>QUOG01000018.1:3656025-3811871 GCA_010416905.1 Polistes dorsalis
TATTATTATTATTATTATTATTATTATTATTATTATTATTATTATTAGTACTGCGATTAGTTTTCTTATAATTATTATTCTTATCAGCGCTAATATTATTACTATAATATTCGTGTAACACGAATTATTATTATTTCGTTTATATGCATTCGGTAACAAGTTCGGCTTTTTTAAAAAATAATTCACGCGCATTGTCTCATGAAACAAAGTGGTTTTATTTTGTGTGCGTTTAGACATGACGATAACTAATATATATATATATATATATATCGTAGCAATCGAATCGAAAAACGATATTATCGATATATTTTCCAGTAATATATTTGAAGCATCGTGTATATATATATACCTCTAATAATTTATATTTATTCATTTTTATGAATATATTTTTAGGATAACATCGATATCGTAGAAATGATAGATTAAATGAACATTACGCTTGTGAGAAATTGGAAAATCGAATTAGAAAAATAAAATAAATTTAATTTATATAGTTCATTTATATATTCTATAATAATAAATGATTTTTAATTATTCTAATTCTTATGCAAGAATGTTAAAGAATAATCGACGTAAATTTGTTAAACAATTTTCTTTGCTATCTTAAGTATTATATTAATATAAATAAACGATTAGTAAATACGTAAGATAAAAAAATAAAATTTTATATCGGTCGTGAATTCGTAGAATATGAATAAATTTGTTTAGTTATTTTTCTTTTCACCGATCGATTTAAATTCTAATTGTTTATTTTTCTAAATATCAGATTTTACGAGAGTATATTTTTTTACTATTTTATTTTCATATTACCATGATCGTTTTTTGCAAATTTATCGATCATAGGAATATACAATACGCGATCATTATCATCATTTATATTCTTTAATTATTTTTAAACTTCCAACATTTCAACGTTACTTTTTTCGTACCTTGGTAGGTATTCAACCAAATAATTAATTCGTGATAAATGGTAACAATCTTTCTTATTTTTTATTTTATTTTTCAAATTTTCGTCACGATTTCTATATATAATATGACGTTAATACTGATTTTTTTTATATATCACTAATTTCGTATTGGATAAAACTACACATTTATAATTATTAACTTTGTAGAACGCTTCTTATTTTTTATTTATAGATGATTTTTATTACATACATACACACACACGAGCTCGCATGTTTTTATTTATTATTTTTATAATCTAATTAGAGAGACTACTCTCATTAGTGATGACAGATTTGTATTGAATATGAATCGATTGGAACAATTTTCTGTTAATATAATCGATATCTCCAAAAATTTGACTATTACGATTTTTATGATATCGATTTTATCATTTGAAAAGGTCACAACTACTATAAATACGGAGTGTCTGAGATCTTTTCGTACACGCGTTGTGAATGTATTCTATGCTAGAAAATAAGACAAAAATGTTTTATAAACGTAAATCATTTGAAGCTTTTTCAAAATTTATAACATAAATTGTAAAAATATCTAAATTTACTGTTCAAAATATTGCCCGTCTATACGAATATAAGTTTGAAACCGTTGTAGTATGCTGTTTATGACTTGACCATTTTCTCGTGGATTTCTATTAATTTTTGCAACTGCATCCTTAATATTTTTTACGATAACATTAAGTGTAGTTATTTCAGTTGCATAAATTTCTTGTTTTAGTTTTCCCCTAGATAAAAGAATCTAGTGTGGTGAAGTTAGAAGATTTTAGGTGGCCAAACTATTGTTCAGAGAAGAATCATTCATTTGAATCATTCTAAAATAGTAAACAACATACGTTGAATGGCTGAACATCATATTTTAACAGCACACTTAAATAGTTTTACAATTTATTTTAACTTTTGAATAATACTTTAAATGACTTATATTTATATAACATTTTTTTCGAATACGCTCATCTTAGTCACCATATATATGTAGAATTAGTGACAAAAAATAGCCCATTGGACTGACTTGACCGGGTATTTCGTTTTTCGGGCGATTGATAAAACTTCTGATCTATCCAGGACCCTTCGGTCAGCTACCCCACAATTGCCTATTTTATCAGGCATTGAGGTTTTCGATCCCACACATATAATGTAATAAAATAGAATTATTATAATATAATATAATATAATATACGAGGGTAGGTTGAAAAGTTTTGATCCTAAACGAAAAACAAACTTTTATTTTCTATTAAAAATAAAAAAAAGTTTGGTCTCAAAAAAAGAATAGTTTCTATGATAGTTTCAAGACTTTTCCTCCTTTTCTCCTTATATAGGTATGTATACTGGATGTTTCAAAAGCCGATTTACAGAATTGAAAATTTAAGAAACCTTTATTTCGGCGAGTATTAAGTTGATTCATACTTTATTTTCAAAAAAACACTGTAACTGAAAATTCATATCTGAAAATGAAAAAGAAAATATTTTAATTTTAATTATAAATCATAATATTGTGATTTTCTTTCTCGGTAAAATAACTTTTGAGAAACCTTGTGTAATGTATATTATATTACATTATATGTATAAAAAAAAGGATGTGGATAGATTAAAAAACAAAAATTTTACTCTATTCTCATCTCTCCTCTACTATTTTTATTTCATAAATGTTACTTGTCACGGAATTTTAACGACCATCAAAAAACAAACTATTTAAAAAAGTAAAATAAACAAAAGAGGTGTTAAAAAGTCAGTTATATTTATTCGCATGCTATTTCACATTTACTACCTTCAAATATTAAATTTTCTATTTAATTGTGAACACAGAACGTTGAACGTCAGTTTCCTTATTTCATTTTCTTTTTTTTTTTTTAATCGAAGTAGTTAAAATAAAAACAAATATTTTCATCCAAAATATTTCTTTAAAAGAGGATAAATCTAGAAAAAAAAATAAGTCCAATATTGACAGTCGTCGACAGTGATCGGTGTTTTCCTGCCATATTTATAGTCCACTATCTCCTAGGTTTTTTGATTTCGACACGCAGAATTTTCATTAAAAAAAAACCAATACACTAGAAGAGGAAAAGTTCTGTAGGCAAATAAATACATTGTCAATAAAAAAACAGATAGTGCTGTTCGAGCTTTCGACGGGATAAGAGCCGACAGATGATCGACAAAACATTTAAAAACCAGATTCCCGGAGATCAGTTTGATAAGATAAAAAAAAATTAGAAATACATATTTCATTCGCTATTGAGAATTATTTGATTTTCATGATAAAACGTATGCACGTAACCAGGTAACAATATTGACTTTTTAAGTTATTACTTTGATCATTCCTATTATTTAGAGTACACTCGTCATGTTCAAAATATAAATTTTATCGATTTAAACAAAGTAGGCCACGTTTTTACATAAGTATAATAAGTATTAATATATATATTATATGATATAACATAATAAAAATATAAGTAATTAACTACAATGTGTTAAATATGTCATGTAAAAAAAGTGTCATGTAGAAAGAGTTTTAAGTGCATTTATATACTCATATATGTGTTTATATAAGTAATATTGTTATTTAATATAATAGCTATAATGAATATAATATAATATTAAAAAATTATATTTAATAGAATTATTATTAAATATAATAATATTTGTATATAACTATATATAGATTTATTATATCATATAATATATTTTTTATATTTGTAAAATGACATAGACTGAATACTGAGAGCTTCCTAGACCGTTCTTCGTATTTCATATGCAGAACTTTCATATTATTATCTATAATATTGCATTTATAAAAACGTTCGTTCCTGTTGACAACTTACAGTGAGCGTCCTTTAAAATCGTATACCGTTACATTTATTAGATTTTTGCTTGAAAACTACTGATATATGTGTTTGGAATGAAGACAATTTAGAAATAAATACATTAGTATATCTTAACTTTATGTTTAATGAGTTTAACTTGGATGCTTCATTTATAATGAATCAGTTAGACATAGACAATAATATTGTACAGAAAATGCCTGTACCTTAAAATTGTACATGTTAGTATAACTGTAAAAGTAGGGGGAATATCATGTCTAATTATTCATCCTTGTTTTTACTGTTATTTAAATGTTTTTTAATACCAGATTCAATTTAATAATCTTTAAAGTAAGAATAATACAAAGAACGTATCTATTAATATACTTTGAATATTAAAAAATTTTGATCTGATATTTTATTAGACTGTAAATTTTCAACTTAAATAAATGTATTTTAGTTTATAATTAATCTTAAATATTAGTAGAGTATATTAAAATATTATATTTATTTTAAATGATTGTTGATTAATGGAAGGAAATGTATATTGTAATTTAAATGCACAGAGTATAAGTTAGAGGTACCGTTCACTTAGAAATCCAACGTTAAACTGGCTTTTTGTCCTCTATGAAAATCGGTTAAAATTCTTTTATTGATTGTTGTTTATATAACTTTCAGAAGAATAATTTCTATTTACTGTGCATATTATTTTTGCTATACACGCGTAGCCATCAGAAAGTCATGTAAACATCGTTTAATAAAAGAACTTTCACAGAGGATAAACGAGTCAGTTTATTGTTTGATTTCAAAAAGAAAAGTACGTCTATTTTATGCTCTGTGCATTTAGATTACAATATACATTTCCTTCGATTAATTAACAATCATTTGAGGTAAATATAACATTTTAATGTACTCTACCAATATTTAAGATTGATTAAACTAAAATACATTTATTTTAACTTTCCTGACTAATGATGATTTTCAGTTTAAAACTTTCCATATTATGTCGATATTGTTTAATATTTAAAGTATATTTATAAATATGTAAATTTTAAACAAATATATTTTGTATTATTCTTACCTAAATGGGTTTGAACCTGATTCTGATACTAAAAAACATTTAAATTACAGTAAAAACAAAGGATGATCATTCATCAAACATGATATTACATTGCTTTTACAGTTATATTAACATATACAATTTTAAGGTACAGGTGTTTTTTGTACATTATTTTTGTCTTTACTTAATAAACCTATTGTAAATAAAGCATTCAAGTTTAACTTATTAAATATGTAATTATGGTATGCTAATGTATTTATTTCTAAATTTTCTTTATCCTGAAAACATTGTATTAATAGTTTTCGAACCAAAATTTTGTAAGCGTAACGATGTATGATTTTAAGAGACACTCACTGCATATAGAATTTCAAACCTGATATTACGAATATAAAGATGAAGCTAATCAAAAATAATATACACTTATTTAAAAATCAAACTACTCTTATACATATATTTAAGCATGCATATACACGTTAAATACTTTAATATAACTTGTATTTAAATACTTAATAATATATATAGACATCTTTATCTGGGATCTTCTATGTCTTTTACAAATTTATTTTTCAGTTGCAAACCATTGTTACCCAGTTAAAATATCGAAAAACCAAATGCATTAGGTTAATCGATAATTCAGAAAATAATTGATAACTTTATGTTGAACCTTATATAAGCTGTTATTCTTATTTTCTTTCTTTTTCTTCTATTGTAATCGATCATTCTTTTAAGACAGTGATTGATCGATCAATAGATCAAAGATAAAAATTTGTTGATATAATTGAATGATTTAGCACATACACGACAGCCTACACGAAGAGAACAATAATGAATTTGTTGGTATTGTTAATCTTCTTGAATTTCATATTTTTTTTCGGAGAGTCAAAATTGCGATCGTGATATTCGACTTTTAATCTTAGATAATAGTTCTTTCTCACGAAATTTATCTCTTACATTAGGCTACAAAAAGCTACGCCATGTTCAAACATTGAAGTTAGTGCCGTTGTTTCCATGCAAAAAGCACCATCTTCGTACATCGTTGCGAGTCTTTGTTGATGTGCCCGACTCTCACTCTGCGACCTGAAATTATTTATTGATTTTTATTAGATGAGTACCATACCAATTGACCTAGTGAAATATATTTTTAATATGATATATGTTTATAAAAGATGTTTCAAAATATATAAACATAACCTGAAATGGTGGCCTATAATTATATATTAGTTTCCGAATTATAGTTTGTTTTTATATTTTCTAGTAATTCTTATAATTTTATTGACTGCTTGCTTAAACTCAAGTAAGCTTCAACTTTAAGTAAGTTTCTTATTTCAAGTTGCTGAAAAAATTTAAACATAATCTAATATTTTTAAACGAATGAGAAAATTTATGATAAGTCGTTTTTGAAAGCCTTCAATGAAGCTGTAGGTGGCCACTTTAAACAGCTTCTATGAATCATGAAACAACACGTATAATATAAAAATGGCTATAGTTTGAAATTTGGAAAAAAGGATTTTGGGCATATGGTTATATGAACTGTTTTTTCTTATTCCAGCGAACTGAAAGTAGTCCTTAAATTATACGCATACATTTTGAAACATCCTGCATAAATGAAAACTGTACTTTCGTATAAAATACTGTAATATTTTGGAAAGTAAACAATATAAATTATTGAACATTACGGAACGTATTTCGTTTTTTTTTATAGTAACCAATTGTATTAGCAGATGAACTTTTCTTTTGAAAGGTTTTTATTGAAAATGAAGTATTATTGAGTTTGAAATATTTTATATCCTATATGCTATTGGGTTTGACATTTTTTATATTTCAAATTTTGTTTGCTTCATATTTGCACTTTGATAAAAGTTTTTGATAGGCAAGTTAAAAAGTAAAATTTGTTCATAAAAGTAAATTGATATAAAATAATAACGATATAAGGTGTCAAATATCTTGCAAAGTATTGACATTTTTATGACATTGGATTAGTATTTTTATATGCACGATAAAAAAAGGAATCTATTGTTTTAAAACAAAATTAGGGTTGAATTAAAGAACAAAGTGCAATAGTACCTGGCAGGTGCATCGGTGCATCCACATAAAAAATAAAGAAACATGAAATTAGGACGTATATTATTTCATATGATTATTTTTCTTTTTTTTTTTCTTAATAAAGAGCAATCTATCCCCCAGTTTTAAGAATCATCTTATATACATGTAGTTCTTTAAACTTTAACGTATGTTCACGCGCGTTAGCATATATACGCAAATAAATATTTTTATTTATTTATAGATATTTACCGCAATCATATTATACAACGATCGTACGACGATGAGAAAGGAAAGAAAATGTCGAAAATCCATCATCAAAGCAATATTTATCTGTACATTTGAATTGCTTTGGAAATGAAAATGTAGTAATATTTTTGAGGTCTTCCGAAAAATCATAAGTTAAACGAAAAGGTTCAATTACATCTCATAGCGAGCAGGCAAACCGTATTTTAAATATATTTTCACTGTTATGTGTAAATATACATATTACGTATCTTCACATTTCTATTCGTCTAAAATATTTTTCTGAAAAAGAAAAAATTCAATATATACAAATTTATTCCGTTAATAAACAACAAAACATCGTTTTTTCTTTACTTTTTCAAAAAATGAGAAACATATTTTTATTTGCATTACATTCAATATAGGATTTTAGTGAAAAAATATTTTCTAATATTATTTCGTTATATATTATGTACTTTTTCTTTAAAGAGATAAAAAAAGACGGATTACAAGAAAAAAAGATTTAATTTATCAAGTTCAGTAAATGGATAATTTTCTACTCCGTTTATTAGATTTATGTATTCTCTCCAATTGTTTTATCTTTTTTTTTTCTTTTAAATTTTCTACATAGTTTCCAAAACGCAAGATCAATAAGGATTTTTTTCATGAAAATAATATATTATTATTATTATTATTTTAAAGTTGAAATCATAAAACGCGCACGTTTACGTTCAAAGTCATTGTACTCATCGAATTTATTTGATTTTCTGAGGAATGTTGTTAGATAAATTTAATTGGAATAAAATGCTGATTGGATTTTGAGTCGGAATTTCGATTTCCATCGTCTTGCTTTCTAGTTTATTTATGGTATGAAATTAATAGCCGTTTGCATTGAATGGATATACACAGTAGCCTTCAATTGTCCGTGAGGAATATTCGATAAAGTTCTACGGCTGAAATTGACAAAGGTACTACAAGCTTGTGGGGGGGGGGGGCTGCGTTATGGTCGCGTTTGCTAAACTTTAACTAAACGTTCAGCTCTTCCTATAATTCCGTACAACGATCACGAAAATCCGAAAGCAGTTGGCAAATTGACGTTTATAGAAACGTTGTTTCCAATTTTCCAAATCCTTAGGACACTCTATAAAAAAATAAAGGATAAATGTATTCTTCACGTATTCTTGAGAAAAAAAGAAACAGTTTTTCACAATTTTTATAATTAAAAAAAATCATAAATATTAAACAAACGAATAAAATTATTACTCCTTCAAAATTTGTATAAAATAAAAAGGATGTCTAATTGAGTCATGGTGTTATCCGTTTAATCTATATATTAGCTAACTACATATAAACTTCTCAAAATATTCGAACACTACAGTAAGGTAATTTATAACTTCATATTTTGATTGTTACAAATCGATCACTCTGGTTATTATTTTAACAGTACCTCATTTAGTTTGGTAAGAATATTGTTAGTCACAATTCCGGAATTAAACGAAAACTTAAACAGAAACATTATTTTCAAGTAGAACAGTGGAATAAAACAGTAATTAGAAAGGTGTAAGATCTATGATTCGAATGCCTAAATGATCTGTGTCAATTTTGTGTCGTGACGACAGCCGGCTTGATCAAGTAGAAAACAAATAAAGGGTCCAAGACAGTTTTTTCTAATTCTAGCGAACTTTGATCGAATATAGGTAAAGATCGAACATTCTCAGAATATAAGTGAGAGTGGGGGAGATTGATAATGTTAAGAAAAAGGAACACGAGTGTCGAAGGGAATAAAGAACGGAAGTTCATTGTAGAACGCGAAGGACAAAAGACTCATTTTAAAACCACTCGCTACTTCACCTTATTCTTAAAGAGTCTTAAAGTTTTAGACTTAATTGTTTTAAAAAAATTGAGATTTTGATTGTGTCAGAGATAAAAGTATAGCGTTACATGTGCGATCGATGCCTCGTTTTCATAACTTTGTGTAATATCGGTTTAGAACCACTTGTTTAATGGATAGTATGTGCTCATAGTGTGTGTGTGTGTGTGTGTGTGTGTGCGTGCGCATGTATTAGCAATAAGAGGACAAACTAATGTTTCTATTTGGACGACCGTACTGACAGCCACCCCGATCAGGTTTAAGCCAAATAAGCCAGCTTTGACCGAATATGCATTCAAATCGAATATTCTAGAAATATGCGTGATAGTGAAAGAGATCGATAATACTAAAAAAAAAAACTAAGGGGATATCGAAAATATAATAAAGAAAAAGAGAGTCTTTTGTAAGACATAAGAATGAGTAAAGATGCATTTATAAATTATTACGCAATTTCACCTTCTTATTGAAGACCTTTAATTTTAGATTAAATCATTCAAAAATATTAAAATATGGGATAAATATTGTTTTCAGCGGTAAACTTAATTCCTACCTTTCTTTCGTCATTCAAAATATTTGCTAGCTATTTTTCTCCTTTACGAATTTTTCTCACGGTGTTCGTAATTTGTATTACCATCTCTTTCTCAACTGAATTAATCGCAAAGTGCTATTTTCATAAGTTTTTGTAAATTTATCAAAATAAAAACATAAAAGAATTCACTTTAATGTTGTCGTTAGACTTTCTAGTATCAATATTCGTGAAACTTTGGATTTTTCGAATAAGAATTCTAAAATACTGATTCTTGCTAGGAACCAAGATAAAAAGAAAACGTAAAAGAACGAATTTTCCTTTTCTCTAAAGACCAGTATTTTCAAAGCATTTTTACTACTTTAATCTTATGAGACGTAGGAATAACATGACGTTTACTGCAAATTATTTGACAGGATATATAACGATCGACAAAGTGAGAAATGCTTGAGTATATGCTAGGTTTAACACTAGAACTCATATCTCTCTCTCTCTCTCTCTCTCTCTCTCTCTCTTTATCTGTCTAAAAATTCTCACCTGGGAGGCATTGGCCGTGTTCGCTGTTGCACTCTGATCTGCTGTTCCCTGCAGATTTTCTGGTTCGTGAGACAACTACCGTCCCGATGGACAGGACCGGAGTGTTGCTGTTGTTGTTGCTGTTGAGCAAAATGCTCGTTATTCTGTTGTGAGATCGTTAACTGTGCGAGATACTCTTCAAGCTCACGACGTGTTCGGATAACTGACGAAGATGGCGTCGTTGATGATGAATTTGTTGTGGAGTCGGACCAAGGGGGTGGGGGCGTGTGAGAACGCGATATCATCTCGTATTTGTGATGCAGATATTCCTCGTATGTAGGCAGCAAACCGGACTACGAATTAATATTAATTAAATCAGTTAATTGTTAAGAATTACAATCTAAAATAGAAATACTTTTAGGAAGAAATATTCGTATTTTTTTTTATTTTATCTTTATTTTGAACATTTATAAAAGATTAATTAAAAGTTATTTTGAATTAACTTTTCGGTATTTCATTTATTTTAGAACAATTTTTTTTTAATTTCGAAGATTCGTATTTTTTATTTCATTCATTTCGGTTCACATATTATAACATCCTTCAAGAAGAGTTTTATGATGATTGTATCAATATTTTATGCTATCAATTTTTTTTCCAGAACACTTTGTGTCTAAAAAAAAATTTTTTTATAAATAAATTTGTAATTTTTTGTATGTCTAAAATAATAATTATTATATAAACCACCGAATTAGTCTTACAATCAGTATCAAAAAGATGGGTGTAAAAAATTATACATTGTGATCTTGTTACGTTTTTTGATGTAATATATGGTTAATCAGTTTCTAAAATTAAGAATTGTAGTACACGAAGAATAAAGTATTATAATAAAGAATTAAATCGTTTACCCTTTACACATGTGTTATCTAACACAGGTGTTATCTTAATTAAAATTTTTATCAATGATAAACGAACAATGCTCAGAAAAAAACACCAGGAAGAGGAACTTGGAAAAGGTCAGAAAGAAAGATAATGAAACGAAAAACGTCCCTTATATTTTCTTTATAGAATCTTGCACTATCAGTTCAGTTAGTAAGTCTATATTCTGCATTTCGTATCCTGTATATTCGGTAGTAATTTTTAAATATGTAACATATTCTGAATCTTTAGAAACTTTTAATAAATCAATAAGTAAAACTTAAAATTATAAGCATATACAGGATAAGGCTTCTATCACGACGATTTCAAATAATTCGTAAGTAATTCGTTGTACAAAAAAACGTATTTCCTAATAAAAGAATATTAATTTAAAAATATATCAGTAATTATTCATTTTATATCCTAAGTACTTTCTTGCGCAACATTTAACAATTTATTCAAATATGAAAATGAAAATAGTATAAATTAGATAAAAATGTATTTATTAAAGCTCAGGAATTTTATAACTAGAGTTCATTTTTTTGTGTTTGTGATACATTACAGGTTTTTTTATATGTAAGGAAAAATTTATAAATAATGTTGTATCATCTGAGGTAAAGATGGTTTTCTTGTTTTTGGAATAAATTAAACTAAGGCAATATCTAGATTGGGTTTGTTTAGTAATTTGGTATACCATAATATCAGTTTCCTGTTCTCCGGCAATCATTAGTAAATACGGACGTGTTATCTACCGCTCCCGAGAATACAAGTATTTAAATAATAATATATACGTTGAGAGATACAGTATAACGTACGTTAGGTTTACATTGCAAATAAAAGGGTTAAATGACCAGTGTCCTAGTGAGGTAGCGCTGTTCACCCTCGTGGGTAACCGCGTGTTCAAGCCTATGGAAAAATGCTCTGAGCATGGAAATTAATAATATCCCACCTTATAAAATAGTTAATAACGGCAGCAGCTACATTATTCGAACAAGAGCTAATACCGAAACAAATCAATCGTCGATGGAAACAAAACAATCCTCTAATTTTGCTTGTACACAAAAGAGAATAATCAAAATCAATAATAGAAACTCGTGTATGGAAAGTGAGATGGATATAGAATCGGAAAATTCGCAAAACTAGATTCCGGCTCAGTCAACCAAACCACAAAATTGAAAAAAACGCAAGATAACTGAACAAAAAAAACAGTAATAATAACTGTTTCGCACCATTACCAACAAAAGGCTTCAAGACATACCCCTAAGAAACTCTTATGATCTACTCGACGATTTAACAGAACCACTAAACACTACAGGAAAATTAGAAGAAAAAAAAGCAGTAAAACAACCACCAATGTACATCGACGCGAAAATCATCGACCTTCTACTCGAGTTATTGGATGAAACAGCTTGACAAAATAACTATGTAATAAAACAATGTATGAAGATAACCAAGTGAAAGTACAAATCACTACCCCAGATACGTTCAGAAAGGTAATAAATGAGCTAAAAACTAAAGACGCGGAATACCACACGTATCAAGAAAAAAAACCAAAAAACTGTTAAATCGTAATTCGAGGACTTCTTCCTAAGTCAAGTACAGTTAAAATAACAAATAAATTAGACAAACTTGGTCACAAGGTAAGATCAATAAATAATATAACAAAATTCGATACCAAACAACCGCTACTTTTATTTTTTATCAAACTGTCTCCTCAGGATAATAACAAAAATATATATAAGATATAATAATACACTGCTTAATACAATAATTAAAGTCGCAACACCTTCAACCAAAAGAGAAATACAACGATGCACACGATGTCAAGCTTACGGACACACAAAAAATTATTGTAATAGAAATCCTGCCTGTGTCAAATGTGCACATAAACATTTAAAAACACTCTGTCCTCAAGAGGTCTAAATTGAAAACGTCAAATGTGTAAATTGCAACGGTAACCACCCAGCAAATTATAAAGGATGTCAGACGAGAAAACTACTACAAAAAAATTATTTCCAACGCTAAGAAAAAAATGTAATGGAAGAACCTATTCTAGACGATACTTATAAGGAAATTCACTACAATAAACAAAACAAAAATGCCAACAGGGATAATAAACCAATATTTGAACACACTGAATCAAAAAAAGCTACACTGAAGTGACCAAACGGGCACATACAAATACAGAAGATTTAAATACAGATGAGACATCGGACATTAAAGAACTATTGAAACAATCAAATAAAAACACCGAAATCATAACTAACATGATAATGGAGCAAAATTCTATTCTAAAACAACAAACACAAAAAATTACCACAATGTTACAACTATTAACAAATACGCTACTTATGTAACAACAAATAATGGAAATGTCAAAATTGAACAAATTCGTTTATAAAAGGAGACAAATAGCTGAGGCAACTGGTAGAAAATCTAAACTTAGTATTGAGAACAAACAAATAATCTACAAAACAAAAATAAAACCAATCTGGACCTATGGAATACGTCTATAGGGTATATCAGCGAAAAGTTATATTGCCAAGCTCGAGGCTCAGCAATCCATAACCCTACGCACAATCGTGAATGCTCCATGGTACGTCCGTAACGAAGAAATAAGGAAGGACTTAAATATTCCCACGATAGAAGAAGAAATAACGAAGACAACTGGCAGATACAAAAGAAGAATTGATACTCACATAAAACCGCTAGCTAACGATAACTACAACCAATATATCCTTAGAAGGCTCAAAAGAACTCACCTATGAGACCTAGTAAAAAATTAAACCTAACCGAAATAAATGACAATAGCTATCTCATTGGAGAAACCATTCACGTGCTATCTTTTCTCACATATATAACAATTTACTAAATGTCTGCGGACATATTGTAAAGATGTATGGAGTTAATAAACTAGAAAAAAGAAAAAAAGAAGAAACCGTTTTCCTAACCGACCATATATGTATTTTTTTTACTTTTTAGTTAACCCGTTAAGCAAAAGTTATTGTGTGATATTGAATGAGTCACTTTCGTTGTAAGAAACAAACGGATATCATTTCATGAGAATTTAATGAATTTTGCGAAATTATCCTCGAAGTTTGAGTTCGAAATTGAACTAGCCGTACAATTAAGGTGCTTCTGTTAAAGTAATTCCTTAGAAATATTCTCGTTTTGATGAAACAAGGAGAATTATCTTGTTCTATAAAAAGAATGAAGTTTTGAAGAAATTTCTTGTGGTTTATTTCAGCAGACTGAGAAACGTTAAGAATCTTTTTAATATTTATGAAAGATCCATTAATTATTTCAATTATCGTTAGAAATTTAGTACGTCTTTATTATTATAATATTTCTGATTAAAATTTTCCACGAAGTGAAACATATATACAGGATGATTTATCTAATGTGCAACCTAAATGGTAAACTATTGCATAGAGAAATATATTTTAAATAAAATTGGATAGTCTTATTAAAAATTATAATAAAAAAACTATAATAAAAAATAATATTATAATATAACAATTTAACAATATTATTATAATAAATAATATCGTAATAAAAAAGCCTTTTAGACAAGCATATCTTAAAAATGTAAAATGACAAAAAATTAATTGTTAAATTTTTGTAGCTTTTCAAATACTATATAACTTTTATTTAAAACATTTTCGATATATTGAACAATTAAAAAATCATTTTAATAGCATGCAAATGTGAATTATTTTGTATATAATGATTTAATGTAGTTAAAATGTTTCCATTCTAATAAAGTATGTAGAAGTGTATAAGAAATAGTAGATCAGGATCGTATCTAGCTTTATAAACTAAAAGCGTAATAGCTTTAAATTTCTTACATCGTAAAAAAAAACAGAAGAACGAGACATTGTTAGTACAAACAAGGATTTTACAATATTAATTTTATAATGCTTTACGTGAAAAGTTTTATTGCAATTGATTGTCGTTTATAGTTTTTATAATTTTGTTTTAGATATAATAAATTTTAATATTATTAAATAAATATCAGATATTAATAAATAAATAATAAATAAACTTCACAAGAGTCTGGGGCGCAATGTATTCTTGATTCGAACCTGGACTGGACGAAATTAATTTATGATTCCTTTGTTTTTTTCTTTGCTCGATAACTAGCGCAACTAACCTTACGACTGAGTAATGATCATTAACGCTCTACCAATTAGAGTTTTGTTTCGTAAATGGGCTATCTTCTAGGATACAGTTAGAAATGAAACCCCGGAAATCGCAATGTCTGGTCGAATGAAACCACAATGGGGTTCGACTTACGTAAACCGCAACTACAGGAATTGCGTTCTCGTAGTTAGTAAATGTTACAAGTATCTTCCCAAACTATGTTAACAACTTCTACAATATACATTAAGTCTTCAGCGTTACACTTTGAACATGTAATTTCAAAGCTTATCAACATATTCATGAATTTTCTATAATATTTGAATAATTTAATATTTTAATTTTAAAAATTTAACAAAGAAATTAACAATGAAAGGTAAAAGTTCAATTGCGATACATTTCTTCTAGGAAAGAAAAACGTTTATTTACTAATGACATTTTCTTTTGTTTTTATGACTGAAAGAACTTAAGTTACAGTTGTTTTTATTATAAACAAAGGTTGCTTACATAAGAGTAATGGGTTTAAGTGTTTTTTGTGTTCTTTTCCATTCGGTTTTCTCTGTATATATGTAATAGAATAAGATCTACCTAATATGAAAGACCTGATCTTAAAAGTTTATCAAACGTAGAGATAGTTATATTTTATCAATAAAACTTAAGATAAATAATTATTTAATTAATATATTTTCGTGTAATTTATATATATAATTATTTAACTCCCACTCATTTGTGTGTGTTTGTGAAACAAGTTAAAATGTAACAAAGTTATTAAATTTTCGTATTTTAATTTTTGTACAAATGTATGTATCCTACAGCTATTATAAAAATTGTTACAAAATAACTTTTCCATTTTTTTTGTTTATTAACTCCATACATCTTTACAATATGTCCGCAGACATTTAGTAAATTGTTATATATGTGAGAAAAGATAGCACGTGAATGGTTTCTCCAATGAGATAGCTATTGTCATTTATTTCGGTTAGGTTTAATTTTTTACTAGGTCTCATAGGTAAGTTCTTTTGAGCCTTCTAAGGATATATTAGTTGTAGTTATCGTTAGCTAACGGTTTTATGTGAGTATCAATTCTTCTTTTGTATCTGCCAGTTGTCTTCGTTATTTCTTCTTCTATCGTGGGAATATTTAAGTCCTTCCTTATTTCTTCGTTAAGGACGTACCATGGAGCATTCACGATTATGCGTAGGGTTATGGATTGCTGAGCCTCGAGCTTGGCAATATAACTTTTCGCTGATATACCCTATAGACGTATTCCATAGGTCCAGATTGGTTTTATTTTTGTTTTGTAGATTATTTGTTTGTTCTCAATACTAAGTTTAGATTTTCTACCAGTTGCCCCAGCTATTTGTCTCCTTTTTAAACGAATTTGTTCAATTTTGGCATTTCCATTATTTGTTGTTATATAAGTAGCGTATTTGTTAATAGTTGTAACATTGTGGTAATTTTTTGTGTTTGTTGTTTTAGAATAGAATTTTGCTCCATTATCATGTTAGTTATGATTTCGGTGTTTTTATTTGATTGTTTCAATAGTTCTTTAATGTCCGATGTCTCATCTGTATTTAAATCTTCTGTAATTGTATGTGCCCGTTTGGTCACTTCAGTGTAGCTTTTTTTGATTCAGTGTCTTCATATATTGGTTTATTATCCCTGTTGGCATTTTTGTTTTGTTTATTGTAGTTAATTTCCTTATAAGTATCGTCTAGAATAGGTTCTTCCATTACATTTTTTTCTTAGCGTGGGAAATAATTTTTGTTGTAGTAGTTTTCTCGTCTGACATCCTTTATAATTATCTGGGTGGTTACCGTTGCAATTTACACATTTGACGTTTTCAATTTAGACCTCTTGAGGACAGAGTGTTGATAAATGTTTTTGTGCACATTTGACACAGGCAGGATTTCTATTACAATAATTTTGTGTGTGTCCATAAGCTTGGCATCGTGTGCATCGTTGTATTTCTCTTTTGGTTGAAGGTGTTGCGACTTTAATTATTGTATTAAGCAGTGTATTATTATATCTTATATATGTTTTTGTTATTATCCTGAGAAGACAGTTCGATAAAAAATAAAGGTAGCGGTTGTTTGGTATCGAATTTTGTTATATCATTTATTGATCTTATCTTGTGACCAAGTTTGTCTAATTCATTTGTTATTTTAACTGTACTTGACTTAGGAAGAAGTCCTCGAATTACGATTTTACAGTTTTTTGGTTTTTCTTATTGATACGTGTGATATCCCGCGTCTTTAGTTTTTAGCGCATTTATTACCTTCCTGAACGTATCTGGGGTAGTGGTTTGTACTTTCACTTGGTTATCTTCACGTTGTTTTATTAGATAGTTATTTTGTCCAGCTATTTCATCCAATAACTCTAGTAGAGGGTCGATGTTTTTCGCGTCGATGTATATTGGTGGTCGTTCTACTGCTTTTTTTTCTTCTAATTTTCCTGTAGTGTCTAGTGGTTCTGTTAAATCGTCGAGTAGATCATAAGAGTTGCCTAAGGGTATGTCTTGAAGCCATTTTGTTGGTAATGGTGCGAAACAGTTATTATTATTATTTTTTTCGTTCAGTTATCTTGCGTTTTTTTTAATTTCGTAGTTTGGTTGACTAAGCCGGAATTTAGTTTTGCGAATTTTCCGATTCTATATCCATCTCACTTTCCATACACGAGTTTCTATTATTGATTTTGATTATTCTCTTTTGTGTACAAGCAAAATTAGAGGATTGTTTTGTTTCCATCGACGATTGATTTGTTTCGGTATTAGCTCTTGTTCGAATAATGTAGCTGCTGCCGTTATTAACTATTTTATCAGGTGGGATATTATTAATTTCCATGCTCAGAGCATTTTTCCATAGGCTTGAACACGCGGTTACCCGCGATGGTGAACAGCGCTACTTCACTAGGATACTGGTCACCTAACCCTTTTATCTGCAATGTAAACCTTATTTACATTATACTGTATCTCAATGTATATATTATTATTTAAATACTTGTATTCTCGGGAGCGGTAGATAACACGTCTATATTTACTAACGATTACTGGGGAACAACAAAATAGTAAACTTAATGCATTGCTGTTTGTTCGTTTCTAAAATATATAATAGTCATTTTTTTTCTTATGAATTTTTCCCACCACATGGAAACGTTTTTAAGTGACTATTTGACTAATTTTTAGAACTTTCGAAAACTTACAATTTATTTGAGTTAGATTTTCATCGATCTATTCTTACAGTCCAACATCTTCAAATTTTTTCAGTCAAATAAGAAAATAATCTTTTTCGAAGTCGTTTCATTTTCAAGAAACTAAATATTTCATAACTAGTAATACCGAAGTTACAGAGTACTTAATACGGTTACATTAGTTGAATTATGTTGCGTAATCCTACGCAAGCGAGTGAGTGAGAATCATCTGGACGTTTCGAGACGTATCGACGCTTGCCGAGATATAGCGACAAAGAAACATCTCAGTTACGGTGTAACAAAGGAGCGCAGCGAGCTCCTTGCTGGACGCTTTCGTTCTTTTAGCACGCGTTCTCCCACCATTTCTATTAGTCCAATCATATGCATCGACAGCTACGTTATCCAACTTTTCGGTAATTGGTCCGCGCGTTGCATCGTCTTTTTCTATAAAAGCCGCGTGCTTTCACACTTAAATTCTATTCTACCACGAGACCTGCCAGCGATCACTTCGAAGAGAACTACACTCCTGCGCTACTATTACATCAGCGGAACAAAGGAACAAGAGAAGAAGGCCACGTGGTCAGAATTATATTCTGCCTTTGGATTACCATCATCAGCGATAGCTGCCGATAGGCAAGCCAGCGACACATCATCATCAACTGTATTTCAACCAGGGTTTTTATGCCGAAAGGCTTTTCCCTGCAACGAGCCAAATAAATCGTACTTATTAGTACTGACTGGGCTCAAAAATATATTTTAATTCATTTTCACCTACCCTCATTCCTCATAAATAAACGATTCCCAACATCCACCTATAAGTGCATTTTCGACGACAAGAAAACCACCGGAGTACCGATACAAGGCGTCGGTCGTTCAACAAATTATACGACGGGCGTGTGAGGTAGAGTGAATATTTTTCTTTTTTTTCCTATTTGTAATTCGAGTCTCGTTCTTTGAGCTCTCTCTTAAGGGGTTATACGCAGTTGCGAGGCTCGAAAAAGACGTATTTTCATGAATTTTTTCTAGAAACAGTTTTTATTTCTCAAACAAAAGTGATGGTAATTCAAATAGAGCCAACTTTTGAGAATACAATAGCACGTCGATTATGTAAAAATATTAATCTGCACCGCTCCTGTAGATGATTTCCTGAACGTCCTCTAAAAAAAGACGTTTGGCGGTGATCTCCATTTTGGCGGTTTGGATTATTGAAATTAAAAAATATGGTGGATTCTTTTAAAGGATAGATTAATGCAGGTATTAAAACCAAGGAATAATAAAAATTTTGATTTATGACAAAATGGCGTCTATTTGAAAAAAAGTTGTTGTTTTTGACTAAAATTTTCGCTCTAAATTGTTACAAAAAAATAGTAATAAATTTTTTAAAAATTATTCCTTATACTTAATACCTGAAGAATATATCTAAGAAGACTGTGTAAAAATTCGAAACCGATCAGTTAAGCCGTTTTTGAAAAATCGTGATCACCGTCTTTGAAAATACCGTTTTGAGAAAAACGCGTTTAAAGTTTCAAAGATACGTTTACACATAGTTAAAAATTTTTGTTTGCAGCTTACATGAAGTGAAGAATATTTGTCGGATCGATTTGAAATTTTCAGAGAATATACTTAAATATATGTACATTCCGAAAATGAAAAAAAAAAGAAATCGATTTTGTAAAAATTCTAACTGCGTATAACCCCTTAATTCTTGCTTATTAGCCTCGTTAAATTCAATCTTCGTTGAATTTTCTTATTTGTTTGGTAAGAGAAGTCTAACCTAAGTAATCAAAGAAAAAATAATAATCAAAAGATCGAGTTCAGACTATTTATCGTTTGGATTAAGTAAACTCGAGAAGATCAGTTAATTAATAATTTTATATTTAATTAATTGAGAAAATATCTTTCCTGTACTTTTGTCGTATATTCGTCTGAATAAATTTAAAAAAAATGGTGAAAAGAAAAAATAAGCGTTGGTAAATAAAACCGGGTTTTATTTTCGAGTAGCATAGATAAAAAATTCATATAAATAATGATACTTTAAACATGTTATTGTATGATTTCACTAAACGGTCATACTATTATATAATGCATGAATGAATATACAATAATATTAATTGTAGCATTGAATACAAACAATGTATGTATTTAAAACGCGAAAACATAGGTTTATCTTGAAAAAAAACCATCGAAAATTGACATTCATAAAAAATAAAGCTTTCCTTCTGATGCGTTTTTTTTTAAACTATTTAAATTATATTTAAAAATATTTTTCGCGCATTTATCACAGATAGAGCAATACACTCTGTACATGTGATCAAAATTCATGGTTACATACGTACATATACATGAAAGTACATTTCTGTAGTTATATTGGCTAATAGGCATTTTGTATTTACCTAGTAAGAATGAATTGTTTTATTGAGATATATTTTATAGTTATGTACCTTTTTTTGCTTTATATTCCAGTTTTAACTCGTACAAGAAATCACAGGAATTTGCTTTTGTCTCTTGATTAATTTAAAGGTAAATAATAAAATTCGACAATATAAAACAATGAAAATATAATATGAACAAACATCGATAGTACTAATTTCACCTTTTACAATAGAGTATTACGTAACCATAATTAAATAAAAGATAATTAATTAAAAATCGGCTTAAAATAAAAAATAATAAATACTGCAATTATATTGGCATCAACCTAATGGTTTATCGATTAGTATTACAGATACCTAATTTATTTTAATTTGAAACGAATAATTGGATTTAAAAGTAGCACGCATTCGAACGTAAATGATTAAAATCGCGAAATTGCAAAGCAATGAATTAAAATGCAAATTAATCTTACGATTAACTGAGTAGTTAACTTTTAGCAATAGTTTTGCGAAGCATAAACTTTTTCGGGCTTTTGGTCTTGTCTTCATTCCTGACGTAGCTTAAAATTCATTTTAAATTAAATATTTTCACGAGACTCCGTCCGAGTTTCATTCTCCACAAAATCTAACCAAAACGTCGAGCATCATTGGATAGTTACTCAAAAACTTTTTGGGGTTTAACAATCTCTCCATAATCGGATCATTCCAAAATACACTAAAGTTTCGGATATCTGAAACTTCCATCTCTGAATCACTTTTCGAATGAATTTATTCACCTCACGCATCATCTCTTATTTTACAAGTAAGGTAACTTACGTAATTTAAAACGTTCGACGAATTTCAGCAATATTTTTTTGATTCCTCAACTTTTCTTCATTAAGAGATTAAAGGGTAATTTTACATCAAAAGAAAAACTAATATAAGTCGAAAATATAGAATAAAATTTTTTTCATATAACATTTTATTTTGGAGAAAAATAAATTTGAAAATTTGATTGATTTATTTCTACTATCTGTTCTAAGACTTCTGACAAGCACTTTATATTATATTAATTTTTCTAAAAATAAATTCATATTAATTTCAATTATATTTATAGAATATTCCAAAAATCGCTTTACTGAGCAAAAAAAAAACTAGAAATTTTTTTTGACATGCATTTGGAATGATAGAACAGTTATGTGTTTATACAAAACATTAACTGGAGAGTTATATCTTTAAATGAGAAATAAAATATCGTAATATTCTAATCATAAATCAATATTGTGTGTGTGTGTGTGTGTGGGATATCCTGTTTTTTTTTCTCGGTAATACAATTTTTGGGACACTCAGTATATATATTTATTGATTTTATAAAATTATTATTTATTAATTCATAAGTGTATGTATACATACCGTAGATTTTATTTAAATCATTTTTTAATTAATCGTCTGAATTTTTAACATAACTATAAAGAAATGTATTTAACTTGAAACTAAAAAAAAAACAATATTTAAATAAAAATTAATAATTAATTAAAACTGATCACAAAAGTACTCTTTTGACGATGTTCTTCCTTTGCGATTACAGTTTGCTATGGTTTTATTACTTATTAAATAATTTTCCTTAATAGAAATAAGGTATGCTTCTTAAGTTCTTTTTGTATTGAACATTACAATTTTAATATATATCTAGCTAGAGTCAAATTAAATTTCTCGTTAGCGAAGACCATAAACGATCAGATTTAATTATGAATATAAAATAACAGTTAAAATAATATAAGTATTAGTAGAAAAAAATTAGAATTTTTTATGACACTTTATACAAGAATTAATTTCCCATAGTTTAATGTACGAAATTTTTTATCTTTAATGCACTCGAAAACAATTCTAAAAATGTTCCGTGCAATGTATTACTAACGAACCTAACGAGTACGAGGAAAATGATATTAAAATAATTTTACAAAAAATCAATTCTGTAAAAAAAAAAATCTTAATGTATATTTTTTTAACAATGTTTTATGTACACTGAATTTAAATTATTTCAAAACTAAAAAAAAATATTAACAAATAGTTTATTCTTTTCGCAAAAGATGTTTTATCAATAACTAATTACATTGTCTAGTTTTGATGGGTTTAATGTAAAAAGGTGCATCTTTTTTGGTACTTGACAGGAAATATAATCATGTTCAATCATAGCAATTGTAGAATTTTTGTTTTTTTATATCTCTTTCTCTGCTTTATATCTTCTTATTGAATTTATTTAAAACATAAAAAATAAAAGAAGAAAGCTGTGCTTTAATAGATATCTATTTGTGCTTTCAATACAATCCACTTCCAGTTTTCCATATTCTTCGGATCAAAAGGATAATGTGGAAAAAGAAAAAAACGAAAACTAAACGGTTTCGTTATGATCTTTGATTCTTATCTTCTTTTCATCTCGACTTTATCCTTTCATTCGTATTTATTTAGATATATCCTTTCCAAGAGCTCCGATCCTTCTTTCTACTTTTCTTATTTCCTTCTTTAGCGAATATTGGATTATTGAATAGTAATTGGATTATCGTATCGTCGGTCTTAAATAATGAATTGATTTACAGAAGAAACTCTCGTGGTACGAAAACGAGTGAAGATTGATTTCTAACGAAGTCTTGGCAACGACTAAAAACCTTCTTCTATGACCTTTGAATTGGAATTGCAATTAGGTTAAGTTAGGTTTTCCTCCTTAAAGTGAATGCTAAGATCTTGGAATATTAATAGTACTTGACATGTATCGTAATGGTATCAGAAAATATGATAATTGGTCTTATATCGAGCATTTTTAACAGTTCTTTCTTACAAATTAAAGAAATCGATAATAATGAAAAAGATTAATTATTGGGTGCAATATAATTAAATTATTTATTGTTTCCTTTGAGATTTTCTTTAATTACTTATTTATACAGGGTGATTCAAATAAACTTTTACAAACAGTTTCTTTTCGAAAATTCAGAAACATAACCAAAAAATAGGATTATGATATTTTTGTTTTAAGTTTAAGATGATATTTATTTTCTTATGTTTATAACTAAATAGCATTTATTTCAATTTTGTTTGTAACAACGAATTTTTTCTGTAACACTTTAACAGGATGACTCTACTTATTTATTATCTGTTTCGATAACTTTATTTCTATTTTATTAGAGAAGAAAAAATAACAGAAATTAAAGTTTCTCTTTAATGTATCTTATTACAAGAACATTAGTCAAAGGTTTTTAGACACGTTGGAAAAAACTTGTTCCTGTATGATCACTAAAGTCAAGAAACGATATTTGTATAGGGGACCCCTTTCGGAAAACTGTGTACTGTTGACTCCAGAGAAACGTTAAAAGACGCAACCTCTTTGGAGATGTCAGCTTTATGTGGAAAGGTTTTCGTAGAAAAGTTACTTGAACTCGTAAAAAGAAGAATAACATTAATGATAGTAATAGTGGTATTACAAGAATAATGGTTTTGGAAAAGTTCATTCTTGAAATATATATAACAATACAATAATTAAATATTTTACGATCTAAATTAATAATAAAGCAGAAAATTTTATTATACTTATCATTGTCATAATAAATTCAAACAACTATTTTGTATTTAAGTTTTCGTTTAATCAATAATTAACTTCAATAATCAACGTTTAACTATACAATTTTTATTATTTTTATTCAATAGTATTGAATAATAGTAATAACAAATTTTTACTTTTTTTTACAGTACGATGTATAAAAATTGCTCGAATAGAAGACAAAAGAGGAATGAATAAAATATATATTTATTTAAAAAATCAAGAATAACTATAGAAACAATAGCGGAAAATCAATTACGTAGTCTCACAATTTATTGCATAAAGTTCAAAATGAGTTGTATTAATTACCATATTATCCTTCGACGTATTAAAATCATTTTGCTGTTGATTAAAAAAGTCTTTTAGTAAACTGCTTTTGAACTGGTAAAATGTCAGAATTTAAAAGAAAAATTACGAATTATTTATCTAACGCTAAATCTGCTGACAGTTTATATACTCATATTTATACTATAATCGGTTAAATGTTTGGTTTTTAACATAAGTTAAATGTTATGTAATTGAATGCAAATAATAGTCCATTTGATACTTAATTAAATAACATTTAAAATAATAAAGACATTATTTAAAAAATAATAAAACAATATTTGCACAATTATAATTTTTAAGTAAAGTTAAATAAAAAAATAAGCAATGTTATTAAATGCAAAATTTGAATACTGACAGTTTACGTTTACCTATTCAATAAATACAGAATTTTGTAAATAATAAAAAAAAATGTTAATAATTATAATTCTAAAATAAACATAAATGAAAAAAAGGAATAATATTGAATGTAGAATTTATATTCTAAGCGTAAAATCGGTTATTTGACTGGTCGAAGTATGTTAGCATTAAATCGAATGACGAAGCAATGCGCTCAATTAAACAATTATCTTTTCTGACAACCTGGTTAGGTTGTTGTATGAACGTATTTTAAAATCAAGGCTCCGGAAAGGAGTAAATTACACACTCGATTTCTCGCGGTATCTGTTTCTACCGTTTATGCTATCGATCTTGACAGATTAACTTTCAACTCTTTAGTTGCATTTAAAAGACTTCGTTCTACATCAATGATCTGTTAGTTTCGTCTTTTATTCTTTTTCTATGTATTTTTTAAATTTTCTCTCTATCCTTCTACCTGTTTTTGTTTCTCTTTTCCTTTTTTCCTCACGAACGAACAATCTAGTCCGATTGTAGCGCTGCTAACGAAATAAATTTGTGAATAAGTTTTTGATTTCTGAGATTAATTTATTGAAGAATTGTTAATTGAAAAATATAAAGTTTTTGTTTCTACGAAATTCGCAATAAATCGATATGTTAAAAATAATTAAAAAAAAGAAAAATCTATTCGAGAAATAAATAATTATCAATCTACAAAGTTCGTCAAAGAAACGTATCCATGTTACAGAAAGAGCAAAATGTGTATTAAATGTTTTAATATTAAATTTGTTCAGATATCACAAGATTCATAAAAATTATCTTTGACCTTTATAATTACAATAGTTGTTCAGAGTCGTAGTTATTAGCTTCCAGATATTTATGCGTATGGCGAACTACTGTTTGAACAATGTTGCCCAAAGTGTCCAGTGGGATTGCTACACATGCATTTTTAATTTAATCTCAAAGGGCTGCCAGTGTAGTCGGTTTTCTGCTATACGCGTCATCTCATAGAATCCCCCATAGATAATAGTCTACAGGTGGTAAATTAGGAGAACGTGTGAGAAACTTAACTATACCTCTTTTTCCTAGCCAGCGTTTTTACAAATTCTCATTAAGATAAGTTCGCACATGTTTGTTGTGGTATGATGGTAATAACAGAGAGAAATATAATGCATATTATTATTTATTATTTTTCGGCACTGTTGTAGTTATTATTTCTTGATACTAGAGGACATAAATAAAATATGTAAGACTTCTTTTTGTAAACTCAGTATATACAGGATGTCTTAGATTTTAATGCTCACACTTTGTCAGTATATTTTATTACACTAAATAAGAAATGTATGTTATGTAAATATAAGTCACATAGAGTTTTAATAAAAAGTTATAACAAAAATATTGAATACAGGTAATAGTAATAGTAACCAACTTGTTGTTACTATGAGTATTGACTCGAATAGATTTACTACTTGACATTGCCACTTCTAGATTTAATGAATACTACATTTTAAAATATTTACAGTTCATGACAATACATAATTGACAGTGATCAAAAATCGAATTTTATAATACCTATTACTAGCGAAAATTGCTTTCAATCTAAGGAGATCTCATAATGGTACTAAACACAGCTTTATTCCTGATTTATTTGAATCAATGTTCATAGTAACAGCAAGTCGATTACTATTACTATTATTAATTATATTCTGAATTTTTGTTATAACTTTTTAATAAAGCTCTACGTGACCTATATTTACATAACATTTTTTCTTATTTACATTAGTATCATAGAATATATTGACAAAATTACAACATTTAAATCTGAAATACCCTGTATTAATAATTTCTAAGGTATTTTCTGTAAATTTCAATTTTATTTTATACTTTACACGATTCTCACCTACAGTTAAATTTCATTTCTTTTAATGAACTTTCACAAACGATAACTTGTCGGCAAGCTTTTCATTTACTTTTCTAAAGGTACGTATTTATTAAATACAGATATATCAAAGTGAGATGTGAACAAGAAAAGCAAACCAATTATGAAAGAAAAAAGTTACAAACAACCATGACGACTTCAATGTCAATAAAATTTCTCTTGACCTTTAGTAACAAAACGATTCTTAAGGTCAAAGATGTGATAAAAGACGACGAAAAAAGAGATAAAAAGCGATCCCTTAAGGCTATCGCTTGGTAAAGTTCTTTTTATTATCGAGAGCAGATTAGAAAGGTTGAATCAAGTACAGTCGTTTCCAAAAATATTGTAGCAATAGTATAATTTTGCGTATTGTGTAATATATAATAAACAAAAAAAAGTGTGCTATTTTGTGTTGAATAAAATTTTTTAGTTATAAAAAATATGTAAATAATTTTTATTTCCTACCAATGATTGTTTCAATAATAACAGAAATTACGGATAATTCAAAAGTCATAAATATTCGAAGACTGATATAATTTTAAGTATTGTGATCTATTTATTAAATTAATATAAAATAAACAAGAAAGGGTTTGCAGTTTCTATTTAATAAAAAAATTGAACATTTTTGAAGTTATACTTCTTTTGGGGCGTTTGGGAAAATGTGATGGGAGTGATTTTTTTCCGAACGCATGATAAAAATCGACACCACGAAGTTTGTCGGTACTTACGATGCGCGGCAAAGCGATTTCAAATTTACGTCATAAAGTAGTCTTCTTCACTTCTTTTTCCTCTTTTTTTTTCTCAAGCGGATCCACCCACCCAACTACTAATCGTACTTAGCGCTGCTTGACTTAAATGATCGAGAGCAGGAAGTAGTTCTATCACCGCGCCATGGCCGTTGACGCTAAAAGTAATATCTTCCTTATATTTAGTGTGAACTGATATCTATATTTTGATATTTTTTTCTTTCTTATATATATAATATATCGATCGATTGAAAATATGTTTCCTTTCTTTTGTTTGTTAAATAAATAAATAATAATAATTAGTAGCTTATCTTCTTATACTTCCAATCCTCTCCCTTTTTACCTGCTCACGCTATATATATTTATAAAATTAAATAAATAAATAAATGAATAAAAATATAATAATAAAAGAAAAATAATCGACTTACATTAGCGAATATTATCGATCATCAAGCAGGGAAGGAGGAGCAGGTTTCTTTATCAACTATATTCTATTTAAAAAGAAAATTTATAATAATAATAATAATAATATAATATAATATTAACAACATTAATTAAAAAATAAACGAAAATTAAAAGGAAAATTAAAAAATTATAAAAAAAATTAATAATGATAATAATAATAATAATAATAATAATAATAATAATAATAATAATAATAATAACAATAATAATAATAAATTGTATTTTTTTTTAATTATTTTTTTTCTTTGAAGTTATTTTTTGAAGTTATTTTTAAGGTTATTGTGGTTATGTACGCCAAAGAAGTATAACTTCTTACATGCGTGCATAAGTACACACACCAGTTTTTTTTTACAATTAATCGTTTATATAATCAAAGAAATACGACATTAAAGCTAATTAGAAAGTAACTTAAAATATAAAATATATAATAGCAATAAATGTATTTAAAAAAATTTTAATTTTCAGAATGTGAAAGAAATAATATATGTAAAAGCGATATTGAAAAATAATTAAAAACACCATATATAAAAAATATAAGTATTGAAGTTTGATTAGTGTTGTTATAACTTTGTACGGAATTGTTAGTTAAAACAGGAATGCATCTTCTTATATTCGGCAATTAATGTTTTTCCACTGGAATAAAGGAAATATTACTTCGTGAAACTGCTAATTTATTGAGAATTATTAAAAGTACTATTTTCAAACTTATTTTTCTCGAAAACAAAACTTTTAGCATAACAAGATACTTACAATAATTATATGAACAAAATTTAATTCTACATTTTCGATTTTGTTTTTCATATAGAATCCCTTCTCCGGGTTGGTTTGTACCACCAATTATTACACACTCTGTATATATGATTATTTTAGAAAACACGTTAGATTAGTATTATTTCTGTAGATTTAATCAGTATTTTTATTAATATTTAGCAAATATTTTATAGTTAAAAAAAATAAAAAATAATAAATGATAATTTTACAGATCGAATAAAAATGTAAAATATTATCACAGATACATTTCTTATTTCTTGTACATTACTCTATAATTAATATGAAGGGTGAGTCAGAATTAACCAAACATTTAAATATTTCTGTCGGATTTGAAATTACAAAGTATCAAAATGGTTTCGAAAGACACACATGGTCATTGTAACATCGTATTTTTTAATGTCCTTTGTTTTAAATATTTTTTTTGGATCATTAATGATTTTTTAAATGGAATTTCATTTTTTTGTCCTATATGTTATTAGACCTAACACTTAAACAAGATCAACAGTATGAAATAAAACCTTCAAACAATCATTAACTCAGAAATATAAAATAAATAAAATTCAGTTTGCAAAAGGTTTATTTGTTTCATTTATGTTATTGCTAAATGTTCAAAATGTTTCATTTGAGCTGCGATACATTTATTTAATCTAATAAAATAAGATTCTAATGTTCTATAATTCATTTCAGATGAAAATTAACTCATAAGCTCTGATGTATTTTTCTTTAATGTCTTACGAAGTGATTGGTTTTCCCGATAAACTTTGTTTTTCAGGTACCTTAACAGATAAAAATCAAAGGAATGTAAGATTTAGTTAGCAAGCTGGTTATTATATGGGCCTGTTACGTCTACCCCTTACCTAAAAAACATCTAAAAAAATGACATTAAAACACATGAGGTTATGATGATCATGTGCGTTCTTCGAAATCATTTTAATTTTGATGTAGACATAATTTGTAATTTTAAATTTAAGAAAGATATTTAAGTATACGGTTAATTCTGATTCACCCTGTATAAATTACAATAGTCGATGTAATACTAATGTCCTAATATTTTTGTGACCGACTGTATATTTAGAAAAAAAAGGGAGATCGAAATCGTATGAAATTAATTTCATTAGAGCTGTAATCGATGAAAAAACCTCCATTATATTTTTTGGTGCGATACACTTAACGTAAAAGATGAAGGAAATAAAAAAAGAAAAGCTACGATTATCCTAAGTAATTATAGTAATTACGAAAATAGATGGATGATAATAAAAACTATTTTTATTCCAGCTGAAATGATAAATTATCATGTGCAAGTAGAAAAAGCATATAAGAAACTTTTTTCGAGGAGACTTTTTCACATAGAACGTAATTTTGTTTAAATAAAAAAATCATTTTAATAATAACTTGTAAAATTGGCGTTCGTATGGAATAGGATTATTCAACGAAGAAAATAATCAGAGAAATTTTCATAGGAATTTTAATCAGAGAAATATGTTTGGACGTACATTATATCGAAGAAATATTAACGATCTTCTTTTAGAATATATCGATTGAGAAGAAAAAATATATTTCGATATTTAGGAAAAAAGAAATACGTTGAGTAATGATTCCGATTCGTCGAGAATCTAGGAAATTAGAACTCACGGGAAAGTTTGAATTTCATGGTTTAATGGCGATGCAATGCGAGATTAAACCGAAACGATCGAATACGAAATAAAAAAGTTGGAAGGTAATGAAAAAAGAAAAAACAAGAAAATGGTACAAGGATACCAGCGTGTAGGAAAAAAACTGTAGAGTGATTAGGAATGTTATACCTAACGGTATCTATACAGGGTAGTAAAAAAAACGTGGTATAATATTTTATATGCTATTGTTTGTGTTTAAAAAGTAATCTCTGTTGAAATTAGTAATAGTTCTTATTTATTTTCATAATAAACATATCTTGACAGCTTTGAACTAATGTATATATTTATAAGCAAATTCTTTTGTTTAGATTCAATATGCCGCCAAATAACTCGTTTACTAAATCTAACGCTCTTAAATAATCAAAATTAATTCACATCGAAACAGTTGATTATAAAATTCATGTTAATAAGACATTTTTTATTTATTTAAAAAAATACTATAAGCCATTAAAGCTCTTAACATATTTGACCTATATTTTTATTATCCTGTATACGTAAATACAAATTCTACTAAAAAATGTATAAAAACCTTACTCGTGGCTAAAGCATTAAGAAATAACAACTAAAACAGTGCCAAAAAATAATTAATAATAATATATATATATATATATATATATATATATATATTATTACCGCATTACTGAACCAACAGGTACGAGCTTATTTAAATGAAAATTTGCAACGATACTGACTAGGATGAATAAGAGCAGTTGAATTCCTCTCACGTTCTCCTGATTTACCACCTTTAGACTTTTACCTATAGGGCATTCTATGGGATGACGCGTATAGCAGAAAACCGTCTACACTCTGGCATCCCTTAGAGATTAAATTGAAAATGCATATGTTGCAATCCCACCGGACACTTTGACCAACATTGTTCAAACACTAGTTCGCCTTACACATAAATATCTGGAAGCTAATAGCAACCATTTTAAACATTTCTTGTAACTGTAAAGGTCAGAAGTAACTTTTAACAAATATTAGATAATTATATTTTTTAATCGAATATGAAAGAAAGGAAAAAAAAATAAATAAACACTAATTTTAAAGTTTGAATTAAATATTTTTTCTATTTTCAGCTATTCAAATTTGATTTATATTTAATTTATTGAGTATAAATAGATACAGTAATTTCATTTGATATTTTCTGAATATTTCTATATGTATAATTTTTTTTATAAATACAGTTAAAAATTAATTAGTTAAATTATTTAAACTTTTAATTTGGGGACTAAATTTTATGTACAGTTTCCACTGTAATAAAATGCATAAGATAGATACTCGTTCCTACAATATTGTTCCGGTTTGGCAATGAAAACGAAATGCGATAACCATGCACGCTTCATTTTCTCGAAACGACATTTAAATTCTTCGCAAACTTATTTTCTCTTACTGTCTCAATTACCATTATTGAAGATATGGACAAATGTAAATATCCTTTTTTTTCAACACAGTTTTTGGCAGAGGAAAACTTTAAAAAAGAGAATTTCAGAAGATTTTTGAGGAAAGTCAGTTTGAAGAATTATTGATTCCGAAACATTAAATAAAAATAACAAAATTTGGCAATATATTCTATTGAATTGGTATAGGAATATTTGACATTGGAATCATTGATAATTAATGTATATACGTTTCTACTAAATCAGTCAAAATGATTTATAATTAATTAATAAATAATTTAATGCAAGAAAAATAAATATTTTTTAATAATTATTTATGATTCCCATTAACTATTGTTTTAGAATAAACAACTGATTATTTAAAAATAAATACATATTATTAAACGTATTTATTCTAAAAAAAAAGTAATAAGCAAAAAATAAAAAATATTGAAAAGAGAAATAAATAATGGAGACTCGAATATTTTGTAAATCTCAGAACTAGTTATCACACATTGATTTTTCTTTCATTATTTATTTATTACGTATATCAATTGAGAGAGAGAGAAAGAGAGAGAGAAAGAGAGAGAATAAGTTTTTCATATATTTTTTAAATAAAAACTATACTGTAATTGAGTTGACAACTAAATGATTGCGGATTTTGTCGATAAACAAATCACATTTAATTCAGTTTCTTGATAGCAAAGATCAGAAATTTTATGAACGCGGAATTATGACACTGCCAGGAACGATGGCCAAAGATCATCGACATGTGCTGACAGTATCAAATTAAATAAAGTTATATTTTTCAGCAAAAATTTTGAATATTCCATCTTATTTAAAATCCGCAATCACTTAATTGCCAACCGAATAGCATAACGCTATTTTATTTTTTACAGCACATTTATATGAAATAGAAAACATTGCTTTTGTAATAACACTGAGGTCCGAATATTTTCGTTATTCATTTTATTTTTGCCATACCAATCAAAATAATAAAATACGTTATTGATAAAATATGTTATTCAAGAAAATTAAATCAATAAATTCAAATATTTCTTCAGTCTGTATTCAATATTGATCCAGAAGAAAAATAATACTGTTGCAAATAATCATATTGTTATAGATTTTTATATTAAAGAAGCAAAAAATAAGAAAATAATAGAGATTTACTTTATTTTAATCTAACATTTTGACCACTTTTCCATAATTCTAGTGCTAAATATCAAATATCATTTAATAATAAATTACCGATTACGATAAAATAATATTGAGAAAGTGTTTTTTTCAGTCTAACAACCAGAGAATTTAAAAATGTCAACGATAAGAACGAAAACAAAGGGTGACAGTGGCAGGGATCTCTTGTTTCATACATACTTTTTGTTCTTTTTCGATGAAAATGCAATGTGCAGAAGATATTTTTTGGAAGTTGACACGATATGTTTACAGGATTTATGTTCCAGTCGGCGCCGATAAACTACACATGACCAAATGGAATAACCAAACGAATTGGAAAGAATCTCTGTTCCGAAAGAACCCTGCACCGAATTTGCTTCTAACCTTTCCATCTCATTCATCATTTTTCTTTTCCTATTTCTCTCATACAATCACACTATCTTACCACTTTTGTTCCAACAATCATAAAATGCCTTCCCGAATTTATAACAAGTACTGATCTACAATAACTAGGTCAGTGAATTTTCAAAATGCCTTCGTATGAAACAAACTATTATAATATGTACTGATTAAACTGCGTGTTTTGTTTATAACCCGTCAGAATATTCTATGATTAAGAGTAAGAAAAAAATACTTATTTTCTTTACTCAAAAATATTGTATACATTTTAAAAAACATTGAAGATTAACGAATGAGTTGAAACATTTAGTAATCAAATAACCTTCGTCTTTATTCATCTCCCTTTTACTGGTTTGAATTATTTTTTCTACGTTACTTTCTCACACATAGCAAACTTTTCCAAAGAGATCGTCGTCATTTTATCGTCTCGCTGAAGTCAATAGCACACGGGTTTTCCGATTAAATCATTCATCCATGTACTAACGTGTATGTAAACGTACCCATCGTTGCTTGAATTAAATGTTGACACGAGAACCAGTTTTTGTAACGTAACCTGGCTGTTGACTAATAATCAAAACAATTTTAAAATAATCTGAATCTAGAATTCTTCAATTCTATACAGTCTTTGCAACATAAAACTTCATCCAATACAATTGATGAACCGATTGAGGCTGCAATATTCAACAATTTTCATGATATCAAAGGAAGAAGAATATTTTACAAACATTCTAATATACTAACAATTATATTTCCTTAATTTTAATTTAATTCTTTTATTTAATTTCTTTATTGTACAGTATGTTTTATCTACTTTATTCTTTTTTTCTAAAATTTCCTTTTCTTGAATTAAACTGTAAAATATTCTTTTTTCCATTTTTTTAGAATACTATATCATAATTCTATCGGGAATATAGCGGAGAAAAATATTAAAACTATTGATTACTCAAGTAATATAATTGATAATTATAGACCGAACAATATATACATAAATAACACATAATAAATAACATAATTATATTATATGATAAAATACTCGAAAAAGATGAAAAACTAAAATTGTAGTAAAAAAAATGAAGTAAATAAAACATACTATACAATAAAGAAATTAAGAAATACAGAAATAAAATTAAAATTAAGGGAAAAATATCTAGTATATAAGAATGTTTACAAAATTTCTTCCTTTGATATTGTGGAAATTGTTGAGTATTGCTCCTCTCTCTTATGGTGCAATGTAATTTCATAAACGAGTTATACAACTGTATAAAATTATTAAAAAATTGGAAACTATAAATCCTGTCGTTCTCATGAGTTTGTAACTCTGAAAACTGAAAAAGATAAAAGAGATATTATCACACTGACAATGTTTGTGAACATATTAAGAAGCCCAAAAATACTCTTCGAAATATTCAAGAGTAAGATAATGAAATCTATCGAAGTTAAACTGTCTGCAGTGCACGCTTACATGACAAATTTTAAAACTTATTTTATATGAACAAATTTTATTCTATATTTTTTATTTAGTTTTTCATGTCGAATTACTCCCTACTCGCTTGTACTACCAATTACATGATATCCTTCATAGCAAAATATTTCATTAGTCTTTCCAATGTGTACAGCTTTAACAATAATAAATGAATATACAGTAGACTACGGTATAACGTGAATGCCTACAGCACAAATTTCTATAACACGCTGAAGATATTGCGACTGTCTTTCTCATATAACGCGAATTCTCCTACAATGTACTACGTAATCAAATATGGGAATTTACTCCAATTAAAAATTAAATTTAATTGAGCATTGCATCTGACACGTCAAGGCGTAACATGAAGAGAAACTTATATAATGATCTGTATGTAATCTCGTTTTTTGAAAAACATTACAAGCTTTTCATCGATCTTACACCAAATAGAACTAATATATCTAAATACGTTAGTGACATAAATGTTAGATACACGATGCATGGATCCAAGATCCTAAAGTTTAAGGAATATTCAGTGACGGATAGTTTAAATTTGAAACGTCCTTGAGATGGTCAGGTATAATTTACCGTCTACAAATATAAAGGCCTCATAATTTTGCAATAAAATACAAATAGTATTTATTTCATTATCAACAATTTTGCGACGAAAAAATTATATTTGATAGATATAAGAATATATTATTTTAATGTAATAATAATATAATCTATTAAGTAATATTGTGTGTGTCAGTAATATATAATCGAAAGTAATACTGTTCAAGATATTAAAAAATTGCAAGATTAAAGTTGTCAATTACAAGATATAAAATGAATAGAAAATTGTTAAAAAAATGTATATTTCATTATATTAATTTTTTATTTAATAAATGAAAAAATTTACCTGTCCCGATTTAGCGATAGAAGCGTCATATGTAGGCGGTGGTGAAGTCATCGAAGGAATTGTGTAGACAGGTAATGATCGGTTTTGCGCATTTGTTAGACTACTTCCGGTATCATTTGCCGTCACGTTCGGCGTTTCTGGTATAGTCACGTAGAGAGCCTCGGGTATGGTTTCACGTATCGCTCCATTTAGTATACTCGAATTTGAATCTGCAGAAAATGGTAATTAATTAGAGTAATCGATCGAAATCAACATTAAACGTACCATGATCAATCAAGTAATTGGCTTTAACCGTAGAATTAAAATTCTCCATTTAATGTTATTGATTTATTTCATTTTATTTTATTTTACAATTATAATTGTGGGATTGGGGAATACTCCAGAAGTGTGCGTATCGAAGTTTCTAGAATTATTAATAGACGATTTCTTTATAAGTATTACCAAGTAAATGTAGGCCTTTATTTATGATATGTGTGATAGTATGAGTATGGGTGGATGAGAGAATGTATCAGTTGAGGAAAGAGGAAGGATCCGTTTCGTTAGATTAGAGTATTTGTTTAGGCTGTAAGGTTACACCGTCTGGACTTGTCGCCTTTATGTGGCCCCATTGAAGTCTCTCGAACGTTCCCGATTTTAAAGTGTAGGAAGAGTATTCGTGATGGGGAATCGTCGGGAAGTTTCTAGAAAGAATGCCAGGAAATGACGAGAGACGATGGAGGGGATGTAATACATATATAGGCAACGGAAAGGACCGGTGAGGGAAGTCCGAAAAGTTCATTGTTTATACAACGAGTATTGGGTGTGAAAGAAAAAGACGAAAGACAACAGGGAACAGCGTAGGGACTCGAAAGACGATGATAGGCGACGAAGAGTAAAGTACGGCGTATCCTTCGCTAACTATGACGGTTGTCTTCGGATTACGGCGTAAAGGGTAACACCTAATATCTCGTGGCGATAGATTGTGAATTTAGATTATAGATGCTTATCGTTCTATCTCTTATATTCTTAAATCGTTTAATAATTACTGTTAAACGTTATTACTTTAATAAATAATAATAAATATAAAAAATTTTACATAATGATATATATATTTATTTGTTATTATTTAAACATTTTTAATAAATTATTTACTATTATCTATAAATAAAAATTATTAAAATAATTATTAAAAGATTATTAGAAAATGACTTTCCTTCTCTTCGAGACATTTAATTAATGTTTCAAAGAAAGGATCTTATCTACCGGAGATATTATCTGTCGAAAGTTTATAATTAATTTTGTATATTTTGAAACTTAAAGTTTAATGAATTTCAATTTTACAATATTCAATGATAAAATTGATCAAGATCATTCGATATTGGAAATAACTTTCTTCGATTATTTATAATATTAATTAAGAAGATTTTTAATTTATGACTTTTAATTTTATAAATAAATAGAATCAAATTAAAAATACATTTTTTTACTGGAAAATTCTAAAAGATATATTTCCTTCGTACGAAAATATAGTATACATTTTTAATAACATTGAAGATTAACGGATGAACTAATCAATTTAATAACAAAGTAATCTTATAGTTAGATGCAATTAACATTTATCATAGAATAACGGATAATAGTAACCAGATATTTGTTTTCGATCAAATAAACAATTTTTAATAATTAAAATATTGTATTTATTATAAAACAAAGTAGAATCCTCCCCGCCCATCGTTTTTAGGAAATGGGGGATTATAGTGAAAGTAGTATTAGCTTGCAAAGAGAAAGTACAGAAGACAAGATAAACTTTGATTATAATAATTTTTTGTTTTAAATTTTGTCAATAAACTTACTCTACTTAACTAAAATTGCAATTATTTGTAAATATATGTCACTAATTCGATCACAATTAATTTGGAAATGTATACCATATTTTCAAACACAGGGGGTATTTTTAATTTTGCATATTAATTTTGCAAATTTCATATTTCGTATTTCTTGTATATTGTATAATTTTTGCATATGTTATTTATATTTCTACATTTTTTATGTATACTCATTTGATAGACCTTTTCATTCAAAATCAAATATTTAAAATTGATAAATATTCACCGCATTAATAGATTTTTCCTATTTTTTTCTTTCACATACGTACTTATACATATACACATACTCATACATACATGTATGGATTCCTTTTCTTTATTAACAACATATAATACTGTATCTGTATTCTAATAATAACATTGCCACATGATATGATATGCGTTGTAATCTTATTTAAAGTAAGCTAAAAATATTATTTATGTTTCATTGAATATGATTATCTAATTCTGTTTTTCAATGTCGTAATCAAGCAAGAAATGCATAATGATTAAAGAAATAGGATATCTGAATTTTAATTTACAAATTTGTTTGTTCACGATAATGTATAACATTTGCTATATAAAAGTTTATGATAATGTGATAAATTTAGTATTCTATATAATGAATGTGAGTTTAAATCTATTCAATTTTTTATTCTTTTGATTTCTATTCAATGTGTCTAAAAGTTACAATTAAAACAGCATATAAATATTACTATGCATAAAGAGATGCTAAAGTTGCATCAGAAGATTTGTATAGGAATATGATAAATAATAGTCCTTTAAAAAAGAATAATATTCATATATAACATTCTTATGTTAATACAAAGTAATGATTGCTACCAATACATTAAATACCGATAGGTATTTAAATGACTTCATATGAGTGAAATAAAAACATAAAATATCTTAATCAGAATAATTCTGACGAATTAATTCTCAGAAAATTGTGCATATATTTTGTATTAATTTAGCATATATTTAGTATATTTTGATACATAAATTTAAATAAAAATCTACATTCTATTATAATTATGATAATGGATCTCTTTCCAATCTGAGTAAATCATATACGAGAAAAGCTGTAATTTTTGTTTCATCCATGGATTAATTAACGGAAATACAGAAATAATCGTAAAAATGTATCATCGAAAAAAAATAATAATAACAAAAACTAACATCTTTTTATTGGCATACAAAAAGAAACTATTTTAAGAAAATAAAATCACTAAAGATAAAAGAAATCTTGAATAATAATTTAAAGTAAAACATACGTATGGTCGAAAAGATGATTTATTTCACTGCAAATATTAAAAGATAATGAAATAATTGAATTCTCGTAATCTATTAAAAATACTTCAACCACACTGATCTTACTTCAAGATATTCTGGATATTCAAATTATGAGGAATGTAGTAGAAATTGTCGACAACAAGGACGAATACAACGTCAAAGCAAACGATGACAAAGTGAAAATTCTAGCGATAAAATACAAAAACATACAGAAGAATAATCAACCACTTGAAAATATTGGCTTGGACAAGAAGTAATTTTGTTTTCTATGTAAATCTTTTCTATGTAAATGAATAGCGATTATTTTTATAGAAAAAAAATAACTTTAGGTAGGTTCATATTATAAAAACTACTTTTACAGAGGCTAATACATTTTCAATCGTATGTGGATTTTATTGTTTGGAATATAAAGAATGTTTCCATTAATTTTATTAAAAATATGAAAAAAAATATAGAATTGAGAAAAACGTTTTTTCATATTTTCTTGGTAGATGGATTTAAGTTTGCATAATTCTAATAATATTAATCGGATTTGATACTATTTGCGTGGATCTGAAAGATGACATATCATAGACTAATAAAAAAAAATATTTGATAATTATTTATTCTGTCAAAATTTATTGCGTCTTGTAAAATGAGTGAAAATAAAAGAAAAATATTTAATACATTTGGAAATTTTATTACAAAGGAAGAATGCATATCAGGCTAATAAAAAAATTTGTAATGTTTATGGAAATTATTTAGTATTATAGTACGTGTGACACAAAGCCGATTCAAAGTTTTTCAATTTTAATATCAAAAATACATTTCGTTCTTGGAAATGATATGAATCATGGAAAAAATTACGTCATACCTATACATTATCAATTATGATATCTGTAAGGAACGAAATATATAGTACAAAATAATTTGAAACCCCTTGGAAAGGGCTGGATACAAAATGTGAAAATAATTGGTTTCACTTTTGCATTAATATACGAAAAAACTTTTTTCCCAACCCCATATTAGGGTCATTTCGCATAATTAAATATCGACAGATGAAATTTTACGACGCAGCAGATGTTCAATAAGTGAAAATTTTTATTGCACGTGACAAAAAATAAATCCAAATGCAATCCTGACACAACCATTAGTATTAAAACTAGAAATGCAGAAAATATATTATATTTTTCAAACAAAACAATGACTGCTAGGATGTAATTATTTCAAAAGTACCTGGTGGCCAAAAATGCGGGAAAAACATCTGTCTCTCTCTCTCTCTTTCTCTCTCTCTCTATCTCTCTGGATTACTGTTTATATTTCAGTCTATGTTTGTCCTATAAACTATCTATACTTCATACTTCCCAAACTTCGAGATAGTAATTTTTCTGATTGAACAGTAATTTGTATTTTTAAAATCCTAATTTTATCTTTGCTTTCATTAAAAAATGGGATTAGATAGTCTCTAAAATTCTTTAAGGTATTGATGCGAGTAATATGGTTTCTAGATTTCAATGTGCAAAAACTTTAATTAAAATATAGAAATTTAGTTCAAATTGTAAAGTCATCGTTCAAAGTATAAATTCAATATTACAAATTCAGAATTTTAAGTAAAATTTAAAACTTTGTGCAAAAATTATATTTGTTAGGGATTTAATCCTGGTACGAATTTTTAACTCTTTATCAGGATGTGCAATATCACATACTTATTTCAAGCTTTTAATAATTTAAATTTCCACTTCGAACATTTGATCAACCAACGAGACTTTACACCATTCGTTAATTAATATTAGTAAAAAAAGAGTTTAAATTAATTTTCCTCAAATTGAAATTAAACCATGCGTTCATGAACTTATCAGACACGAAACAATTAATGATAATAGAATTCATTAAGAATGATAAATAGCACGATTGCGAATTAACTTGATTATTAATCGAACACGATTAATAATAATACGATTGCACAATTGTGATTTCTTTAGTGACTTCATTATTAAGTCGGAATAAATAAAATATTTTCGCCTATACTTTCCTTTATTCGAAGTTTATTTTTATTAAAAAAAAAAATTAATGTGCAAGATACTTAAAAATATAAATGGAAAGTTTTACATTTATAGAAACTTTCTTTAGCATTCACAACCTATATAAACATAACTGCATATTTTATTTTTCTGACAAACCGATATCTTACGCGCAATGCATCAAAACCTAAATCACTGGTGGATGCTGATTGTCGCAAAACAACGCGAAAAGTAACTGAGAAGTTGAATTTAACAAATTAGACCGTTTACGACTATTTCAAACGATTTGGATTCTAAATATGAAAAAATCATCGATCATATTTCATTTGAAATTTTTTTCCGAAGATTCTAATAATATATATATATATATATATATATATATATTATATTATATTATATTATATATATATATATATATATATATATTATATTTATTACTTTCATATAGTAATAAATTTCAATTGACAACAAGAATTACATTGATTGTTAAAACATACATAGAAAGAAATTTGTGACAAATTAAATAATAGTCGATTAAAACAATAACAAGAAATAGAATAGCGAGTGGTTCGAATACATCGTTCAAGTTTCAACATAACAGGATATTGTTACAATTTGACCAGAATGAAGATTGGTCTCTTCATTGGTAACAGTTTAATCGATATTTATGGCAACCAATATAGCAAATAATATGAAACACGTGGTAATATTATAAATTATTATATCTGCAGTGTTTAAAATAATAAGAGATTAGTACAGTCTCGAAGGGAAAAATTAAATGATTTACAATTAAACTTATAATTTATTTAAAAGTAATTTTCAACATCAATTTACAGTGATTTTAAAAAGAATACGAAATTTTATAAAACGTTTTGTAGACCAATAAAAAATAGATTTTTAACTGTCACCTGCAAATGAAAAATTTATTGAATTTGATATTGAAAGAAAAGAAAAAATCTTTTGAATTGTTTGCTCAAAGAAGACAAAAGAAGAGATATTAAAAGAAATGAATGTTTTAGTTGTGAATATATGTATACGCTATTTTGAAATCGGAAATTATAAAACGAGAGAATCGTCTTAAAATTCAGCGGCAGGGGATGAATTGCACCACAGTGGAAGTTTCGAAGAACAAAAGAACCGAAGCAACAATGGAATTGGCGAGTCGTAATATGAGAACAATAAAAAGTGTTTTGTATGGTGCCATACAGCCAACGATTTTTAAAATTGAAAATAAAAGCAGTATAAATGTAAAACATCTATGTAAAGCAATAGCTTTTTTTTTAAGAAATACTGTAAGAAACAGGTCAGTAAAAGTAATATGTATATGTAAATAAACAAGGAAGATTTAAAACAACATATTTAAAAGAAAATTAAAAGACTATTCTTACGATCGGTTACAATTATTAACAGTAGGTTTTTACAAATTACAAAAATTTCAGAATTGTATATTAAAAATTTTTTGAAATAATTACATAAATGCATGTATCTCATTCAACGTTTAAAGTTAGTAAATCTGTAAGAAAAAATAATGCTAATAAAAGTCAAGAAGGATAAACGTTAATACAACAAAAGAAAAAGGAAATGCATATGTTTAAATGAGAATATTAGATTTCAAAGAAATTCTGTTTATGAGCTTAAATTGATATGAATAGTTTAAGATTAGATTTGAATTAATTAATATTCCTATTAATTATTTGTGATGTGATATATGTATTCTGTGAAATTTATTAATGTGTAATAATGTATTACTCATTACATAATTGTGTGAGTAGAGTTCTTAATAAAGTGATTGATGTATTTATAAAATTTTATTTGTTTAACATGATGCTCATACTGACTACCGTTGTGGAATATAAAATGTTAGTAAATGTTTTATTTACAAAGCATTGAGGTTATATAAGTATACGACAAATTAAACAAAATGCTTCACGATACAAGAAATAAGAGGAATATAAACACTTTATTAATTGAATACATTAAAAAAATGTACCTAAACATTCCTCTGGAATAATGGAAACCCCTCTCTCCCTTCAACCTCGACGATCGCTCATGCGCTAATCAAAAACGCAACACAAGCATTATATTAGATTAGGTAGATTTTTCGGTGTGAGAATGAAAAGGGCGGATAAACGCGAGAATCATGATCGAGCATATCAACAGAAATAAAACCTAAGCCAAATTTTAATACGTACACTTTGCAAAATAGCCAATTACTTCTTGCAAGGGTTAAATAAAAATAAAAATAAAACAAATTTTAGATTTCAAAAGTATGTAATTGAACAAATTCAAATAATTATAATAATTGATTAGATGGATGATCCTGTTGGTGCACATTTTTTCAAATTGTAGAATTAATCTAGATACAGTCACCCTAATTTACTTTCTCCACATTAATTTTCGCTTGATATATAGATTTTATCACAGCAACTGCTGAGAATTTAGTTTCACACAAATAAGAAGTCGCAAATGAAATTAAAATGACGAAAATTGTATAATATTTCATAATGCACACTTTGAGAACCATTGTTTTGAAATATTATGCTTATCGTGTATAATACTATTTTATTTGTTAACATTATTTAATAAACATTATTTCATCATAATCTAATTTGTACTAATTGTTTTAAAGTACGATAGCGTGAGATTGTGTAATTTTAATTAAACATTATATTTTACGTTGTTTATATAAAATACGATAAAATGGTATACTTACCAATGTATGTGTAATAAGATTCAACCCGTTCAGCGCTTCGAGTCCTTCTCGTTTGATTTAAACGTCTTTCTTGTTTATTACTCTTCGTCATTGGTTTCGAGTGATCGGTCGCAGAACTACTGCTTCCAGTTTCAGAATTTCTATGTTTTGATCCACGGCTATCGTTTTGTTTTTTCGAGCTTCGACCATCTGATTTGCCGTGCCTCCATATGGGTAACGGGACTGGTACTTTTCTTCTAGACACATCTACGGTTATACCGCAACCGCACACTGCTGCATTCTCGTTAGACATTCTGCAACAATTTAAAAGAAAAAGTAAAGCATTTCAATCAAGTGTATTTTTCTTTTTTTGTTTTTAATGGAGAGACATACAATCAATTCTCAGCCGAGAATTATAAGTAATTTTTGCTGACGTGATACATTAACATGAGTTGTTACAAATAATATTACAAAAAGATAAATATAAACGGATATATCTGTTACACACTATAACCATATTATTATTTAAGAAAATTTCATTCCTTTTTAGTCTACGCACTAAATTAGAGTTTTCCAGTAAATTATAAAAGGAGGATTCGGATGATTTGCTAAACGATTTTTTTTAACGTTTACTGAAGTTTGCAATTTCTTCTTTTACTGTAGGAATTCTTAAATATTTATGGATTCTTTCATTAGTTATGTACCAGGGAGCATTGAAAATGTTTATTACGTATATAAATTAGAATAAATGATGTATAGGGAGTGACCCTTAAAATCATACACCATTACGTTTATCAGATTTTTGCTTGAAATCTATTGTTATGCAATTAAACCTTGGATTACGAATAACTTGGTTTCCGAGTGTTCCGCAAGACGAGCACAAAATTTTGATTTAATAAACGAATGATATCTTGCAATATGAGCAGTATGAATACGCTTGTCGTCTGCCAAGTGTATTCGTAGTAAGTAAAGTGTAGATTAACATGTTTAATTTTCTTTTAATATTTTGTATTTTATATCATTTTTATATGAATAAGTAATTGCCCTATTTTCCATTATGACGAAATTTTACAACGAAATTCGCTTTGATACATGGGTGCTTTGAATTAGGAGCACATTTCTGAAATGAATTATTTTTGCAAACCGAGAAACCGAAATTGTAATGTGTTTAGAATGAAGAAAATTAATAAGTAAGAAACTTGCCTTAATTACATATTTAATGAGTGAAACTTGAATGCTTTATTTGTAATAAATTAATTAAACACAGACAAAAATAATGTACAGAAAACATCTGTACCTTAAAATAGTATATCTTAGTATAACTGCGAAAACAGGGGGAGTATCATGTTTGACGATTGGGTATCTTTTGTTTTTATTGTTATTTAAATGTTTTTTAGTATCAAAATCTGCTTAATATCCATTAAAGTAGAAATAACACAATATACATTTGTTTAAAAATTATATATCTATTAATATATAATACTTCGAATATTAAACAATATCGATCTGATATTTTATTAAAATGTAAATTTTCAACCAAAATAAATATATTTTAGTTTAATCAATTGAAAGTATTAGTGGAAGTACATTAGAATATCAAGTATACCTTAAATGATTATTTTTTAATCGAAAGAAATGTATATTGTAATCTAAATGCACAGAGCATAAGTTAGAAGTACTTTTCTCTTTGAAATCAAACAATAAACTGACTCGTTTATCCTCTGTGAAAGTTCTTTTATTAAACGATGTTTACATGACTTTCTGATGGCTACACGTGTATAACAAAAATAATATGCACAGTAAATAGAATTTATTCTTCTGAAAGTCATATAAATAACAATCAATAAAAGAATTTTAACCGATTTTCATAGAGGACAAAAAGCCAGTTTAACGTTGGATTTCGAAGTGAACGGTACCTCTAACTTATACTCTGTGCATTTAAATTACAATATACATTTCCTTCCATTAATTAACAATCATTTAAAATAAATATAACATTTTAATATACTCTACTAATATTTAAGATTAATTTAACAAAAATACATTTATTTAAGTTGAAAATTTAAAGTCTAATAAAATATCAGATTGAAATTGTTTAATATTCAAAGTATATTAATAGATACGTTCTTTGTATTATTCTTACTTTAAAGATTATTAAATTGAATCTGGTATTAAAAAACATTTAAATAACAGTAAAAACAAAGGGTGACCAATCGTCGTACATGGTATTTCCCTTGCTTTAATAGTTATACTAACATATACAATTTTAAGGTACAGGCATTTTCTGTACATTATTTTTGTCTTTGCCTAATTAATCTATTATGAATGAAGTTTTCAAGTAAAACTCATTAAATATGTAATTAAGGTATGCTAATGTGTTTGTGCTGTCGATCTCTAAAATTATATATATAAAATTTATATTTCACACTTTTACATGTAAGTGACAGTATTCAATTTGACGTAATATTCAGTAATCCACCAATAAGATTTTAAATAAACTGTTATATAAAAATAAGGAAAGGAAGTGGCTGTCACATATAAAAACGGCAGGAATTAAGTTAACTGTCTAATATTAATAAAATATAATTATGAATACTATGTATTTTTATAGAATAGATGTTTCGTGAACCATATATCTTGCTATTAAATATTGTTCCGTTAATTATAAGAATAATTATAATTCTAATTATAAGAATATTATAAAGAAAACATAACACCCTGAATATTTATACATGCGAAATTTGTAAAATAATTATATTTTTGTGGTTTTCTATGTGTGTTTTAATTAATGATATGTAGAAATATTTCAAGTAAGAGTTAAAAACTAAAATAACGAACTTAGAATTGGAAAAAGTTATGGGAGCCGAAAATATGTTATAATTGGTTTCGAAACATGAATTCGTTTCCATATTGGTTTCCATTTATTAATATTACAATGTAATATTACATTACAATATTATAATATCAGTTACTTACAAATTACAGTATTATATTATATCAGTTTCATGTCAGTTCTATAATTTTATTATTTTCGGTTTTTTTATCGATTTTACATCGAAACTGATATGGATCAAAACTAGTATTACTAATAAAATCTAAAATTGAACAATTATATTTTCTTTATTTATTTCGTGCTAAATTTAGAAGCGTACTGATTTAAATTCCTTACAAAATTAAAGTAACGATCATCCTTTAATGTATGAATAAAATTATATTAAAATTATAAATTGTTAAAAATTTTTATTTATAATAAATCGGTGAAATATCTATTTTAATCATCTTGGTCAGTGATCTTACAATATTGTAAGCTGAATTTTTTGATTTGAGATGTACTAATTATTTAAATATCAATTAATTATATAAATGGATCAATTATTCTTCAATGATATCGCTTGATAAATATTATTAGATAAATTGTTCCAAACCAAATTCATTCTAACGAGACCATCATCTTTTTTCGATATTATAATCAAGGATTTTTTTTTCTCTCTCTCTCTCTTTTTATCAATCTACCTTTATTTGAAAGTATTAACGATCGTTTCACGAATCACTCTTATCGTCGAGCGCAAATCTTGTTTATTCTATTTTTGATCTCTTGTCTCTTTTATAAAGAAGAAGTAGACGATAAATAAATTTATTACACGTCGATCATAAAATTTAATTTTCCATTTTCACATACGAAAGAAGTAAATGGAAAATTAAAAGAATAATGTTCGTACTTGACACAAGATATAATAATAATGTAATAAATATTTTTATAAGAGTAGTACTTGGTTTTCTTTTATTTCGATTTTATAATTCCTTTGAAACTATTAGATATACTCTTGTGAGACCAATTTTCTTATTGTTTACGTAAATTTATATTTTCCTTATAATAAAGTTCTCTATTGCAATAGAATAAATAGTAATTTAAAAATGTAATAATTCTGAAGTATGTATCCGTGTATAGAAATTTCGAAAAATTAAATTACAAGTAAATATCAATTGTTTAAAATTTATAGTGAGGGTACGAATATTTTGGTGACTGTAAAACTGACTTTGAAACTGTAAAACATTCATTGGAAAGATGTATTAAAACAGGGTCACAAAAGTATTCGAATGGCATTAATTATATGCCTACCTTATTTTATATTTAACAATTAGTTATACTTTCTTTGGCTTGAATTACAGCTTCGAAACGCTATTGCATAAGGCGCACTTACTTTTTAATTATAGTTTTGATAGAATTCCATAAAATTGTTTGTTTAATAAAACTAATGAAATTATTTCGTAGCACTTACTTTTTAATTATAGTTTTGATAGAATTTCATAAAATTCGTTGTTTAATAAAACTAATGAAATTATTTCGTAATATTTCAATCTCTTGCTAATTTCTGCCCACAAATATTTAATTAGGTAATACCGTTGAAATGCGTTTTTTAATTATTTTATCAGCATAAATATCAAAATATCGAATAATGATGACCAACGTAGTGACTTCATGCAAAGACAAACTTCCGCAATATAAGAAAAACAATTTAGAAAGACCTTACAGCTTAACCAAAAACTGACTATCATATTTTAAGTTACAGAACGTAACAATATCAAGAAAGATTAAAGAATAAGAATATAAATAGTTCAAGAATGGAACATTAAACATATTTCAATCAAGTTTCAAGAAAATTAAGTAACATCGAGAGTTTAATTTCTAGATAAGATTTGTGTAACCAGAATTATCAATTCACGTGGGCAATGACGGTCAAACTTATCTTTTAATCTAATTATTTCAACTTTTTAACGAAGAAAGATAAATACATTTCTACAATCATTGATTTTAAAGTAATTTAACTTCGTTTTGTTTTTTAATTTGTTACCAAAATGTATGAAAGAAATTTGTAAATTATGAACTGTTATTTTTTAATTAAATTGTATTTCCCCTAATTCCCTTTACTATGTTTTAAAAAGGGTTTATAGCGTCCATTATTCCCTTATTTATCAATTTTTTAATTCTTTTTTTATCTTTATCTCAAAATCCTCAGTTGATTCCGTGTTTGTGCTCATCGAACGAGTATCGGATTTTTTTCCAACGTAAGGATTCTGCCAATAGTTTGGAACAAAGCTTAACGCGATTAAATATTTAGCGAGACTCAGGGTAGCTTTGAAAGCACTCGAGCTTGAAAAATCGATAGCGCCGTGATGATTGCAGCACTCACTTCGGTCACGTAGGCAAGACTATAAGATACTTTCGATGTAATTGTGCTTCCTGATTGAAAAAAGCGCATTCAGTGTTTTCACACAACGTAACTTGGCAACTCGAAAATAAGTACCTACGGGCACTTTCTTCCTCCTCTCTCCAATTCTCCTTTAGAAGTTTCGAGTAAATTGTACTTACTTTGTTGTACTTATCTCAGTGATGCAATTTTTAAGATACTCTCTATATATACTATAGTTATTTATTATGTTTAGAAATTTATTTGTACATATCGTAGATTTTATCATAATCATTTAATTAATTTTAATTGACTTATTAAGAAAAACGTTTATTAAGGAAGAAAATATATGCTAAGCCTTTAAAGTCTGAATTCTTTATTACATAATTAACAAAATATGTAGGTATCTTGAAATCAACAGATAATATTGTTTTAATACAAATTATTAATTAGTTTTTTAACAAATTATTTATTGCACTAAATCTATTCTGGTATTTTAAATTAAAATTGATGATTGCTACAAAAAATCTTATTGGTTATTAAGAAAAGATTATAGAACAATATGTCAAAAAATCAGTGATTTTTTAAATAACCGAAATATTTAGAGATAAAATTAGTTATATTGTAGTTTCCGAACTTTTGAGTCACTGTATATAGCTAGTAGACGTAACGGATTATATTATGATTTGTTAAATGTTATTTGTATAATATAAAAATTACGAAAGAGTATCAAACAACCAGAATCCACAATACTACATTTTTCTCGAATATTAATGAAACTTTAGCATGAGTATAAATTATGCTTCGATTTTATGAACATGTAAATTCTTCCTTCCACCGATATCTTGTTTCGTTCTTGCTAATTTTTTTATCTGATATATTTTTTAATTATTACACTACCCGCAATTAAAGTTGAAGAAAAGTTACTTTTAGTAGACGACATATACGAAAGATATTATTTTGATGCGTTTTCTTGGAAAAAAAAAGAAAAGAAAAAACAGAAATGAGAAATGATATTCCGAGCGAAGTGCCATGTAGAATCTTATTAGAGACTAATGGATTGAAATAGACGTCCCATGAACGACGTTTATTACCAGAAGCATCCTTCGGATTTGATTTAAAGTGCATTTGATTGATCTTTCCTTTCAAAGGAATTTCCATCTTAATGGCAACATCTTTCGCATAAAATAGCAAGAAGAAAGATATCTCTTAGCAAACGTTTAAATAGAATGCTATTCAAGTTGAAATATTATTAATATTAATTACAGTAATTTCTTATCATTCGAAATAGATTAAATTATTTTCTCTTACTTTTCTCCAAAAAATTTATTTGAAGTAATAAAAATTGTATTTATTATCAAATTAGATCTTGTGAATTTGATTCTTATTACAAAAAGGGTAATTTAAATAATAAGAATTATTTTACTTGAAGAAGCTAGGAAAACATTTTAATATTCAATTATATATATATTCTTTTCTTCTAATTATACATATATATATATATATATATATATTATTTTTTAAATAAATTACTTTTATTTATTTTTCCACAAATCCACCTGTTACATTTTAGCGTTTCTTATTTCAGTTTACGAATTCTAAAATCCCGTCACTGTGCCGGTTAATTTGATCAATTCTTGACAGTAAGAAACAATACGTTATCACTTCCAACAGTGAAAAGTTTCTCACTCAAGAACTGATCGAAAATTTTTCATCCACAGTTAGCAGAACGTGATACAATAAAATTCATTGTAATGACGAAGAAGTACGTATTAAAGTAAGTGATTTTCGGAGCATCAAGATAACAGGATTTAGAAGACAGATCAACTTTAAACTGGAAAAAGAAAATGACCTCTGTTGCAATTATGCGCAAACGATCTTTATTGCCTGGGTTACTCGTAATAACAAAGACAAACTTTAATTATTGTAGGAAAATAAAAAAACATTAATTAAAATTTTAACGAACAACTGTATCGTTTTATTTTAATGAATCTTGCAAGTGAATCCGTTGGGTTTATATCCAGTAAAATTTAATGCCAATTTTATCTACGGTGAGCTTTTAATACCTCTGGCTTAACGAATTATTTCCTATCATCAGTTATGATGAGAACTATGAAATAGTTATATGATATTGTATGTAGCTCTTTATGGCATAATAATAAAGATTTTGTAACATTACGCGTTGTCATATTATTGAATTTTATGAAAACTATGAGCTGATAATATTACGCTGGAAGATGAGAAGCATAATAAGCGATCTAAAAAATTTTAGGTTAAATGTAGTTTGATTAAATGTTATTAAAATTTTGAATAAAGAAAAGTCTCTTATAAATACATCTTTAAATTCCTAAAAAATTTCTGTATTAAGTTAATTCGTATTATATGGAACAAAAATCTAATACAAACAAACAGGATTAAAGTTTTGCAAAAATTGGAAAAACAATACTTTTTACTACAAATTTTTGTAGTTAAAAAAAAATCTTTTTATTAAAACAATAAATAATTAATCAAACAAGTACAGTGATTGTCAAAAGTCTGAAAACAGATAGTAGAAACGTAATTTTATTGAGAAATATCAAAATTATCATAGTTATTTGTTTCATGTAAAATAATACAATAATATTGAGTGTTAAAGCCACTTGGGAATGAACCATATAATAACTGGCGTTATACTACTCCTTTTTTTGCTATAATAACTTCTCAACAAAGTGAGCAGTTTGATGACTGCTGCATTCTAGCTATTACTAATTTATCTAATAAAGTTTCGGCTTGAATTTTTTTTCTATGAACCCTGTAGGTGTCATTAATGGACCATCACGGTTAGTAAGATGTTCTGTTCGTGCAACTCTATCAAGCTCTTCCCATAATAATTCAATCAGAGATAAATCCGGAGATTGATTCATTAGTTCATTTTTGAAAGTACTGTAACTGTTGATTTCTGAAAAGTACGATTTTTAAAATTCGTTTTTAATTTTTGTTTATTGTAAAAAACGTATAGGTATGTCTTATTTATAAATATTCTTAGCATTTTTTCGGATTATGTACCTTAGAAAAACGTTGAAAAATATGAAATTTGTTTCTTTTGGGGGGTTTTCTAAAACTTTTGTATTTTATGAACGATAGGATTTTGATTAACCAGCGTTATCAGAAGACAAAAGACGAAATAAATCAAGGTTCAACGGATAATCGAGATTACAGTTGAATTTTTTAAAACACGTTTCCTGTACGTAAAATACATAGTTCTTTTTTATAATATCATAAATATATAAGTAAAGTTATTGTAAGAGAAACTTAATCTTCAATTTTAATTAATAATGTCTCATTACTCAATTTATAAGAGCGGAAGTAGGTAATAACGGAAGAAGACACTATTAAAATAACTATTCAATAAAAATAGTACCTATATTACTATATGTATGCTAAAAAGATTTCTCCAATATGAAATCCTCTCGTTGTTTCGGATATACTGAGATGATAAAAGCAAGGATTAATAAAATAAAATAAAAGACGTGATTGAAATAATAGAAACAGAGATTTTATTGACTCGTTAAGGTAAAACCTTCCAGTATAAAAACCCTTTTTTATTGTGTCTGAATAAAAAGATTGTGAGTGTCATAGCATGAGAGTGACAGAGTAGGAATCAAAAACCGAAGTCGTATTCGTGTATTTATTGGCATGACTAGTCTGGAGGTTTATACTGTATTGTAAAAACGACGTAACAATATTATAATATGGTTAGAATTTTTTTTTTATTTAACTTCCAGGAACTTTCCCGCAATTTATCTCGTGAGACATTGGACGAGTTGTTTTATTAAGTGTTAGAATTAAATATAGAGATACTTATTCACTCAAAAATTCGTCTTCCTGGTATCTACATAGGGTTTTTCTGAAAAAACTAGGAGTGATCCGTTGTGTCCAAAAATGTGTCCTTGTGAACGTCTGGCAAGAGAATAGTACGAACGCGTTAGAAGGGTGCTTATTGCACGACTCGAAGAGCGGGGGGAGGGAGATGAACATTTATAATTTCTAAAAATTCCGGAAGAATTGACGCGAGCTCTTTAAATATACATTAAAGAATGTACGGTCTTTTCCGACTGTACAATTACAATCAATATACTCTATCAGTTTGGTGCTCAGGTTTTGCTACATCTATTTAATGTTGCACTAACAGCTTTCCATACTACACTACACTGTTCTCAAATTCTGGTAACTCAAACATCGAAATTTAATTGGAAAATTTTAAATGGTGTCGTTTCACACCTTCAGTAGAAATAGAATAGTGTTAGTTTTCTAATAAACCAAATTATTTTCTATAAATTGTATAATAACTCCGCCTGCATGATCGCTGGGCAGATCGATATCAGCGATCATGTTGCCGGTCCTAAGCCCAGGAAAAGGAGGAAGGTTGTTGGATAAGGTTAGCCCCCTACCCAACGTAAAAAAAAAAAATTGCGGCTCATAGAAACGACACTCTGCCTCGGAATATGTAAAAAAAAAGAATGAAACGAACATATTAGCAGAATGGACAACAGAATCGTCAGAATTGCACGGGATAAGTCACCGATTGGCCGCAGAAGTACGGGGCGCCCACAAAAAAGATGGTGCGACAATTTAACAGTGCAATAGGCAGAAAAAACGTCGTTACGAAACAGGCAACTTGCCTAAACTAAAGAATGAAGAAGAAGAAGAAGAAATTGTATAATAAAGATATAATTTATTTTAAATATAAAAATATTATTCTAATATTATTAAGTTCTGTACATAAATGTGACGTATCGCACACAGGTCTTAATAAAATCATTTTCGTATAAAATAATATTTACATTTAAATTCTCTCATTACTTTCTTGTATTATATTGAGATTTCCTTAGTTCTCAGGTCATGTTATAGAAGTGTTCTGTTATATAGGGGTTATCTGTATCAGTCTTACCAGATAACAATCCGATGATACCACACCGAGCAGCTTAAGGCTTATACGGGAATACCTATAACAGGAGCCATGATATAGCGACATCGTAAAATCGGGTAGGCATTAAAGTAAACATGTATTAGTTACCGGGATAAGCTAACAGATAGAAATACAGATAAGGGCTTAAAACTAGGGACTTAAGTTGTGCTCTGAAAATAACTCTTTCAAATTTTTATATATCGATTAATGTAAGACTGAAATATTTAAGAGCACTGAAGAAATGTTATAATTATTCTAAATATTACGAATTTATCCCATATTGGCTTCAATTTCAGAACTGATATTATATCGGTTCTATAATGGTTTTGCAATTGATTTGATGTCTGGAAGAAGGGCTTATGTTACATATTGCAAGCTTTGGCAACTTTTAACATTGGTAACAAATAATTTAATATAAGATATTCTTTCAGGTAACCATTCAGTTGTTATTTTTTGATTTAGTATTGGTTATAATTTTGATCAACAATGGTACGAGCCGCCTAGTGGAACAACCATGCGTGAACTATAAGTAGTACAAACTGTCCAGTGAGAAAGTCGTAAACGTATCGAAACTAATATTATATTTGTTCCATATTATTTCTATAACTAGTATTATTTTTTATTTCCTTACCAGTTTTGATTCTAGTTTTTTAGAATAATACATCGGTTTTATATCGTTTCTATAACTAATATTTTTTGATTATGTGTCGGTTACTGTTTGAATCGACAAGAACCGAAAAATAACAACTATAAAACCAAGATTAAATTAATATTATATATTATATCTAGATATCTATATATTTCTATATATCTATATATTCTAAATCTATATATTTTGTTATATTCCATATTGAAGTGAATTGTAACCGATGCAGAATCGAAAAAATAACAGTCATAGAATCGCTATGTAACTGATATTATATCACTTTCGCAGAACTGAAACTTAAACTGCAACCAATATGAGGAAGAATTGTTCTATTCATCATAGTTATAAAATTTTTTCGTTTTTTATAACTGTCTTAAAAAACGAATACTGATATCGTAACTGTAGTCAACCCTATGCTATAGAGTTACATAATATCTATCATTAAAAGAGGTCTGTTATTTTTCTTTAAATCTGACTTTGTTTCGTCAATTATAAATTTGAGATTAATGTTATTTATGACTATGTATTTTATTTGTTGCAAATAAAATTTATAAAGAACAAATTATTGGAAAATTCAGGGTATTTTATATTGGACATTTAATTAAGGGTGAGTAATATTTTAAAAGTTCCACATATTTAAAGCAAGCATTGATAGAAACGTACAAAATAAAATTGCGTCAACTAATATTCACCAATAAGCATAATATAATAATATGCTTCAAATAACATTTATCAAATAGTCTAAATTTGTTACGTATTTGTATTCGCTGATCATAAAATCGGTTATACTAATAATTAAACTAACTGTGTCTCAATTTATTCTACTCAGTTACATTTATGTTAGATAATTCTAGGATTCGTACTTCCAAACTCATATACATTCGATAAACACATATTCTTATTCGCATGCATAACCCTCTAAATACTTTGTTGCACACGTATCATCGATCAAAATGCGTGTATTGTGCCTCATTGCTGGATTATTACACAATTGTTTGAGGAAAGAAATAATTAAAACAATATGGCATAACATGTTGTAATCAATTATCATTGAAAAATATATAAATAACTTAATTGTATATATATATATATAATTAACTATTACTAATATTTAATTAACAGTCTAAAAAAAAAATCCTTATTATTCATAACGTTAGCTATACTACGTATTAAGCAAATTGTTTTCATTTTATTATTTTACTCAATAACACTTACATGTATTGAAGATTTGTCTTTTCAAACTCATATACACTCGCATTCAAACTCATTGCTCTAATTGTAAATACTATGCTGCACACGTGTTATCGATTAAAATGCTATATATGTACTATTAACCCAGTTGTTGGATTATCAAACAGGTGTTAGAAGAAATAAAGGATTAACCCTTTCAGTGCTATGGATGCATATATGTATGCGTTTGTCGATAACAAAGTAAAGAATACAATATCAGTTTGCGTATTGATCATTGTTTCGAGTCTTGTCACACTAAAATTTTACTTGAAAATAACTTTCCTGGGTTTATTTAATTTCGGAGAAAAACGTTTATAATTTTAGTTGCGCCTAGTATAATTAATCAACGAAACTTAGACTTGCAATAAAATATTCCATGCCTACGAAAAACTTCAGCTAAAAGTATTTATATTGTTAATTTTCAATACAATAAACTTTCTCCAATTAATTAAACTAATTAAAAAAGAAATGTATTTGTATTAATTGGTCGTAATGTTAATTATATTAGTAAACAAATAATTTCTCATTTTATCAATCATCCTATATCGGGGCTAATTTAATTACATTTTTTTGTTTTCAATACGATATCAATTTGATAATTAATTTGTACTATAATATCAAGCCTTTTCTTTTCAATTAAATAATGAAGTGATAAATATAATTTTTCAAATTATTTCATACATATTGCAGTTTTAGTAGAATTGGTTAGTTACAAAATGTAACATAAATTTATTTCTCTAATTTTTTCGAGAATATATAAGCTACAATAAAAAGAAACATTTTTTTCCGAAAAACATCAAATCGAATAATTCTGAATAAATATCAGAAAATATTTCACTTTTTATCTCAATAGTTTACTCGTATGCATTTTGAAAAGACAATAAAGAGAAAAACGTTAATGAAAAACGGGAAACGAATTCGTTGAAATGCATTCAGCAATGAATAATTTTACGATTAATTAATTATCGATATAAATATCAATCTAAAAACGAAAAACATAAAGCAATTACGCGTCATTAGTTTTCTTAAATATAATTTAATTATATGGTTAACAACATACATACCTGTAATTAGATAAATTGTAATAATAATACAAAACATAACAACTGTCTTAATAATATAAAGTTAAAATACAATTAAGTTCTAACAATAAATTATTAATAGTCGCGTAATAAAAATTAATTTTTTTTACATTTTCTATCTACATGATAATAAAAAACCTGTGAATAATATTTATTTTTGTTATGATAAACATTTTATCGTATTTTGTTATAATAATTTTTTTAATGAGAAAAAATTCTATCTAATGAATTTAAACACAAACAAAATAACATATAATAACACATCTAAGAAAAATACTTATGCAATTATATATCCATAAAAGATTAGACGCAAAACTGATCGATGGAGTTTAATTGCAATCATTTCAGAATCAACATTAATAGTAAATAATTTTCCTAATACGCGTATTATATAATATATTTATCTAATCCTATTTAATATCATAAATTTTTTGTCTATTATTTATTTATAATTATTTTAAATAATTGTTTTTCATTATCTCTATTTTTTATATATTTAATGCAAATTATCCTTCATATACTACTAGTGTTATTAACATATACCATTTGACCGAGTTTGTTTGTATTAATTCAATTTGTTTCAAGTGATATTAAAACGCAGAGCAAATATAGTATATGCTTGCTATTTATGTATACAGGGTGTCTGAGGTTTATTTGTATAAACGCTGTGAATGTATTTTACGTTAAAAAATAAGAGAAAATAATGTTTTTTTAAACATGGGTCACTTAAAGCTTTATTCAAAAGTTATAACATAAATTATATAACTGTCTAAATGTGCTGATTAAAGATGATGTTTAGCGGTTCCGCGTACTGTGTTCACTATCTTGGAATAATTAAACGTATTCTTCTCTGAACAATAGCTTAGCCGCCTAGAATCACCTAATCTCATTGGACTAGATTTTTATTTGTAAAGGAAACTAAAACAAAAAATTTATACAACTAAGATAGCTACATTTGATATTAAGGTAATATAGTAAATATTACTCTACAAAAAGAATCAATAGTAGTGTGCGAAAGCATTAACCAAAAGAATAATTTTCTAAAACCTGATTTTTTTCATTAAAAAATTTATTTGTCGAGTAATAAATCAAAATAGCATCAATGTTGGTTAATGACTTTTAGCTGAACGTAAACGACATTAACATCCTTTTGTGTCCTAATTTTCATACTCTTGAAATTTCCTACCAACTGTCATTACAATTTTTCTAATTTTTCTAGATCCTGTACTAGGTATTCGTGAATGCTGAGTGTACAGTTGTAGTGCTTACTAGTATAGGTCTCCTAGTACTTTTCAACATTTCTAGTACTGCACTTCATCTACGCATCCACGAAAATTGGAAACGAAGAAATTAGCTATCTTGTCACCGACAAAAAACTTTTTCTTTTTCATCAGCTATATTACTATATAACGTTATATATAACGACGCATATTTATATGTATATAATATATATCAATCACTTTGATATCACACACACACACATGAAACATGTGTATCGAAGTTTCGTATTTTTATTAAACATTTTCTTCTCATTTATTTCAACTCTGTTCGTTTTGGGTGAACGTGCTCGCGTTCGTTCAGTGAAAAGGAAAAAGAGAGAGAGGGAGAGAGAGAGAGAGAGAGAGAAGGGAAAAGGCCTTGACAAGTGACCTAGTTAAAGTAGGGTGGAAAAGGGTGGCTCATGACCCGGTGTTACTGGTTCCTCGCCCGATATGACCTGGATTCACCTGGTCTTTACACTCTATCTCTCCCTCCCCTAACTTTCGTTTAACCGCTCTACTATTTTCTATCATTTCATTCCGTGCTTACTTGTTCCCTGTATTTCCAGATAGATGTCGTAACCTAATAAGCTCTCATTCCTGGTAAAATATGTCAAGCATATAGCATGATACGCTGTTTCTGTTATAACTCTCTATCTACTTTACGGCTTATCTTCTATGTATTTATGATTCGTCAAAGATCTCAAATAAGGTGCAAAAAAACATATTGAAAGATTCTATTGAAATTTTAATTTGATAGGACAAACTCTTAAAGAAGTACAGTTATACTTCGTTAATCATACGGAATAGGAATAACATTTTACCGATTTTTATGACCTTGAAATATGTTGTCGAAGTCAAGATTTTAAATATTTTTTTCTCACACATATGAATTCCCGTTCGGTCTTATAAAATTATCATTTCTCAATGACGAAAATACTTTTCAATCACGCTAACTGGCTAAGTGCATATAAATCTAGTTTAATTAATATGAGAATATTATTAATACTTTTTATTTAATTATAAAATTAAAATCACTAGAATAAATGTAATTGGAAATAAATTATTCAAGATTAATAAACTAAGCGTCGTAGGAAAGTTGAACTGGTTAAAAATCTTTTCGAACGTTATTTCGATCTTATTTAACGTTTCGTCCCTTTCATTGGGACTTCATCAGCAATTGAAATTTTATAACGCTTTTTTGGAAATATACATGTTATATAAAAATTAAAAAAAAAATTATATTTAATATTACTTTCCGATCGTTATTATTCAGAGTCTTTTACATATTTCGAAGACATTCATTCTTATAAATAAACTATAGTTAACATTTAAGTTATAAAAAGCTAGTTTGATATTAGTGTTTTTAAAGCATTTATTTATTTTATTCGACAATGGTATGATAAAAGGGAACTTTATAATTTTTTTATTATTATTCGAATCTTTCACACGATCGTTGTCTATTCTAAACTTGTTAAACACCATGCGAATGAGACTAGTGGGATAGTTATTATTTTTTAAAATTGACTCAATTCTTCTCATATTTTCAACATGAAATTTCTCACTACTTAATGTTAGTGTTTTAAATAATAATCCTTTTATGACCCCAATTTTTTAACTTATTGGATGGTTCGAATTGTAATTCACGCATCTACCAGAGCTCGTAGGTTTAACATACTAATTCGTTTATATGGAATCATCTTCGTTTCTTATGATAGTCGTGTCTAAGAACGGTAAGGCTCCATTATTCTCTATCTCGATGGTAAATTGGATCTTCTTATTTATACTGTTGCAGGTCTTTAGTGTTTGGTCAATTCCATCCTTAGGTATTGCTGTGACATGTGCTTTTTATAACTTAGTAAAAGTAAATTCCATTTACACAAAATTAAAAGACAAGGTTCATAAACTAGATGAATCGAACTTAGTGTCCAAATACCATGCGAATGTGACAAGTGTTATATAGAACAAACAAAACAGAAACTCAAAAAAAGAATAGACCAACATAGGAATGACTGTAAACCTACTAATGCATAAAAAACCAATACCACCGCGTTAGCTGAACATCATTTTAAAACAGGATATAATTTTAAATTTGACAAAGCAACTATTCTAGATATAGAAGACAATTGGTACAGAAGAAATGTAAGCGAAATGTACCACATAACAAATAATAATACAATCAATTACAGAACTGACACAAATAATTTAAACAGCATTTACAATGGGATTTTAAATTTTAATTATCATAATACGACATAGCAATAGAGGGCATCATAATAATGAGGATACCCTAGTCTAGATTGAATCAGTATTGTTTGATTACGTGTTTAATCATGACTGTTTTAGGATAATGAATTGTAAATGTTAAATATAGTTTATTTATAAGAATGAATATCTTCGAAATATGTAAAAGACTCTGAATAATAACGATCGGAAAGTAATATTAAATATAATTTTTTTTTAATTTTTATATAACATGTATATTTCCAAAAAAGCGTTATAAAATTTCAATTGCTAATGAAGTCCCAATGAAAGGGACGAAACGTTAAATAAGATCGAAATAACGTTCGAAAAGATTTTTAACCCGTCCAACTTTTTTACTACACTTAGATTAATAATTTTATTTTTTGGACACGATAATAACTAATTAATTCGAGATTATGTTAAAATCTTCAGTAAAACGATTTGATAACAGCTTGGAACTATGTATATTAGAGGATATATTTGAGGAGAAATGATTTGAGAGTGAAACCAGATTTGTCTAGACCGCTTTTGAGAAAGAGGAAGGATTTCTTGATATTCAGATCAAATTCAGTACTCATATTAAATGTGTACTCGTGATGCTCGAGTATTCGTGAACAGTAGAAGTAGTTCGATGTCACTTTTGATAATCGCTTTCAGAACTATAGTGGTTCATAAGTTCGGAGCTTACCAGCCATTTCTCTACTGTTACTATAGTTGAAATTTCGAAAGCTCAAAACTCGAACTTAGCTCGTCACACATACATATATATAACTTCATGTAAAATAATAAAATATTTACTACGCTTCTCTACAAGCCGGTTGTTAAAGTTTACATATATTTTCCTTTCATTTCTACGAGTAACGTCTAAAAAAGGAAATAATTTTGATAATACAAAATAAATTAGTAGGCTATATAATCATTGAAACAGAAACTTTATTTACAACGAGTGTAGAAAATATTTTTACACTAATTAATTTTATACAAGGTTCTGTAAAATTGTTAATATTTAATAAACGAGGAATATTTACATATTCTCCAAAATTTTTAGAATAAATATGACGCTAAAAATAATAATTTATTGGTAAAATTTACAAAATTCATAACCAAAAAATAATAAATAAGCGGAAATATTGATGCAATCAATAATCGTACATCTCGTAATTTTTCCAAAATTCATAAAAGAAAACTATTTAACGTAGTTTAACAAATAATTTAATACTAAAAAGTAAAAAATAACAGAAGTTTATTAAAATTAAAGAAAATTAAAACTACTGAAAGTATAAAATATTAAATGCGAGCAATGCCGATAACGTTTCCAAACACACTGAAGATATCAATCATGCTTATGAAGTAATAATGTAATGTGTTTATCAACTGTATTATTGCCGTGAGCGATAAACTTTTTTGTGAACAATTTAAAATCGAATTTACGAATACTTATTGTCTGTATATTTACGTTGCGTTTTCTTTTTTTGTTAATTTTGCTCATTGTACAAGTAATTTATTTTCATTTTTCAACGTATCTATTCTAGAAATTTCAGGGAATGTCTATATTCAATGTTTATAAAAAACTAATTAATAAACGACAATTTCACAGAGCTTTGTTTAAAATTTATTGACGTATGAATATTTTCTACTACCACTGCATAAATTATTGGATTAAAGTATCCTTTATTCAAATCGTAATTAATGTGTGACTCCGCGTTTCATTTTTCCACTGTTTTCTGATTCTTCGTTTATTAAAAATTTCCTTGAAAAAATAAATTTGATAATAATTGAATTTCTTAACTAAAGTAATTTTAATTAAATAAAAAGTTTGGTACACACTCATTTCATCACCATCCCGTCAATATACAATTATTGCATACTATTCTAAATAATTATCAAAATAATCTATTAACGATAGATAATGTGGAAAAATATAAAAATAACGTTTAGAACTAAAATAAATGTTATTCGTTGTTGGTGTTAGTATTGTTACCTAAAAAATTAATCTGTTATTTTTAATTTACAATACGTTTCATTTTTAAATACTAGTGATGTTTCGTTTGGAGCGTTTCATATAAAATTAATGTATAAAATAAATTTTCTAATAATTTGTAGACACTTCGCGTAAGTTGTTGAATTATTTATTGAATATGTTACGTCCTAGATCGTTTTCTTTTCTTTTTACCTGCTACACTCGATATTTTCCTCATCGAAGGCAATGGTCAGGTAACTCAATATAGGTTTATTACTTAATCTAAGGGACTGGATGTTAAACATTTTCCAGCTCGCGCTTCACCGTTCGCAAAGAAAAGGTTCACATAACCTTAAATAAACATCCTGGAGAATTCGTCTTTGCTATTATTCCCGAAAATATAAACTATTCGACGAAGGATCAGTTCTCCTATCTATAGGCGCAGACTCATAAAAATTCGTGGATTTGAAAGTCGTCTGAACTTCATCCCCATAAGTTATAGTCAACTCTTTGTTAAGTTCCTAAACCAATAGGCCTTGTAGGCGTTAATTTAACTATCCAATAAGGAACTAAGTTTTATATCCTGCAAACTGATTCGTTATGCAACGAAGTAACTGATCTAGGAAGTGGGAGCAGGAATAGGTCAATAAAAAAGATTAGGAAGAAAAGAAGTATTGTAGGATAGAAATAAAGATAGAAGCAAGAAACGTTGAAATACGAATATTCAAGAATAATCGAGTATAAGTAAACTTGTTTTTCAGTTAGGCAGAAATATAAGAAATGTCTTCCTTTATTATGGTAGGATAAATATAGAAGCGAAAACCGTTGAAAGGTGAATATTCGAGAACGAAGACCGATTCTATTTGTGCGATTTATTTTCTAAGAGAGTGAGTGTTGAGCGTTGTAAGAGAGAGGATCTGCGTATTGTAATAACTATTAGAAATTATAATAAAACTGTTTTTCCCATTAAAAATCCTACAGTATACTTATAATTTTTCTATTGAATTCTGTACTTCTGTTATAATTAATAAATTTGTATTCTGTTTTAATTAATAAGTCCGTATTCTGTCCTCATTAATAAGTCTGTACTGTGTTTTAATTAATAAGTCCGTATTCTGCATTCTGTGAAATCAATGAATCGTTCAATAAGATTGATCGATAACGTAAAGGAATGAATATTGATGATAAATGAATTTGAGAGTCAGTAAAATACAGTTATTATCTGTGACTAGAATTATTTTATTGTTGTTGATCGAAGTAGTGACAGAGGCCTATCTCACCAGTTACAGAAAAAGTTAAGAATCTTACTTTAATTCTTAATCATCCGTCTTCACTGTAATATAATTCCAATCAACTTTCTACTGCAACTACCCTCTTACCCTTCTAGTTAACACATATCCAAATCTTAGCACTCGCCAACACACTCGCAATTCTTTAGATTACTCCCTGATAAAGGTTTTGCAGCTTAACCAAAAATTGACCATACTCTTTATTATGCCACATGACGTAACAGATATACAAAAAAATTCACCTATGTAAACCTGGCATCTGTTTGCTGTGTGTGTCTAAGTAGGCATGCTAGATAAAACAGAACGATGAATGCTTGGATGTGTGCGTATATGTATATAGGGTATCGGTTGTATAGGCGTTATGTAGTGGTCTGAATGTGCGTGCCGGAGGGAAGGAAGAAAATATGATAGGATAAAAAAAAATGAGAAAAATAACAAAAAATTTAAAAAATCAACACAAAAGCGGGTTACAAAAAGTAAATAATAAGAAAGAAAGAAATGGGAAAGATTTGTAAAGTAATCAAAAATTGAATCAAAATGTTCGTAGCAGGAGCAGTTTTGAATTTCGTTCTTTGATCAAAGCTTCAATAAATCCGTGAGGTCAAATCCAATACGTACGACACAAGCGGTAGCCATAAGAAGTTCCACAGGTGTAAAGTTCTCTCATACCCTCTTTCCTCCTTTCCCCTTTATCATCCCCCTTTCTCACTCTTTCTCTTTCACTCTTACATACACACACGTCTTTCTATTTCCTCGTCGCAAATTAATTTCCATTTTGTGTTGTCGGTATATTAAACATTTTTAATAAATGTCTCACATTCTGTTAATAATCAAATTCTGCAAGGTTCAATTGATGTATTTCATAGAAAAGACTGGTTTCAAGATAAACAATAGTTTTCAGAAAAATGTGTAATTAAATTTTACCACCGGTTACTTTCTTTTCCCTTTTTAAAGCCTTTATGAAGATATTTGTTTTTGTAAGTTAATTGTTTGACGTACAGCGACGTGATTTATTTCTTGCTTAATTATCGGAAACGTCCCCCAACGTTTAAATATATCCACCAAATCTATTGTCATTATCAAAAACAATAAAGTCTCATCTGAATTAATTGGGGATATCCATTGTTCGGATAAAGGAACTTTCTAATAATGGAGTGACTACTAATTATATAAATATCTTCAACAAAAGCATATACAAGGTATTTCTGAAAAATTGGGAGGGTTTACATCTCTAAACATAGAAAAAAAAAGCAAAAAACAATATGGCATTATATGTTTTAATTTATTATCACCTTTTTTTATTTGTGGATACTCAGATGCATTCGCCAGATACAATTGCATTTTATTTTTTAATGCACCCTAATTGTTTTTTTCATTTAATCGTTCCTTTTTATTAATCTACTTATAAAAGTACTAACCCAAGATTATCAAAATATCGTTACTTTCTTGGACTAATAGTAAGATTCTACATCCTATGGGATTGAACATCCAGTTATTCACAAACGTGCATTCATTTGTTCATAAGATCGTTTTCGCCAAATTTTTATAATGTTCTATTTGTCTAACTAAATAAAAAGAAAAATATCTAAAAGCACCTAATGTAATAATGGACACTTCTGATATAAAACATTAAATAATTCGTAAGTTTTGATGATCTTGAATAAATACTTAATAAGAGATATCAACTAGTGAAGAGAAAAATTGGTTAACGTTAAAAATAAAGTACAATGACATCTGACAAATACATCGGTGCATCCACATAAAAAATGAAATAATAAGAAGTTGGAACATATTATGCCATATGACTTTTTTCTTTTTTGTTTTTACTTAATAAAGAGCAGTTAATTTGACCCAGTTCCAAGAATCACCATATAAAGAGTTGAAGAAAAAGTTTCTTCGTATTTGAATGCAAAAGTACAGTAGCCTTTCTTATAGTTTTTTTTGCATTTATTTAGTTAATTTTGCATTTAGTTTTTTCAAATTTTTTGAAATTGTTTTGTGATAGATGTTGCGTCATTTATCGATATCATAACTACTAATGCATTGGTCCTGCTCAATTTTATCTATGACTTTATCGACTATTTGAATAATTGATCGTGAAATTGTGAAAATGTAAGCGAAGAACCTTGTTTTAAAAATATTCACACTTGGTCTAGGCCTTGTCACAACAAATTAAATCACATGACCGTATATGATCATATCATTAAACGATCCTCTCCAAAATTAATTCAAAAATAGCAAATAAAACCACTTAGCCGTATCAAGTCGTAAGGGCAATCGGAACGGAAACTAATACGTAAATACATAACATTTTGCTAAAGTATAAACTTTATAAGTAATATTGAATAAAAGAGTGTGTATTTAAGACCACACTACCGAAGTGGAACTTCTCGAACATTGATTGAAAACTTTTATGACGATTGTAATATATATATACGAATAATATATATATATAAATATTATTATGGGTGTTATTATTTAGACAAATCAAAAACAAGTCATATATTAATATTGTATATACAGGGTGAGTCACGGAACGTAACATTTCAAAATAACTCGGAAAATATACATTGTATGAAAAAATTTTTCCTGCATAATTAAACAATATTAGAAGGCGGATGTAATGGTAAGCAAAATTTTTGTTGAAAGTCATTTTTTTTGAGATATCAAGGTCATCGGTTTTTTTTTTAATGGAATGACTAATTTTTTTTCTGGATTCTGATGAAGAATCAAATTCTGCATAAGAAATTATGATACTATGTAGGGCCTAAAATGAATAATTGTTATTCTAATTTCTTATTTATCAATACTAAATAAATTCTGAGTACTTTCCACGAGAGATATAATATTCCGTTTGATATGTTTGTTCGTATATACTTTTCTTGGATCATTTCAAGAGAGTCCTTTATCTACCGTATAGAAAAACCAGAATTTCCGCTTGGTGATCCTTCTTTTGAAACACATTAAAAGTTAAATCGTTGAATTATTGAAATTATTTCCATCATCCCGAAATTATTCCATAAAATTGAGATCAATGTATTTTCATACGATTTTGTATCTGGAAAAAGTGACAAAAAAAGAAAAGAAGAATTAATTTTAAAATACAGAAGAAAGAACCTAGAGGCAAAATTTAATAATTCGTGTTTCTGAAAGCTTTCCTTTATCATTGAACGAGCCATTTTTAGAAAAGATTTAATTAAGCCACAAAGAATTTGATTAATAACAGTATTAAAAACTTATTATACTTATAATGGTGCTGGAAAATTTTATTTAAATATATTTTGCTTAGGTAAATGCAAGAGAGTCCTGTGTATGTCATATGAGAAACCAAAACTTTTGTTTACTGATTCTTTATTTGTTTTATAGTAAGATGCTTGTATAATTATCGAAATTATTTCTATCATCGTTAAATGTTTTGATTATGTATTATTATGTATAGTTCCAGTCTTCTCTATCTGAATACAAGTATAAATAAAGAAAGAAGAAATATCCTTATGAAATTATAAAAGTTTCATAAAAAAGGAAATGAAAGTAGCCAAAGGAAAGATTTAACAATGCTTTGAAAGCGCTCTTCTATAGATTTAAATAAGTCTTCTACAAAAAATGCAAATGAGTCTTGCGATATCTGATTACAAACGATATAAGACACTTGTAATAAATAAAATAGTAAGTACAAACACATCTTAAATGTTAGATTGGGGAATTCTCGAAATTATTCTTGTTGTCCACAAATTTTTCAATCAAATTGAGATCAACTTTTTTTTTTTTTATTAACTCCATACATCTTTACAATGTGTTCGTAGACATTTGGTAAATTGTTATATAAGTGAAAAAAAGTAGCACGTGGACGGTTTCTCCAATGAGATAGCGTCGCTATTGTCATTTATTTCATTTAGATTTAATTTTCTACTAGGTCTCCTGGGTGGATTCTTCTAAGCCTTCTAGGAATATATTAATTGTAGTTATCGTTGGCTAGCGGGTTTATGTGAGTATAAATTCTTCTTTTGTACCTGCAGGTTGTCTTAGTTATTTCTTCTTTTATCGTGGGAATATTTCCCATTTTCCTTATTTCTTCGTTACGGACGTACCATGGAGCATTCACGATTATGCGTAGGGTCATGAATTACTGAGCCTCGAGCTTGGCAATGTAACTTTTCGTTGGTATACCTTATAGCCGTATTCCATAGGTCCAGATTGGTTTTATTATTGTTTTGTAGATTATTTGTTTGTTCTCAATACTAAGTTTAGATTTTTTACCAGTTGCCCAAGGCATTAGTCTCCTTTTTAAGAGAATTTGTGCAATTTTGGCATTTATATGCTTTTTCTATGTTAATTTGGAATCTAGATGTAGTCCCAAATACTTGGCCGTCGTTACTTGCGGAATTTTTGTATTATATAATTGTAATTTCGGTATTTGGTTTTTTCTCAGTGTAAACATGATATGTTTACAATTGGTAGAGTTTACCTTGATCTTCCTATTGCGTAACCATTCTTCAAGAGAGTTGATTTGATTTTTTAACGATTGAATTGCTTGTTGCTTATCCTTGTTTATGGTAAGTATTGCCGTGTCATCTGCAAATGTTAAGACTGTGCAGTTTGCATTTATTGGTATGTTTGCCGTATAGAGGGTGTAGAGAATTGGTCCGAGGATACTTCCCTGCGGAACCTCAGCTTTGATTAGTTTGATGTTCTAATGAGTGTCTTTTATTTTTACGTAGAATGTCCTGTCGGAAAGGTAAGATTTTAGGAGTTTTTAATACGAGTATGGAAAGTGTTTATTGATTGTTTGTAATAATCCGTGATGCCACACTTTACCGAAAGCTTTTTCTACATCTATGATGACAGCGGAACAGTACTCTTTATTTTCTTAAGCTGTGATTATCCTATTAGTTAGTCTGTAAACTTGTTCAATGGTAGAGTGTTTGTTTCGGAATTCAAATTGATGGTCAGGAATCAGGTTTTTTTTCGAAAATTATTCGTTTCATTCTTTTGTATATTATTTTTTCCAGCAGTTTAGATAGTAATGGTAAGAGCGATATCGGTCTCTATAGGAGTTTACATCATGCGGATCTTTATTAGGTTTAGGGAGCGTTATAATTTCTGCGAGTTTCCAAGTACTTGAGAAGTGATGGGTACGTAATATTCTGTTAAATAATATTGTGAGCATCCTAATTGCTTCAGGTGGCAGTTCTTTTAGTATCCTACCATTTATTAGATCATTATCTGGTGCTTTTCTTATTTTGATTTGTGATATTAGCATTTTAATTTCTTCGACTGTTGTGCTTTTAATGTTTTCATGAAATTGTATTTTGCCTCCGAAATCGTTTACGTTAGTGTCTGTGTATGTTTGGGTATTGAAGTTGTGTGCTGTGAATATGTTTTCTAGGTTTGTTGCAAAAGTTTCCTCATGTTTTTCTGTGCTTTTCGCCCATGAACCGTCAAGAATTTGTATGGCTGGTATTGATTTTACTAGTCTTTTGAATCTTTTTGCTGTTTTCCAGAAAGAGTAGTTAGTATCTTCGTGAGGTGAAAGTGATGTCAGGTATTTTTAGAATTCTGCATTGTTGTGATTCCGTATGCTATGCTTAACATCTTTGGTTAATTTGTTTAGTGAGATCAACTTATCTTTATAATTTTTGGTATCTGGGATAAAGTATTATCTGTTTAGCGTACGTTATCTTATTCAAAAATCAGCTAAAAGAGATCTTTTTGGTTTTAATTCATTATTTTTTTTGTAAAATTTATTTATGCATAAAGGATTTTAAGAGAAAAACGATATTTTTATTTTGAAAAAAAACTAACATTTTAACGTAGAAAAAGAAATACTCTATATTTATTTACATTTTACACAACACTAATTTTTCACTTTATTTACTAAAAATTGAATTTAAATTCAAATTTGAAGACAACGAATCAGAGATTATCTAAATTTTCTGCGGATCATGAGATAAAATAATTAAATATTTGTATTAAAAATATGTCAATTTATGTTCTAACATACAATAATATATAATATTTTTCATACTGTATTAGAAAACAAGTTTTTTCTTTTCATTCCGGTAGATGACCTTAGGATCACATAACTCTGGTAATATTATTCGGATCTAACAGTACAACAAATATGATCGAAAAACATTAAAAAAAATTAATTTTTCTAAAAGTATTAAAAGATAATGAAATGCTTGAAATCCCATAATCCATAAAAAAATTCTCAACCGCTAATTTTGCTTAACAATATTCCAGACTTTAAAATTATAAGGAATGCATTAGAAACTATCGTTAACAAGGACGAATACAGTGTTAAAGCAAACGATGACAAAGTGAAAATTCTAGCGAAAATGTGCAAAAACATACAGGAGAATAATCAACCAGCTGAAAATAGTGGATTTGACAGAAAGTAATTGCGTTTTTGCTTCTATGTAAATGAAGGGCGACTTTTTCCTGAGAAAAAAAAACTTTGAGTAGGTTAACGTAATAAAAATATTTTCCATAGAATTACAAATTCCCAATCGTATCAGAATTTGATTATTTGCAACAAAGATTGTATCGACTATTAAATAAAATATTCACATGATTGCACAACTTAAAAACAATTATAAAGGAAATCAGCGAAATATTAATTAGTGAAAGTTAACAGGGAAATTGATTAATATTTATTTTATTATATGATTATATATATACTTCCCTATTTTATTATTGTTTATATGTAAGGAGAAAGACCAATTTCATTTCAATTCACTTTTCTCGATAGATGGATTTAGGATTGCATAATTTTAATAATATTAATTGGATCTGATAATATTTGCGTGCATATGAAAAATGACATACCATAGATTAATGAAAAGAAAATATTTGATAATTGTTTATTCAGTTAAAAGTAATTGTGCCTTAAAAATGAGTGAAAATGAAGATAAAATTTAATATATTTAGAAATTTTATTACCAAAAATAGAATAATACAACTTAAATTGCTAAAAACATTTATAATGCTTATGAATATGATGCAATGTCGTTACTTGCAGCATAAAGTTAATTTAAGTGTTTTTTATCTGGAAATTTTGATGTCAAAGATGCACCCTGTTTTGATTTACCTATTACTGAAAAAATCAATGAATTTATGGAAAAAATTGAACAAGATTGATAGATTAGCTGTCATAATCATAGAGGAACTAAATATTTACCCTAAAGCCATTTGGAGAAGGTTGAATACAAAATATATTTTACTTTTACGTTAAAGTACATAAAAACGTTTTCCTCAATCCAATAGCATAATGAAATATAACTTCAAAATGCTAATAATACCATTTTAATATCTTTTATACCATAACAACCATTAGACATGTAATAAGTTTTTAATACAGTTAAAAACAAATCCCGTGAGGTTGAAGCACTGTTTTCCCTAAAAAAGACTTGTTTAAAGATGCAGAAGAGCTTTCAGAAACACGCATTATTAAATTTGGCCTTCGGCTACTTTCTTTCCCCTTGTTTGAAGTTTTTACAAAAGAAAATTTTTTATTATTAATATTTTTCTTCCAGATATAAAAGATTGCAAAAATATGCTTATCTTAATTTGTTCGAAGAATCTCACACAGAGATAGAAATATAATTGATAATTTCATGATCTGTCTTTTATCGTGCTACGCATACGAACAAATCAGGAATCGTAAGCTGTGGTTGCATACGACGGATACAGAATCTTGCAATCATCTCGACAAAATATACGAGAAGCTTTAATTCTGTCCTTCTGTGCATTTCCCATAAAGTTCCCACGTTTCAAGCAAATGTAATGTCTATCGATTTGAGCTTTAGTAAAGTAGTATGTCCTATCACGATCAAAGGTATAAATACGCGTAATTTGAAAATGAAGCATTGGAGCTTTATCAGAGCTTTGCCTTATAAGCATGCTCGTCAATAAGGAAATTAAAATCTCTTTGCATAAAGATGAAAAAGGAAAAGAGAAAAGGAAAAGAGAAAAGGAAAAAAGAGAAAAGTAACATGAGAAACTTCAATGTAATTTTTATTAGTTAATTACATACCTTTCATTATATGGATAAGTTTATCAGGAACAAATTTCTGAATTCTTTTTCTATGAAAATTTAAAAGACTTTATTATTGGTTTATTCCACATTTTTTTCAAGTAGAATAATTATATCTGTCGTACCTCTCGAATAAGCACTGAGGATTTGTTTGTTGACTTATTCATCTTAAATTATTAATTTTTAAGTTATTTTAATAAATCATTGATTATCATAAGACTTACTATTATTTGTCCCTATAGTCATGCTTGACAAATAATTGAATTCGATTTCGAAGAGTTTCTAATTTCATATCTTTTCGGAAAGTATAGTATGAAGAAACTTTTTACTGATATAAAAAAATATTGATATAATTATATTAATTGTATTATATTATAATAATAATTATTGGTAATTGCATAAATATTAATTGCTTTATATTAATATAATTAGTATACTAATTTTTTAAAATAAATGCAATCTAGACTAATTTGTAATTATGCACTTATTTTAAATTTAAAAAAATGTTGCTTCTTTTCAGACCTCTTTTCTTTTCAGCCACTTATTTATTATCTTTATTACACATTTAATATTAATCGTGCGAATGAAATTATAATCAATGTAATAGATATAAGTAATTTTCTTTACTTATTTTAGTAAATATTACATCCTATTGTATAGTATATTCTACAACTTAATAAAGCAATTTTCCTAATCGCTATATATAATGATTCTTAAGATCTTTCAGAAACTAAAAGACATTATATCTTTTTCATAATAGTTCTTGAGTAATTAATATACTTAATATTCGTCTTCAACAATAAAACTCTCATATATGAACTGCTCCGAAGTTTCCGAAACTTCTTCAGATTTCTCATCAAAGTTCGAAAATCTTTAATGTCATTAGCATATCCAAATCTTTTTCATTATACATATTTCAAAATAATTACGTACCTCGTAATTCTTTAAATTCGAATTACCAAAAATGAAAATAAAAAACAAAAAGTAATAATAATTTATAAAACGGAAGAAAATAAACAATAATAATAATATTATAATAATAATAATCGCATAAGTAAAACTTTTCGATTTAGTTCTATTAACTTGATGGACAAAAGTTTTGAGAGCAAAGTTTTGCTGGCATAGTTTTCGCTAGACTGAAAAACCGTTTCGAATTACCTACGCTCGATCACTATGGCCTATATTATTCCACCCTTAATTTGCTCCAGCGAAAACAGCATCGAGGCGGGCGATAGTCATCAAAGTTAAGCACTCGTTAAAGCTTTCTCTCTTTCCTTCTCTCTCTCTCTCTCTATCTCTCTCTCTCTCTCTCTCTCTCTCACTCACTCTTTCTCTTTCTTATAGCTCAGCAAAGTTAATTCGAAGTTTCACCCTTTTCTCATCGACTCTTCTTATTGAAAGCTTTCCAGTATCGCATTTTTCGATTTATCTCTTTCTTCTTCCTTTTTACCTTATTCGTTCTTACCATCTTTCTTTATCTTTAACATCATTGAAACGAATTTTGCAAGTTTCTTAGCTCGTTTCCGCGTTATTTCCTTGAAGAAATATTTCAGAAACGTCGATTAATGATCGAAAAACTTTGAAACGATCAAGTTTATCTCGTTATCTTCTAATTTATCTTAACTTTTCTTCTACGCTTTCTTGTTTGTTCTTATTTTTTTCTTTTTTCGTTAATATAAAAATTTAATGGTAGGAAGAGAGAGAGAGAAAGAGAGAGAGAGAAAGAGAGAGAGAAAAAGAGAGAAAGAGAGAGAGAGAAAGAGAGAGAGAGAGAGCATAAAGAAGAGATTGGTGAGGGATCGAAAGAAAGTTAAGGAAAAACGAAAGAAAATATAAATTAATAAAATAGTTTATTTTTCATTTCAAGACTGATCACATGAAGCCTGAAAAATAAATACGATCACCAAAAATCAATTTTCACCACATGGAAAACTCGCGAATAAAATCCGTCTAATATCTCGGTATAGGTTTGGATAGTAAATTAAACTGGAAAGTATATGTACAAGAAAAGATCAAACAGATAAAAATAATCAGAAAATCTTGGTTAATAGCTAGCAATTTTAAATTGAATACAAACAGTAAATTACGAATCTATAAGATCCTTAATAAAGCCAGTATGAACCTATAGAATCCTAATTTGGGGCATGGTAGTTAAATTCCAGTAGCAAAAAAAAAGCAAACAAAATATACAATTGATTATCCACAGAGCCATATCAAATGCTTCGTGATATGGACCGTTTATTTTGAAAGTGGTGCAAGTCCATTTTCTGATGTTTCGAGAAAATTAAAGGATTACATATTGATCAATTTAAAAATATTAATTAATTATGTCAAGTCTGGCAATGTTTCTATTAATTTATCAATATGTAATTTGATTGTATAAATTTCTTTTAGGCCAATTTAACTAAAGTAATGTATATTTATGGGCTGCAAATGAGCTTACACTACTTTCAAAATTAGTCAATTGTTAAAATCGTTTAATTTCAATTTTGAAAAATCCTTAAGTGACTCAAAATTTTTCAGTCCACCCATATATAAAAATATACATATTATACATAGAAATTATAGAAAAAATTCTATAATTTCTTTTTTGTTGAATTAAGCTGTACAAAATTTTTTTTCTCCATTTAATATGAAATGTATGTGATTATTTTTTCTTAATTTTCTTTGAAAAAACTAAATATGGGATCTTACTGCAAATGGATTCCTATAACTGTGTAGAATTTAAAAAAAAATCAATATACTGTTAACTTAGCTCTCCTCTTGTCAGTCCTACAAAAAAATTGTATATCGAAGAACATAGAATATTGTAAAAATATTGATTTTTGTGAAAATAATGTATGATACGATAGAAATATCTAGTTTCCGATGTAAAATTTCGGACAGAATGGTTCATACAAAAAATATTTCCAGAGAAAACAAAAAATCCTATGCATTTTAATAGAAAATGTAGACTTTATAACTTCTATATAAATTGTAAATGAATCGGTCATGAACCTATGGTCATGATCTGAGAGCAATTTAAAACCAAGTAGTTTTTAGATACAAGCGTTTAACCCTTAGCGCTCTGCACGTTTTTATACCGCTGCCTACCAGCAACTCCGGCACATTTTCGCAGCGGAACGAATATGAAGACTGAGTTTTATTTTAAGTGAGTAGAATTACACGTGCTTGTGAATATTTTAGAATTTATTTATTTTATACACAAATGCACCTTCTTTTTGTAAATGAAAAATAAATTAAAAACTTTTTTTTGTTTTTTTTTTTTCTTTTTTTTTTCCTAGTCATGCTAAAAACATTGGGCTCCGCAGCGGAGCCTACGGAGTTACGAAACAAATGTCGGATGGCTCCGTAGCGGAGCCAACGGAGCGCTAAGGCTTAAAGTTTTACATAGCCTGGAGTGCGTTGCACGGGATTAGGCAAGGATACCTAAAATTGGTTTTTCGGTACTAGTCACGCCTATAAAACTTCTTCCACCGTGTTGCAAGACACGCAGGAAACTTTTAAGCAAAAATGAAATTTTCGATTTTTTTTAAATTCTAGGTAAAGAGTATCGCTAAGCGATTAAACAGGTGTCTATTTATTTCTAATTTGGTTTTTTATTTAATTTATTTATCTCATTTAATATATCATATAACTGCATTACCATAACGGTCATGTGATAGGTATCAAAAACGAAAAAGATAGAGATCTTTGTGTTCAGTGTCTAACAAGCTCGATAACATAAGATTAACGTGGTATTAAATATAACAGATACTTTTATGTGTTTATAATTTTAGTAATTGTTGTTTTAATTTATCAGTTGATAATAAAATGGAAATAAGGAAATTTTAATGAAATTATAAGTTGACCAAAATAACAATTTGATAGCGTCTGATCAAAAGTGTTGTAACCCCTCTGACTTATTGCAAGGGATAAAGGGGTTAGTATGATGATAGCTTTTCTTTAACAATATCTGTACGTCAACAGGAAAATTGGCAATAAAAACTCTTCTAGTTTATTAAATTGTTTCTTTGAACAATTGCACTTTCTATCGCATTTGACTTGAGCGTTCGTCCTTTTACTGATGATATTAATGCTCAAGAACTTTCATATTTCTTCGTTTTCATTAAAATTAAAATAGAGCTATAGACATTTCTTTCCTTCTCATAATTTAATTTTCTTTCTTTCATTTTGTTTTAAATTTTCATTAAATATTTATACAGGGTAACCTAGAAGTAGCTTTGAAAAACAAAAGAAAAATAAAATATAGAATTATTATCGTGTTACTTAATAATAATCATAATTACTATCCTAATGCAAGCAATAAGGTAAACGAAAAAATTTTAATAATTTCAATTAACCTAAGCAATGATAACAAGCGTGTATTGTGGTTAACAAAATATTTTTTGCAGCCAATTAATGATTTAATAATAGGATTTAAATATATCTTTTAAATCTCAAATATAAATCTGCAATTACAGTATCATTTAAAAATTATGGGACATAATGTAGTTTTCAAATATTTGCTAAGAAGAAATTTCTAATCTTTTACAAACAATTAATTTGATTGTGAGGGTAACAGGACAAGTTATATAAGTTTAAAACTTCAAAATTTTTGTAATTATCTTTTTCATTACTTATCGCTAGAAACAATTTTCTAAAATATCATTCCATTATTTCCCTTTATATACTGTAAATGAAACATTTTCTAGATAATTAATAAAAAATAAATGAATAAATATACATTTGACGAAATTAAAATGTATCAATTGATTCCACTACGGAGTAAAACGATGCACGTATTGAATATTTTGGTATGACTTATTAATTTTATTGATTACTTAAAATGTATTATTCCAGTTATGTTGATTATAATCTATTAACAATTCAGCTATATATATATATATATATATATATATATGTATAAATGTAACAAAAATAAATAAAAAATTTTTATTTCATGAACTGTGTTGCAATTTTCCAGGTTGTGAAGCTTTTGCCCGAATATTTTTCTTACTCGCTATACTTCTACCATACCAGTCAAAATGACTGGAAATGTAAAATACATTATGCAAGAAAAATAAATCTTTATTCATATGTTTTTAAATTTTCATTTAATATATATCCAAAATAAAACAAATATCGATATGAAAAAATCTATGCAAAATATTATACATATTTATGATTAAAAAAGGAAACAAAATTAATGGAGATTCTCTTCACTTCAACTAGTCATTTTTATAAACAATTATTTCAGGTTTTTTAATTTTAATGATAAATATTAAGCCGCAATCTAATAAGCTCTTTTTTATTAATCGATAGTATCTCTGGCCAATTTAACAGTAAGAAACTTATTTTAATTATGATAACGGCACGACGATTTTATATGAGTAGTTTATTTACTATTAACATCTACGACGAAATATTGCCTACCATTAGGGGCATGAAGAAGTTTCTTATAACCGAATAATATAATTCCAAAACATTAACTTAAATCTTTAACAAAAAATTGATTCAAATCAAAAAAAAATTATTTCAAACAATTACTATAAATTAATTCAAACTTTTACTTTTTCCTAGAAAAATACATTTTATAATTTGATTGAAATTTATTTCATAATTCGATGTTGTCAATTAAATCGTTAGATTCATTTGAATGAAAGCGTAGAAACTAATCGCTCTAAGGACTTACATGGTTGCATGTTGTCACCGCTGCTAAACGAACAAGCTTCGATCTACACAATTTCCAATTAACGTGCTGGATTCGACATTACCATTGACTCGAATTAAACTTCTTCGATTTCAAACCACGAATTTGCATTAAATTCCTATCGAAATGTTCAACCAAAATTAATCGGTAGTTCTCTCGGAGCTATTCTCGTTTTTTTTTTCAAAATTCGCATTCGCTCATATTTCTCGATTGTAGAAATTCTCTGGATTTCCGTTCAGAATTGTTCTAACTTGTACTTGTAAGTTTTAGGTTTGTACTTTGATCGTTTCTGATGTTACGTGCCAGATTCAAAAGTAATCAAAACGCTATTGGTTCGTCTCGGAATACAATAAATAGAACTTTGTTTTTAATATGTGTACTTTATTTTATTAAGTTCGTCACTAGTAATTGAAGAGACTTTTTTATAGTTTTTTAAGAGTAGATTTTGAAATAATATAGTTGAGTCGAAAATTAAATTGTATTTGTCATAAATTTGTAGAAAAAATATATATAAAGGGTAAGATATTTTTTGAATTTCATCCGCGCGCGACAATATTACTTTATTTTATTTTAATAAATGCACTTTATTTATAATGTTCATCAGTAAATAAAAATTCAAAAGATTTGTTAATGTTAAGAGTGCAAGACTTGAGGAAAAACATAATAGTTCATTATTTTCATTGTTGTAAAGATTAATAGTGCTGTATGCGTTATGTGTTTATTTATATATATATATGAGTTTATGTGTAGGTACATGTATATGAGCGATAATAGCACAAAGAAATGTTTCGAGTTAGACAATTGTGAACGACTAGGCTCATATAGATAAACGACAAAGAAATGATTCGGAATAGAGTTTTTCCTTTGTTGAGTGAACTAAGACCGGACATAGAAAGAGATCAACAAACTCAAAATTTGCATGAGAGTAGGGAAAAGACTTGAGTGGAAGAAATAAAAGGAAGAATCCCTGAAGAAATCTTTGCTGGTATGTCATGTAATTCGCATCACTATAAAATAAATTTAGGGTAATACATTAGAGTAGTAGTTTCCGAAATGTAGACTTAGGCAACTGGAGAAATGAAAACTTCTTCACATAGACGCCGCAAAATATTACCTAATTGTTATCATTTTAGCTCTATTTGCGATTATTTATTTGAGCAAAGCTGAACTTTCGGCAATTGCTATGATAAAATTGAAGTATTGCTTGAAAATTAATGTGGAGAGAGAAATAAAGGTTACTGTGTTCAGTTTAAATCCACGATTTGAAAAAATGTTCTGCGACCAACAAACTCATCTGTCTCAATAATTATTTTGATAAGTTGAATTTAAATTACAATTTGTTGCTATCTAAAATGTTTTTTTATTTCTTTTCTCATAATCCTTATTACAAATTTTTGACTTTTTGGCGAAATGTATTTCTTAGTATGGAATTCGACATCAGGCGACTTAGGAAAATCTGGATTCAGCAAGGTTATCGAAAATCGTAATAATTTGTGATCCACTGCTCTAGGATATTAGTTAATTTGTTGTATTATTGTGTTTCTTTCTTTATAAGATTAGATTTAGAAATGATATAGTTAATTCTTGGATAAAAGAAATGTCGAAGTTTGTTCTAGAAATTAGTGGAAGTTAGGAAAGGGTCTAATTTAAGTAGAAATAGAAAGAATTCTGTGTGGTAGAGAGAAAATGTGTAGATTTAGCAATCTGCAATTTACTAATAATAAAAATAGTAATAAACAATAATAATAATACAATAATAATAATACAATAATAATAACGGTTTGATGATAAGAGTGATAATAAAAATATAATAACAACAACGATGCTATCGTAATATAATAATAATATTGATCAATTTAATATGATAACGATAATGAAAATGTGATAATAATAATTGTCATTAATATATAATAATGATAACGATAATATGGTAGTAATACTAATAATAATAGATGTAATATCAGTTTTAGTAATAATAGTAGTAGTAGGTGGAAAATGAGATGGAACATAAGTGAAACATAACACTAATTGGACAAGTTAATAGAAACGTTAATATTCGGTCCCAATTTCTGGCTTCATTAAAGTTTAGATTCTAAGAAGATTTATATCCTTCTCAAAGGATCTTTAAAAACTCTTTTCTATTATCATGGGAATGATGCAAGAATATGATTGGATCGAATAAATGACGGTACAGAAATCATCGGCTTCTTGCATTGAATTTAGCGTCATAGATCAGTTCTCTTAGGGAATCGAGGTCGACCGGATTAGTTCAATGCTGGATTATTAGGAACCTGCTTCAGAATCTCTAGACCTAGATAGTGATCATTAGGGATTACGGCCGAGGATGCCTTATTTCTGTACGTTCTACCAATATCCGGCTGTCGGAAGATGAACTTGTCCAACAAAGCATCCCCTGGCTACTTAAAGTTTTAAAAACTTAATCCTCTACTACGAATCTTTTGATTACTTGCGCAAAGAATACTTTAGCTTAAGCTTTTTCTTTTTTAATGTTTTGATTGAAATTTTTCCGCAAAAATAAAAAAAATAAAAAATTTTGATATTTTTATAAAAGTGTCATTTGATTCATTTATTATTTTTTTTGTCGATAATTTGGTATTATCTTTGATATTCATATAATCGCCAGATGTTTTTGCAGTATGATGAAATTTACAAAGAAGATAAATCACTTGAACTTGAAAAAACACTTCTCTCCTTTCTAATTTATAAAAAAACTTATTTACTTATTCGTGAACATTCTTATTCCTATATTTTTACTTCCAACACGTATTTTTAACTTATATATCTTTATTGCAAAAATCTTGTTTATCTTGTCGACTATCTCTAATTTCAACGCGAAACAAGAACTCAATAGATTGAATTCCCACTCGTATGAGAATTTCACGAGAATATAAATGTGTTCTCGAATAACAGAATAATAGTTTTGTTCTTTTTCTTTTCATTCGTTTTATTCGTTTTTTTCCTTTTGTGCCTATTGACTGTATTTTGAAACGATTTCTCAATATATCTAACAGGTTCTCTATGTAGAAAAAAATTAGTTAGAGCCATCAAACTTTTTTTAGTATTTTTTTAATATATTCCACGTCTAAAATTTGTTTAATACTTATAATCGATTTTTGATCTATATATATACGGTGAGACACTTAAATCAGAACACTTTCGTAATGTGTAGTCTTATAAAAAAAGTTCTCAAGCTAAGTTACAGTATTTAAAAAGGCACATTTACCGATAAAAAACCTTTTTTTTTCAAGGTCATTTTTTTATGAAATTCTTAAGTTATAGATATTTTTATAAACAACACCATCGCATTTTTCTCATAAATTTATTCCTCAAATTTTTCTGACCAAAAAGTATTAGGTACTAGATCAAAAGTTTATCAATTCGCAAGATATTTCGAAAAAATGTCTAAAACTCTGACGTAATTGTAACAAGCTGTATCGTTCTTTTTAGTGGAAGCTAACAAAATATTTGAGAAAAAAAATACTTAATTAAAGATGAACTATATAATTATGATCATATTTTTTTTACAAGTGCAGAAATATATGTATATATGCATTTGCAAAAAATATAAGTGCATGTTTTTTTGATATAAAAAATACTTGAAAATGAAAAAGAGATTGATTTAAAAAATAGCATCTTCTTACCTCTACATATGAACCTTTTAAATAACGTAATTTTGTTCTAAATATTTTGTTTTTTAAAATCGTCAATAATATATATATATTTAAAAATGTTTTAATTAAATTAGCCCACATTGTATGCAATATATCTCGATAGTCATCCAATGATAGGAACTTTTTAAAGATAGGCATACGGTTCGTCCTAGATTTGGACTGTAGTTAAAATCTCGTCCATTCGTTCACTGCGCACATAACAATTGTTAGTTCAACGAATATCTACATGGATTGTACATACGAACTCGTTCCATACGAGTATGCGGTACAATGAACACGATGTTATATCCGAATCTACTATCTCCTACCGTTATGCTCGATATATAGGGTATTTCCTTTGAAACAGGTCACTGAAATATTTCATCTATCTGCAATCATATTTAAAATAATTTATTTATATTTAATTGATTTCAAGGGTTTCAAGCTAATTATATTACCTATAATTTTGTAAGTCTTCATATTAAAAATGTAAATTACACTTGCCATATTGAAGTAATGATTGTTTTATTCAGCACAGTTGTTATTTAAAACTTAGAAAAATGTATATACAGAAACTCTCACGTACTGTGCATATTTCTTGCGCGCGCTTCCGTTCAGTGACGGTACTTCAGCGGACTGAACTACCAATATGACAGGATTAATAATTAAAAGTATTTTCTGTTATTCTGTTACTATAAAAATCAGCATGGTGTTTGGTTTCTGTTCAGAGTTTAATTGTTCTTTCTCCAAAGATCACTTCACCCTGGATCCTCTTACCTATTCTTTAAACATACCTTACTGAAACACATTTTATTGATTGACCGAAACCCTCTGGGCATTCTATAGATTGATCAGGTAATGTATGAAACTCGTGCACAAAATATACATTACTCAATCTTAGTGGGCATTCTATAGAATGCCCAGGGCAATCCATACAATACCCGCAGTAATACATTGACATTAACATATACATACATCAAAATATGCATATAAAGAACCTCATACGTGTTCTGTACACAGTTTGTTATCTTTCTTGTACTGGTTGGCTCTTGTTTGTACGAACGAAAGCATAGAAAATTCGCATGGCATGACCCAGATTTTAAATCGCAGTTTATTCATCTCCGCAGAAAGAAAGGATATAGTCACGTTTCGAATCCGACCGAGCGTGATGATAAGTAGGAAGGTGGCTGAAATAAATAACGCGCCTTTGCTCATTCGCCAACTTTTTTTTTCTCTCTTCTTTTTATTTTTCCCTTCTCTCTCTCTCTCTCTCTCTTTCTCTCGCTATCTTACTTTCTCGCTACGTCTTTTTTTATCCCTTTTTCAGTTTTTCACTTTCTCGTCCTCTCGCTTTTTTGCGACGAATTCGCGAGAATTTAATGCGAACATCTACTTAAAGTTTGTCTAGAATATCAATTTTTTTGTAGATAACTACCTTACCGACTATTTCCTTTTGTTTCCTAAAGAACTATCATATTTCGAATTCTTTTTCCTTGAAACCGAAATTAGAGAAAGCGAAAGAATATACTTCGCTAGGCAAGTCATTAATTCGGTGGGGTTAATTACAAAATTTGCTCGCAAATGATACTTTTTGATTCAACGGGAAATAATATTCTATTGAGTTTACTATAAGTAATATCGTTAATAATTTGTGATATTTTATATGTAAATCAGGAAAATTATATTGTATAGAATATTATTGTATTGTATTGAATCGAGTCCACTAGTACTGGGTTGATAAATGAGTAATATCAAAATTTTGAGTTTTTTATATGCTAATAAGAAATGCTACAGTATAATCTATGATTGCATTGATAATATAGCATTGATAATGATTATTAAAAAATAAAAAAATTACTAGAAGTTTCTTTATGTATTGTACAATATTAAAAATACCGATTAATTATTTATTTATTTATTAGAGAAAACATAATACACGAATCACAATTTCGTTCATTTCAAGGATAACTCTTGACAGCGATAATTTATTATTAATACTTAAAACTTCGATTGAAAGTATTGTAAAAAAGAAAGAGAAAAAAGAAGTACAAGGAAAAAATTCAATGTAACAAATCTGTCGAGCGAAAATCGTGGATTTTTTTCCTTCGATCGTTTTCTCTTTTGTTTTCTCTTTTTTTCTTTTATTCTCTTTTTCTCTGTGTCCATCTCTGTCAGTCTCGCTGTGACGTTCGTTGATCAACTTCCATTTTGTCAATCCATCCTTGACAGCACGAAAAATATCGGAAAAGTACGATTCTGGTATCAACCGTAGAAAATCCTCGTCCTTTTTACCTTCGTTCGTCGTAATTTCAACGATGAACGATAGACACACGGGTTTTGTCCCTTCAATCGACGTCTGAACGAGCCACCACGCGTTTTCACTTCCATTAACAGCTTATATATATATATATATATATATATTTACGTTCACATATCTATATCGATGGCATCTATAATAGGTAAATACATTTGTGTGTGTATATACATGTGCATGTATGTTTACGTCCTTTGAAAAGCGCCCTAAAACCCTTGATCCGTCGAAGCCAAGGAAATGAACGTTTGTAGAGTGGCTTTTAACGCGAAACAAAAGCTGTGGTTTCACCGGCAATTGCGGAATACGAAAAAGAAATAATAGAGACGACGAAAATTTTCTGTAACGATGAAACTTCATAGCAATGGAAAAAAACTTGATCGGTATATAGAAAAAAACTCAGTTCTATTTCTTTGTGTTGATTTCTACAATAATTTTTTGTACGTGCGTACCCAAATAGGTTTTTATATTTAAAAATTGTTATTTTAAATATACAGCAAGTCACAGAAATATTCATATCCCTACTGTCAATTTAAAACAAATCAATATATTTTCTTTTATATACAATATTTCTAAATTCTTATACACATAAATATATTTTAGGAATATTCAACTTGTCAATTTATATCAATTTTATTACAAAAGAGTATTTTATTATAAGATTATTTTATTATACATGATTATTAAAAAAGAATTAGTCTCGCAAAATATGTCAAAAATATTATTGGTTAGCCAAGAGGCTAACTAAGTAATACTTAGAAAAAAAAAGTAATGGTATTTTTAATACATCTTATGTAAGTACAAATACTCATGTGGCACGAATTTTGTATCATTTAAGTAAAACTATATTTCTTTAACAATAAAATGTTCTCCTACAATGAAATTTAAATCAATTTGAAAGTTGTATAATCCTACACTACTTTTTTGTGCATGCAAATTTTAAAGATTTGTATTACAAACAAATATCAATTATTTCAAATTACAGTGAGAATAGATACGAATACTCCAATGATACACTGTATGTATGTACGTAGCAAATGAAAAGTTTGCTATGAAATTAACGATCAATGTTCACGAATCCCTAAATACGGTTTGTAATTAAAGTATGTTAGTTAGTATAGTAACAGTTAGTATAAACTTAATTAATTGAATGCGCACCTACATTTTGATCATCTATTCGTTTTAGGATTTCGGGAAAACAAATTTTAAGTTAACAATATTTTAAGGACAATGAAAGTGGTATAAATTTACTGTCTTTTTTTACAAAAACGAAACCCAACAATTATTGGAGTTAAAGCATTGAAAAAATGCACGCAAGCCATGATGCTTTATTTTAATAAGTTGTTCAGTTGTCTCCACTATTAATTACGTTCATAAGGCAAGCTTTAGTGAGATTATCGGTTGTATGTACAAGAGAGCTTGAGTTCCATATAAATTCGCTCGTACATACGTATCGTCGCATGAAATGACCCCTATACGAGTCGGTCGGTCATACGAGGCCTTTGCATGGACAATCCGTATAGGGGTCACTCGTAGATACGAGCTTTTGCATTACCAAACGTTGAGTCAATTATTTGATATATTTCTATACCTGTATACCTGGTATATTGACACAAATTACTATCTCCAGAAACTGGATAGAAATTGAATTTGAACTGAATGCGACTTAAACCGACTTAATTGACAGAAATCCGATGACTTGAGCACAACCTTGATATTATTCGAAGAACGCAAAATTGTAACTGTTGACTTATGATCATTATTTTCTTCATACATGGTCATTAATACTATAACTTATATCCTATTTTGTCATGCAAACAGGTTTTTGAAAGTTTTTCTTGTTATTTATTCATTCTTTGTATATAATTCTGACAAATACAATAATTATACTTCAAGACTAATACAGATTAGAGGAAATAGAACTTCTTAAGAACTGTCCACATATACTTAAGAAAAAAAAAGAAAGTTTGTTTTTTAGTTCTAGAAAAACAACGGAAGAACTTATTTCTGTAAAGTCGTCGAATAGAAGCAATTAGAAATACCAGCAAGAGCAGATAGTTAATAGAGATAAGTCAGCCTAATCCAACTTCAAACAAGCCAAGCAGCCCACAATAGACCCAAATCCCGAAAACGTAGGATGCATGTGAAGATGTAGTTTAATCTTTTTGAGAATTGATATTTGAGAGATTTTGCGATCTCTAATTATGAATCTGAAATAAATTTGTTTGTTTAAACAAAAAGACAGACGAAAAATGGTGGACTGTTCTTTTTTAAATTAATTAAATCTTTTTGAAAATTATTATTCATAATTAAATTAAATTTTATTCAAAATTTAATAAAATTATTATTATAGATAAAATAATTTAGTTATTAGTGGCCTAAAATAAATTTAAGGTTTGCGTAAAGAAAATTTGTATAAAAACTCTGAAAATTGAAATTGGAAAAAAGTAGGATTGTGCATTACCATACAAAATCGTGTTTTCAATTTTACGAAACAATTGTAGTGGTCAAGTTTGCACAAGAAAAAACTTATCACATTCGATTTAACATCGAACATGCTAATATTATTTAACATTTGTCTCATCTATTTCTGAAATGTTTTAATTTCTTTGACGACTTCTTCAGTCGCTTCGGGATTAATTTTTCAAGACTATCGCGATAATGGAAACAACACGTGAAAAAATGTGACAACAGAAACATTACAAAGAATTTAATTCAACATGGATCGTATGATACAGCGAGTATTATATGTTCGTTGTTTTATTAACAAACGACGTCGTTTGTTAGCGAATAAACATGAAACTCGTTGCTTCCTTGAACTATGTTCTTTTTATCTCTCTTTCTTTCTCCCTAACTAATCTTCTTTTAAATGGTTACATTTCTCATATGTTTACTTTTTGCAATATCCTGAATTAATGAAATAAAATAACATTCCATATTTTGTCCTTTCTCCTACACTGATTTATGAAACACAAAAAATTTCATTACTCGTATGTATTATACAGGTGTTTTTTTGTTAATTTTCCTCATATTTATAATTTTTTTTATTCAACATTTGATAAATTTTTTCATTACTTCAGATCCATTATCACGTTAATTGTAGTCGTCCTGTGTTGCTGTTAAATACGAAAAGTATTAAATCATCTTTTATTGAATTTATTATAAACTTCTTTTACTTGTGTTTCTCTATTGTTTCTTTATATCTTTTTGTGTTAACTATTTTTTTGGACACAGTTAGAAAAAAGATATTAGAAAATTAAAAAATTAAAAAAAATATTTAGAAGGAATTTTGGAATAGAGATAATGTTTAATAATATTGGAACAGTTATCACGTAGATTAGAATAAGATAACGAAACACGAATAGAAAATGCTAATTTGTATCAAATTATGATATATTTCATTATTCCATAAATTGCTTGGTTCTTTATTTATATTCTGTAGAAAAGTTTCTTGTTTTTTATTACATTAAAAAAAATAGAAAGAAAAGAAATGAAAAGTTTTTCATTAATATGAATTCGTAAGAAATGAACTTACACATCGATATTTGTTATAAAACTTTTTGTCTATATCCGTCTCTCTCTTTTATCTTTTAACTTTATTTTCTCACTTTTGTGTTTTTCTTACTCATTAGAAATTATAACAACCTTATCATTGCATCTGCAACTTTAAATGAAAAAAATAAAGTACTTGGAATACTTAAGTAACATAAAGAAAGAATTCAAATAAAAGGAAAAAAATAATGTTGGAATTTATAACGAGTTACATGTTGTTGAATGTAGAATTCTCGAAGTACCAAAAAATGTTTGTGTGATAAGAATTTGAGAAAAAAATATATTCATTTGTGATTGCGCGAATTCGAATAACAAAATAAATATATTATTTTAAATATAAATTATGGATTACTCATTGTTTAAAATTCTAGATTGCGTGTCATTCACGATTTGTTCAAACAGAGTTTATAAATGGGAGTCCGAATGTGACTGACACTGTGTTTCCAAATGAGACTGTATCGAGAATGGAATCGTATGCGACTAATTAAAAGTCCAGACTATATCTAAATGCGATTGAATATAACTTGAGATTGACAATGAATCAAAACTGTGTCTGTGTTTAATTAAATGAGGTTGTGAGATTGAGTCGAGATTTAAAGTAAGTAAAACTGAATTTTGTCGTGAAACTGACTTTGAGTCAATACTGTATGTGGACAATCAAATGCTATAGCAAGATTTAATCAAGATTGTATCAATATATAAGATATAATGTGTTTTGAGATTAATTACAAGAAAAATCAAAAGTTAGAAATATCTTTACGTCAAACAGCAATAAAACAATCTCTTGGTACTGGGCAGGATTTTAAAAAATGTGACTGCAAATCTAAATGTACCACAAATAGGTGTGCTTATAATAAAAACCAATTGCTATGTTATTCAAAGTGTCACCAATCTTTAGATTGCACTAATAAGTAAGCATAATTTTATCATATGTTTTGTAAATTCATTTTCTTAATTGTAATAATATTTATATAACTTCAACTTATTCTTAAAAACCGTCAAGTATTAGATCTAATTCTAGACAAAAAGAAAGAGGTAGAGAGAAATAGAGAGAGAACAAAATGGAAAAAGAGAAAAAAGTTGATAGGCTCTAGTGAAAACGAAAAGTCTGCAGGAGATCAGAAAAAAAGACAAAGAATAAAATTAAAAAAGATTTTGAGAAACGGTCTATTCACGATTTCCACTATTATGAGTAAGTACGAGTGAAACGATTTTTATCTCGTATACAAGTACAGAATATTACAAAACGTCTGACCTCTTTTGTATTTATTGAAACTCACGATTCTTCATTTTATTTTTTCTTTCTTTCTCTCTTTCTCTCTCTCTCTCTCTCTCTTCGATCTTCTTTTCCTATTCATTTTCTAGGCCATAAAAAATCACCTTTCCCATGGTTCTTTTCTTTACGTAATATTTTTTCAGTTAAATTAAAAAAGAAAGAAAGATAGGGAAAGGGAAACGGAGAGAGAGAGAGAAAAAAAAGAGAGAGAAAAAAAATAGAAAAGAATAAGATAGGTTCGAAATTATGCAATCGTCGATAGAATTAACAATCGTTTCCCATGTAGATTTACGGAAAATTCAATTCCATCGATAGGATCGTCTCATGCTGTATGCGATTAATCAACATTTTTATAAAGCGATAACGTATTGTGTTATCAGCTTGTCGATAGACTCTTGAATATTTCAACAAAAAAACAAAACAGAAGAAGAATACATTGTTAACAATCACAAAGCGATGGAAAATTAAACAAACGATTCTAAAACAATAAATGGAACAAGTTAACAAGGTCTAGATAATTATCAACATGTTTTTTCTATTAAATACTTTTCTGCGCTATTTATAAAACAAAAGTTTGGAAAGAAAAAAACGCTGTTTTTTTTCTAGCTTAGAATTGTATTTTTGTAGCTGTAAAATTTGTTTATAGCTTAGGAATTGATAAAAAGAATTCAGTATTTGCAGATTTAATTTCTCGATACCAAGGAGATTCATTAATTAATTGAAAATGAACAACGATAAGTTGTTTTTCCAACATTTACTTCTTCACTACTTCGATCTGAAGAAAACCACAGTGAAAGAATATAAACTTTTTATTTGAAATTTATGATAATTAAACTCCATCGGCACGAAAATGTAGAAATTGGTTTGAATGTTTTCGATACGGTAATATTAACGTAAGAGACAAAGAACGTCCTAGAAAGTACAACCTAAAATATTCGAGGTTTTTGAGATGCAAGAATTACTCGATGAAAACTCAGCTCAAACGCTTTTCAACTTGTCGAAAGTTTTAAAGTTAGTCCAATGCCTGTTTCAAGATATTTGCACTTTATGGGAAAAATTCATAAGAAAGAGAAATTATTAGCACATATTTCAGAAACGAAAATATGACAGAAATTAAGTTTATCACCTAATAAATAGATGGGAAAATAAGATAACTAAAGGGGGAATGAGAGGGTGCAATGATAGGAATTATTTTTAGATACAAGTAATATGACGAATAACAGGAGTCGAAACTACTAGAAAACTTAATAATAAAACGATAGAAACAACAATACAGAAGTGACTTTAACCGTTGATAAGAGAAAGCTGAAATTGGGTTTGCATTTAGGTAGGTTAGTTTGTATATACAGTCGATTCCAGAGGTTCTGCGCGGGTGGATTTTGCCGGAGGCCTGAAAATCAGGTCAGTATCAGGTCACTGAGCTCTCTATCTCTTCCTCTCTTTTCCATTCTCTCTCTCTCTCTCTCTCTCTCTTCATTTCTCTCTTTCTCTTTACTTCCCTTCTACATCTCGTTTCCTGTCTCGCTGCGTCCTAAATGGCTAACAAATCCAATATAATTCTTATTCAGTTTATGATATGAACAAATAATATTATCATTAAAAATTGATGGTTAATTTTATTTGTAGCGTAGTAGTACAATTCAACGAGGTTAACCTGCGTGACCGAGAGATGAACAATTTTTCTATTAATTACTTTTATTTTCGTACTTTATATATTTGCAATATTCTATATAAATATACAGGGGAAGAAAGAAATCGTAATACAATCTGAAATGGGATGATTCTAGATGAAAAAAATAAAACCTAAAGTTGATAAATATTTTTTTATCTGAAATTTTATTTACTAAAAAATAAATTTTAATGTTTGAAATGTTGAATTTGATTTGGTTTCCATTATTACCATCGGATATTTCTATGTAACTTATTGTTAATATTTATAAATATTGACAGTGATATAATTACATTTTGTCTTTTATTGTCAACTATTACTTTACATTATTATTATACAAGTGTCGTTGAAAATATTCTCCCCGAAATCGTCTTTCTTCCAAACCAAGTATTATATTCATATGCTCTCAATTAGAATATCATGCTATAATTTTACGGTAATGCGAGATAAATAGGAATGAGCTGTTACATTTCCTGATAAACTACAATTTCTATGCTACTTTTCGCAATAATGTTGTCATCGATGTTTATCAACATTAGCTCGCATGAAGATAAATAAAAATAATCAGAATAACGATAAATTGACCCTACTTAATTGTTCAACTTTCAAAAGCTTTAAATGAAAAAATGTTATATCAAGTTTTTGTCTAATTTTGTTACATAGAATCATTCCTTGTCTGGTTGTATTACAATCATCGCATATTATCTCAAATCGTGGAAATAAACTGGACACGGTAACCCTTATTTCCGTCTTTACATTGATTTTCGTTCGAAAATCTAGATTGTATCATAGACACTGTTGAAACCTAAGTTTCGCACAAATAAGAAATTGTAAATGTAATTAAAATAATGAACATTGTTTAATATTATCGATGTCCTTGTAAGGAAGTTGCAACTTTTTAGAACACCGAGACACATGTTTTGAAAACTTCTAATATAGTAAATAAATATTCAAAAGAGATCCCATTTATTAATAAATGTGAAAAAGAATTGTTCAAATGAACTCAGTAATACAAAGCTAAAACTCTCTAATTTAGAATTATCATTCAATTTTTCCGAGAAATTTCAGCCATCGTAATCTCATTTCACGCGGATTTACGCGGATTATTATTTTTTTATATCTGATGAAAATTTACACAATATATTCTTTTTTTTATATCTGTGAAAATCACGTAAATAGAATTCACTAGGAGGAAAAAACATTGATTTCAATGAACAAAATATTTATGTCACATATTTTTTCTTTTAAAAGAAAGAAAAAAAAATAATATAAAATAATAAAAATTAAGAAAAACTAAAATGAATCTCTCTCTCTCTCTCTCTCGTACTTGTTATTTTTATATTTATTATTAATTTTTGTGCTTTTTCGAGGTACTAAAGTAATGTTACCCATCAAACTTTAAACTAGTGACTAATGTTGAAAATAAATTTTCTGATCACGTAACGGTGGGATTATTTACCTTGTATAAAAAAAACTCGTCTATAAAAAGTACGACATAAATCGAGGGATGGGATGTATTATTCTCGTGTTCCGTTTTCTCTACTAGAGTACATCCTTTCTGACGATAAAGTTCAAGTACCGTAGGTCATAGTATAAGAACACTTATGGTGAGCATATCGTGGTAGGTATTAGTATTCTCTCTTTCCTATTTCTTTTTTTCTCACTTTATCTCTCTCTCATTCTCTGTTTTCTCTTCTTCTTTTTCTTTCTCTCTCTCTCTCTCTTTCTCTCTCTCTCTCTTTCTTTTTAGAATATTATTTTCTTTTTCTCCTCACGTAATCTTGCATTGAGTCCCATCGTTTTCCTCAATAACACGTTTTACTACGTTCAATTTTACACACACACACACAGACACAAAAGAATGACTCTTCTTTCTCGCTTTATATTTCACGCAGCTGTATGTCGTTCATTCAAAAATTTTCATAGTTCAAGATTATTTTATTGAAGGCTTTGAAAACATCTTTGGAAGTCTCACGGTCTCAGAACTACATAAAAGCAAAAAAGATAAAGATAAGGACAAAAAGATAAAAATTCGATCTCTTTTCTATTCTATTTATAAGTAAGAAAAGAAAAAGAAATAGAAAAAAAAAGAGAAAGGAAGAGAAAGATAGAGAAAAAGTACAAATTTTCTCTTTCATATCATCTTATAATATTTTCTATTCTTCCTCTTATTTCCCGTAGTTTTTGTTTTCTAATTCCCTTTTAAGCCTTTTATATAATTCCTTTTAATAAAACTTTTTTCATATTTAGAAAATTGTTGGAATAAAGAAAACAGAATGGAATGAGAAATTTCAAAATATTTTTTTATATTTAAACAGAATGCTACAAAAATAGAACATGAATATCATTGAGCTTCTTTTATTTTCTGCAATATATTTATAAACTCTTCTTTGTTTTGTTGAATTTATTCAACAAACAAAAGGATATCTTATTTGGAAAAAACAATTCACACGAATAAAATCATCACAAGGTAACGCTCGTCTATAATTGGCATAAAAGTCCAGCGATTTTATTTGTTATAAAATTAATAAGTATTTTAAAAAAAGTATTCTTTCTTTCGATGGAAAGCTAACAATAATCAATTTGATACTGGCGCTTGAGTAATAAATAAAATAATTTACTTAACACTTTGAACTGATATATGCGTCAAGCGAAAGTTTTTGATGTGGACTATAGATGCAGATATGAATTCGGCAAAAGTTATTAGAATTGAACTGTTGGCTTATTTGTGTGTTCGCAAATTTTTTCTTCAGCTTACAATTTTTAAGCTTCTAATTAGTATAAATACAATTATCTTTATGTTATGATAGATGAATAAAATAAAGTATTACACTTTTTATTGGCTCAATCTCGTGTTTATAAATTTAATTTTAATTCAACCCTTTATCTTCCTCATCATTAGCTAAGAACAATCACCAGAGGACTCCATGTTGGAGAAATCTGAGTAAATACAATTTATATATATCCTATTTATTATTATATCATTTTAGTATTATTTTTGAAACTTGTCATACATAGGTCAACTATTAGTTATAGTTGATTTGGAGTAAAGTATATTCATTGTTTGTAAAATTATCAAACAATTTAAATTTTATCAATATTGTATATACCTAAAAGATTCTTTTTTTTAAATGAACGTATTGACTTAAATGATGAATATTTTGTTATTTAAAATATAAGTTAAGAGCTTTTTCTACTATTTATAATATTTATTAAGTTTTTTATCATTACAAAATTTTAGCATTTCTAATAAATTTCGACAGAAAATATTTGGAGCTTAAGGGGTTAATAATAAAAAAATATAATAAATATCTATAATTAATCTTTAATTAAAATCAAAGGAAGAGAAACAATAATATTGCAAGCAAAATTTTAACAATGAACTAATACACAATTATATGTATTTATTTATATAAAATCCATTGAAGTGATCAATATTTTCAAAGTTTTATTTCTTACTGCTAAGCCCTGTTGTCAAATGTTACCTGCCTGGTTCTAGCTCAAATCTAATAATAAAATAAACGTTTTTATATTTTTTATTCGTTATAAGAATATTGCAAAAAAAATTTATAGTTCCATTTGAAAAAATCAAGTTGAAAACTTTCATGCGTCTTCACCCACGCCAAAAAATACTTACACTATTTTATGTCCCCCTTTATGTTATAGAATTTTGTGTATATAGTTTTTTTATAATATAAAACATAACGGAGATACTTAAGGTGCTAATAGCACCACCCCTTATAATAGTCCATCCTGTATAATGTCGGTCAGATTTTGGTCGAGCTGCGAGGTCTTTACCAGAAAATAACCTTCGGGAAAATGAGTTCGACGGAAAGTGATGAGACAGGAGATACAGTTGAATAGGATGTCAGAGAAAGTTCTTGAATAGGAGGGAGAACAGAATTCTAGCAAACAAAGAAAAAAGTATTAAAACGGAGAGCTAAATCATTTACTATTTCTATTAATAGAATGTTGCCTCTACCAAAGTTCGTATCAATGCTGAACAAAAATATAATAAATGTTAACACATGAATCAGGATATTCTATTGAGCTAAAGTTAGCTTCACTTATCGATTTATTATACGTTCCTTAAGATTCAATATACAAACTTAATAACTAATACCAATTAAAATGAATACTGTATATTAAATACAATTTAATTAACTAAACTAGAAATGTAGGATTTTACAAAGAAAATTTAAATGACACTTTTGGTTTCAGAATCTTTCTTTCTGATCTATTCCAACCCCTCACTTTTGGGTCCATTTAATCCTTCGCAAAGAAAATGGAATATTATTACCTAAAAAACTAACCGATTTAAGATTTTATAAAGAGTCAGTTGTACTATGGAGTGTGATTCAGAAAATGCAATGTTCGAAGAATTTCGATTGACTGCGGTTTCTTAACAACAAAAATTTTAATTCTTGAGATAGTTTATGTTTTTAGTGATATATGTATAAGGATATGTGTAAAAGCCAGAGATTTAGAAAATTCGTAACTGACTGGAAAAAATGGCAGCAACATTATGAAGATTTGATAATGTTGCACCGACCGACGCCTTGAATCGGTACTCCAATGGATTTTCTTATCGTTGAAAATGCACACACGGGTGAATATTGGGAATCGTTTATTTGTGAGAAATGAGGATAGGTGAAATAAATTAAAATATATTTTTTGGGCCCAGTCAGTACTAAAAAGTACAATTTATTTGGCTCGTCAGGGGAAAACCTTTCGGCATAAAAACCCTGGTTGAAGTATACAGATGACGATGACGATATTCCAGAGACAGAATGAAATTCTGACAACGTGTGCCATTCTTCCTTTTTAGCTGGTTGTATTCCGCTAATGTATCCGTTGTGCAGGAGTATAGCTCTCTTTGATGTGATCGCTCGCAGGTCTCGTGGTAGAATAGGACGAAGCGTGATAACACGCAGCTTTTATGGAAAAAGGCGATGCAACGCACGGACCAATTGCCGAAAAAACAAATACCGTAGCTGTCGGTGAATATGATTGGCCTAATAGAAGTGGTGGGAGAACGAGCGCTAGAAGAACGTAGACGCCCTTACAAAGGAATCGCTGCGCTCCTTGGTTTTACCGCTGAACTAACATAAGATGCTTCATTATCGCTATGTCTCGACACGTCCAGATGATCTCACTCACTCGCTTGTGTAGGATACGCAACAGATAAAAGTTTAAAAATCTTGTATCCTAACCAAGTCTTTTCAAATGCTTAACAGAGCTTAACCTTTAACAAAGAAAAATATTTAATTCAGCAAAAAAAAAAAGAACAGGACATTTCAATATGTAGAAAATAGAATATGAGCCGTTCAGTGCACACATCGATTAACTCCATAAAACAAAAAGTCGAGAAACGCGATGAAATAATGTATATTGTTTTTTAAAATTCCTGTTATAATATAGATTCACATATATAATGTAGAATGTATAAATACAGATATAGCTTTCATTTAACGGTCTATAAAATTAACAAGAAAGAATAGCCAAAAAATAATCAAAATGGTTTCTAAAATAAATTACTTATTTTTCAATGGCCAAAAAAATTTTACCATTTAATGGTGTTAATCTTTATTATTCCGGAAAGTTATTATAAATATAAAAAGTTATGACTATACCAAGTGCTTTGACACATAATTTAAGATTTTTCAAAAACTGGAGTTAATTGATGTATGCACTGAACAGCTCATATGTCATTTTTCAGTACTTTTTTGTTGGGCATTCCTTTTTAAATGTTTTTCTCGCATTTCTTTGCGCCAAGTCGCTTTGTTGATTGTTCATTTTCGACATTTCAATATTTATGCTCATAAAAAAATGAAAATATCATTTAAACGGTATTATCCCATTGAATATTTATAGGCGGAAATCAGCAAGAGATTAAAATATTACGAAATAATTTCATTAGTTTTATGAAACAAAGGATTTCAGAAATATGGAATTCTATCAAAATTATAATTAAAAAGTAAGTGCACCATATACAATAACGTTTTGGAGCCGTAATTCAAGCCAAATAAGGTCCAACTAAATGTTAAATATAAAATAAGGTGCGCATAATTAATGCCATTTGAATACTTTTGTGACCCTGTTTTAATACACTTTGCAATGAATGTTTCATAACTACTAAAAATATTACTCGGCCAACTTCAAATTTTGTATTACGAGTCACCAAAGTATTCGTACCCCCACTATTAATTTTAAACAATTGATATTTGCTTGTAATTCAATTTTTCGAAATTCTTATAAATAAATACGTATATACCTCCTATTCCAAGATTATTAAGCTTTTAAATTGATATCCACTTTATTGCAATTTATGTTTTAAGGGAATTATAAATTGCATTTTGTTTTAAGGGAAGTATAAATTTACATAAACGATAAGGAAATTGGTCTAACAAGAGTATGCTTAATCATCTTAAAAATAGTCATAAAAAATGCAAAAATTACAATTTAAATTGTAAGTACAAAAAAAAGTAAAATTACAATTTAAATTTAAAATTGTAAGTAGTATGTAGTCCGATCGAACATCTCCATTCTGAATAAAACAGGTATTCGTGGAATAGTTAACTAAAAACTATTGAATTGTTTGCATTAATTTATTATAAAGATATATAAATAATAAAATGTAATTAAAAGAATATTTTTATTTTTATTTCAAATTGCGTTTTCATTAAATTGTAGAAGTTTATTTTATTAGACTTTACATAGGTACATCCAATTATCTAAAAAATGGACAATTGCGGCAGACTGCCTTGTACAACAAAAGCACGCTCGCGCATACTTACGTCGGGATGAAAGGGTTAACCCTTTGAATGTCGAGGAGCGCCGTTGCGCTACTCCATGCATATGCAAAAAGTGTTGGAAAGAACTGACGCGCTCGTCTCAAATTAATTACAATAAGCTGGAAAAACAAATTTTTTTCTGAAATTTATCTCCTTTTCTTTAAGATTCAAGAAATTCTTTTTTTTTTTCATTTTATGGTACAATATCGCAATATTATATGTTAGAAATAAAATATAAAAATTGATAAAAGGATATTTTACAATTGACATTAATAAAAAAACATGTCTCGCATCACTGCAAAAGTGTATAATTACCGCTAGAGTTTTTTTAATATAAATATAAAAAATAACTGATGAGATTTCTTTACAAATATATTTTTTATAACATTTTAAGACATAAAAATTTTTTTTTATAAAAAATAAATTACATTTTCTTATAAAATATAACTGTTACTCAAATGGTATACATATACGACAATCTTTTATTTTATTGCACTGTTCCTTAGACATTCTTTTTAAAAGTCATTTTGTATTTTTTTCTTGTTAATGAAAATAGTATATTGTCAAGACTTGCCGACATAAATGATTTCAAATTTGTAAATATTTCACATATCAACACATATTTAAAAATTATTAAATTTTTTCCTGTCACCTTACATTAGATCTAATTGCATTACTGAACGAGTATTCTCATTAATAAACAACGTATGGGCCAAAGAAAAAACCGAATTAAAAATAGAAACATTGTGAATATAAAATTTATATAAAAATCAATTTTTTTCATTCAATTTATATGAATTTATTAAACATTAATCTAATTTATTGAGGAAGTTAATTGTTGTGAAAAATATTAAAATAACTTTTTTTTTATAATAATAATATGATTATTTAAAATGTTATGCATGACAGTACATGCTTATATTATTAAATGTGAAAATTAATTCGGTTTTATAAATAAATACTTTTTTAAAAAATGCACTAAATTAACTTATACACGTAATAGCGAGTGATTGAGTTTTACGTATGCACATTGCACTCTCGAGTCTTCTAGATGCAATAACTCGTGATGTCTGCCGTTGCATTTTCTGCAACGGTCTCTCTTGCATGTGTAAACTCGATGACCAGCTCGTAGACAATTTAAGCATAATTTTGCATTAATCACGATCTTTCTGCGATCTTCAGGCTCGGCCCTAAGTAACAGCTCACACTTTGATGAGTAATGCTTTTCCCGACATATGCCACACGAGATAGACGCACTTGAGGAATAAGCTTGAACTTGTCTTCTTCGCCAATTTCGCGGAGTGTTAAAACGCGGCTCGTTACGTATCGACTTCCTCGAACGAAGATTTCTATCAGGTCTTGACGGCGCGTTCCCTTTACTATTTTCAGTCTTTTTCGGCTTTTCTGTCGGTAGGGCGTTTAACAGCGCGTTTCCTCTCTTGCGTAGAAACACCACGAACTCGTTTACCGTCTGCAACGTATCTTGGGGGCGCCATTCTTCCCATCGGACACGAGTTACTGGATCCCATCGCGAAAGATGTGCAGAAATAGCAAATTGGTCGACGAACGTTTTTTTAGTCGCTAATAATGCCCCATAATTGGCATTTAGCGCATCGGATGCGGCGATTAGGGACGCGGGAGATTCATCGTCAATCGGGGAGGCTTCCAAAATGGCCCGCACGTGCTTGTTAATTAATATCAATGGGTTGTTGTAATATTCGGCTGTCTTCCGAGCTATAGGATAGCTATCTACATTGATTTCAAGAGCTCGTAATTTTTCCGCAGTCGGTCCCGATAAGCACAATTTTAGATACGAGAATTTTTGTATGTCCCGAAGTTTGGGATTCTTTCCTATCACCGATTGAAATGTGTCCGCGAAACTCGGCCATTCCTCGTGTTGCCCGCTGAATCGAGGCACTGCACCGCTGGTATCCTGTAATCACTATCTACGGACGGGTTGCTTACCGCGGTATTCACGTGAGAAAGCAGACTCAGGACAAGTGAATTCGTATCTTGGGTACTCGTTGATTTAAACATATCAATTATTAATTCCGCTTCCGCTTTGATATCGAGGGCGACCTCGATATGAGCATAAATTTCGTCAACCAGCATTCCTCCTGCTTCTTCGGAGGTTTCTTCTACGATCTCCACGAGTGTTGTTAAATCTTTATCGAGTTTGAAAATTCTAACCTTCAATCTTTTTATATCGAGTGGGCTTGTACAATCTACTTCGCCTAATAATTTTCTGAACTGCGCTAACCTTTTCTTAATAAGATCGTGTCTCCGTACACGCTCGGCTTCACTACGTGCATTAGTCGGACGAGGCATTTTCGCGATAAAAGGCAGAATTTAGAAGAGAAGAAGGGGAAATACGACTTCGTATAATGATCACTCAGGAAATATTGTAAGACTCACGTGAATCGTCTGGAAAAAATGTCTCGTGTAACGTACTCACACTCCGAAACAATCGAAGCTTCTCGATTTGTAGCGATGACTCAACAGTTCTTTTGTTGCTCGGTCGGAAGTCTTCCGTTGCCTCTTTCTTCTCAGTTTGAAGTGGACTGTATGCACGATAGATGCTGGACGCAGAGTGGGGAGGAAGCTCCCCTGATCCGGCTCGAAGAACCAAATTTTATGTTGAACGACCGACGCCTTGATCGGTACTCTAGTATTTTTTATCACTTGAAAATACCGTCACGTGTGAATATTGAGAGTTGTATATTTGGTGGGAATAAGGATAGGATTATAATTACAAATAATCCAGATATTTTTGAGCTCCAGCCAGTACTAAAGAGTATACATTATTTGGCTCATCAGGGAAAAGCATTGTGGCATAAAAACCCTGGTTGAACTATATACGTGATGAATATGTACAAATACGATGAATACTTTACACCTAGCTCGTCTATCGGCGGCTATCGTGAGATGAAATGTGTATCCAAAAGGCAGAATAAATTCCGACCACGTTTTGGATCGCCTTTGTCCTTTGTCACTCACAGTACTTCGAAGATTTAATCGGTGCACAAGAAAGTAGCTCTCTTCAACGTAATCCTTCACGATTCTCTTGGTAGAATAAGACAAGGCGCAAGAAAACGCGGGCTTTATAGGAAAGGGCGACGCAAAGCGCGGACCAATCACCGAAAAGACAGATACCGTTGCTGTCGATGCATATGATTGGCCTAATAGATGTGGTGGGAGAGCGCGTGCTAGAAGAAAGAAGGAGCCCTTACGAAAAGATTTTGGCGCTCCTTGGTTTTACCGCTAAACTACGATGCTTCTTTGTCACGGGTGTCGTAGCGCTTCGGCACGTCTCGGCACGTCCCGATGCGTTCGTCAGTTCCGAAGATTCGGGAAAATTCGGAAGTTCTCGTTCCCACTACTTCCGAACTACGAACTCGTGTAGGCAATTGAAAATGACAGCATCTCAACGATCGCCTTACTCACTAGTTTGCGTAGGATACGCATCACCTAATGTATATTAAATATTTTAACACTTTTAGATTTTAATGAAAAAATAAACGCAATCATGATAATATACCTATTTATGATTCTTCCTTAATTGTCTCCAAAAAAAATATGATCATCGTGTACATAATATCTACTGTGAAAATATATTATATTAAGTAGACTTTGAACCTCACGAATCGGCTTTGAATTTATACAAATTTAACTTAAATGATTCTACTTATATCATTATTTGCTGACGTATTCTGTTAAACGGCAAAATTAACAACTGTGAATCATGCAAAAAAAGGAAATATTCATGGCGAAAAAAAATAATTAAAATGTAAAGTTAAACATTATTCATTTATAATATAAAACAATTTCATAAAAGGGAAGAGCTAGACTACAGTATACTTTTTTATTACATATGAAATGAAATAATATGAATTCGTATGTATATATATTGTATATGTATGTATCATAATTGTATAGTAGCAGAGAAAAAAAGAATGTTATAACAAAAAAATATTCGTACCGGTAATTGTGACAGTGGATAAATTTAAAACATTATTTAAAGTTTTTGACTTATTGTTAGTGTATATCAAATATAAGAAATATATTATTATATTCAAATTTCTTATTATATTATAATTGAATTTAATTATATTATAAAATAAATTATATAAGAAAAATTTGTCCACTTAGAGAGTTTATTGTTATAATTACAGTATAATTTATATAAATATAAATATAGTTAGAAATAAAAAAAATAAATAAGAATATAGATTTATAAATTATAGAAATAAAGAAATTATATAATAATATGGAATTGATCGATACGTGATATACGCCTGAGGAACGATGATATATAAAATTGAGAAAATTTAAACATTAAAATGTTGCAAAGAATCGTAAGCATCTTCCTTGACTTTTCAACAGTAAAAATAAAAAAATAATAAAATAATAAATTTTGCTTCTATTTCTCTCTCTCTCTCGCGCGCGGTTTATGTACTTTCTATTTTTCTCCAAAAACCACTCTCATATTTGCATGTTCATTCTTTTTTTAGCAGTTTTCTCTATTTTCCACCTTGAGTATACTGGAATATGGATGTGTCTGTAGTATGTATTGCACGTAAACAATCCAAAGTAGGAAACAATTGAAAAATTCTCGCTTTATCCATAAAATAGAATGCAACGATTGTCTTCGTATAGATATTTCAGTGTTGCTTGTACTGACATTCAACATTTTTTATATTTTCAAAAATATTACAGAACAGAGTGTTATTTAATTTATTAAAATCATTTTTTTGAAACATAAGTAAACTAATAAAGGTATTTGTGAATAAAAATTAAAGTAAAACAAACTATTTAATTTAATTTAACATGTATTATAAAAATTTATTATTTCAGAAATTTTTACGAAAGAGAAGGCAATATGGCACTAATAAAAATTATAAAAAATAATTGTTTAATTATGTTAAGATAAATGAATAATGTTTCTATCACTAATAAACAAAAATCACACATGTATTCTTTTTCTTTGTACGATGTGCACAAAATCTGTGTGTGTGTGTGTTCGTTTATTATATCGTTTATTATATTATTATCAATAATCAATTAATGTACTCTATTATTTTTTTCATCGCAAGAAGCCATAAATTGGTTTTCCATTAGCAATAAATATTCGACCAGCTATTTTTTCTTCTTTTCCTTACAATTTCTTACAAGAGCTATATTACCTTCCATTATTGAGGATCGATATATAAGAATGTATAGTTTCGATAATTTTCAATTTATATTAGACAATAGAAAAAATTAAATTACTTTTCTTATAAATATCTGCGTGCCTTTATCAAATATGTCAAAAAAAAACACTTCAAATTTCTTAACGTAAAACAAATCCTTTTATTTTGGAATGACGAATAAATATTGTCGTTGAAGTTATGTTATTTATGTTTATTATCAATAACTATACTCAATCTAGTATAAATATGTTCCTATATATATATATATGTAACTAATAGATAAAACAAATAGTATCATAAGTCATATTTTTGATATATTATATTAAGAAAATCACAAGAGAACCATAATATTATCCTCTCCTCTATATTTATTCAATTATCTATTAATCGACGGGTAAGAGAGTAAAAGGTAACTTAAGGTTAATGGATGAGAAGTTTCATACATAATTTTAGATAAGTGCACGTGCATTAGCTTATCTATTTACCTAAAGGTTTTACCTAAAAGTTTTTCCCTATTTACAAAATTCTTCTATCTTAAGAACTATCGATAGTTGATTTGCATCAATTAAATAGCATGATATGTAAAGAATATCTTAATATTCAATCTGCAACCCGACAAGATTTCAAGTGCGACCTGACACATCTAGGCACGAATTTAATTTTTTTATGTTATAGCAATAATTGACTGACGACCATTTGATCCCCCACCTATATATTTGATTGGGAAAAAGGTTTCTTCATATTTCAATATAAAAGTGAAACAAATTTTCTTCATATTTTATATCCAGCCGTTTCCAAGGTCTTCATCTTTTCCACGATTTCATCGACTTTTCCAGCGATTGGTCGATAAGAGAGAGGTACATTTTTTAAATACAAATTTAAAAAATGAAAACGCTTGAACAATCTTTGTGTCATGCGTATCGATACTCCATAATGTCTATAAACGTCACAAATTGTTGTAATTGTTAGAGTTGCATTCTACTATTTTATAACAAAAATTCGAATGTATTTTTTTTATTCACTTTTAAAAAGCAAGAACTTTTGACTGAATGAACAAATATCACAATTTTGTTGAAATCGCTCTATGATATATTTGCTTTCCAATGCACGAAGGTATTGTTAAATCCAGTAATATTATTATCAGAATTATGCTATCTTGAAGTCATTAGCCAGGAAACTATGAAGAAACTTTTCCCTGACCCAATATATAAGAAGAAAAATTGAATAATTAAAATTCGTTCGTGTCAGAGTTTAAGAAATGAATAAACTTTGAAACTGAAATATATACATATACATTACTATTGTTATAGACAGGATGTCTTCTAATTGGTGGTACTAGCGAGCAAGGGGTAAGTCTACATGGAAAACTGAGACGAAACTGTACAATAAATTTCATTCATATGAGGCTTTGTTCTCGAGAAAAATAAGTTCGAAAATTTATTGTGTATGCGAGCACTTGGCTAAGTTTACAACCTTGAAAATTAAAAGTCTAGTTCGATAGGTATAAGATTTTAACCGATACAAGAAATCTCATCATAGTAAAAATTTTTGTAAACATATTAAGAAGCACAAAAATACTCTTTGAAATATCCGAAAATATATGAAATAATTATATCGATCAGTTAAAATATTAAATAAGACAGAATTACATAATTTAAATGACAACATATGTATTAACGAGAGGCGAGTAATTATAAAGTATGAAATTGAAATTTGATTAGATCCAATAAAACAGCACGACTAACAGAACATTAGTTTTCAAAGTACTCAAGAGATAAGAACGGATAACAACGAGCATTGTTGTAGAAAAAAAAATAAACTTTGAAGACAGATCAAATTTCAATTTCATATATTAACTACTTGACACTCGTGAATTCATATATTATCTAATAATTTTATAAAACAACCGGTTTAGTGTAAAATAAAATCCTCTTTTATGATTTTTTAAATACATCTAGTTATTTCATGTAATTCCTAGTTATTTTATGAATTAACAAAATTATACACCTTAACAGTAACATATATATTATATATATTATACATATAAACATAAATTATATTTATATGTTTTGTACAGATTATTAGTATCCTCCTCTTTACTGTCTTTACTTTGAGTACTGACCATCTTTTCCATTTTTAATAAGACTACAAACTGCAAAGAAAATGAGAGACTTTCCATTTATATTAGAAAAAAAATAACAAAAAGAATGAAACAATAACGTACATTACACAACGAGAGCACAAAAATAAGTTTTGAAATATCTACATCGTCTAGGAAGGAAAAATCTGAAATTCTCGTTGAGTACTCGCTATACACTCGTATTAAATCTACGGACAGTGTTCAAATGAAATGCTCGAGTTTATTCTTAATAAAAATTATAATCAGTTTATTTAACCGCATAGGGAATACTGCTTTTCATGTCTCCAACTTTGAAATATATCTACAAACTTTCTCAATGTAACGAGTTTCATATTTTAAAGGGACGATGAAACTACTTTTCTTTGAAAATTTTCTTTGTAAAAAATAATACCATTAAGGACAATTTGTTACTATTATCATCTTTATCCGCCTTTTAATAAAAATTGACATTTCGTTTCACGGCGAAATCGTTTCCTTTAATATTTTTATTCAATTAAATAAAAAGATTTATTTCAAATCTCTAAAATTATGTGATTTTTCAATGTTTGGAATATACATTAAGATATACTATATAAAGAAAGAAATTTCATAAAATACGATCAAACAAGAAATAGTGTAGTAATAAATATAAAATAACTAAACTGTGTGTACACAATATAAAGTAACTTGTACTAGAAATAGTGCAATACTAATTACATATAACAAAAGATGTTCGCGTTGAATGATACAACGCGCGTCGACTCTATGTTATCGAGCACGTCTAGTACCGAACTTTTTACAAAGATCTTTTCTTTCAGGTTTCCAATCCCTACTACATGACTGTTAAGGTAATGCAATAAAAGTTGTAAAATAAATGAAAACCAGCTTGACCTTAATTATCAGAGATGAACAAATAAAGTTTATTTTATAACAGATACAAAAATGAGATTGACTATATACAATTTTTGTCTAACGAGCATAAATTAGTATGAACGAATATGTATGACTGCTTTTCAAATGAGAATTTATTCAAGAATGTCTCGAATCATTTTATTCAACTTATAATCGAGTATTCGATTAAAAAGGATAGGATTAATTTTCCATTAGTCGTTGACGAGTGTGGTTTTTCTATACAAATGTTAAATAAATGAACGTTGTCTTTTACAAGAGACGATTAGAAAGGAAAATTCAAAATGAATAGGAAATAATCCTTGTCGGATTTTGTTTTAAAAGATAATCTCTAGTCATAGACAGCTTGGCCAATCCCTGAATAATATTTGCACAGTTTTAAACCCCAAAACGAAAAATATATTTCCTTATTTGATGGTATCTTTTAAGCGAAGGTTCATCATATTTTTTAATTAGAATATTCTCTATATACCTAGTAAATTAAGATACTTTCTCAAAAATAGAGAATACTAAAAAGCAGATTAATGGCAAAATACGCGTAGTTCAATATATATATTATTATATATATTATATTTAATGATATTAAATAATTTTAATATATACATATATTAAAAAATTTAATTGATTTTTTATTTAATATTATATATCTATATAATATTTTATTAGGTACAATTAATTGTATTAGAAATAGTTCAATAACAAATATAAAAAAAAGTGTCATAAGAATATTTTTAATTCTATTTATTTTAACAAAAATATCATATTAAATGTAGCCCAACAGCGATTTATACATACATACTTTAAAAGAATTACGTGGAAAAGATCACGGTTCGTTACATTCATGATTTCCCACATGTCCTTGCATCGACCACGATTTCACGCCATTTGTCCAATTTCCTTCTCATTCTTCTTATTTTTTTTTTATTCTAAAGAAACGTCAGTTGTATTAGCCGCAAGAGTACCCATGAAAAAGAATGTATCGTATACAATACATTCTGAATGGAATATACAATATAGGTATATTCTCCAATAGGTTATAAATCAATATTTTCTATCCCTAAATCTTTATGTAGCCCTTTTCTCCTTTACTTTCTATGCTTAATATTTTCTTTATTAAAAGCTAAGAATATATGACCTTAAGAACTACTTAAGATGTAACTGATACCTACTGTAACATTTACCAAATGTCAATAGATATCCCTGCGTTTGTGCCAAACTTCTTTCCAAATGTTCTTTCCAAACTTTTATCCGGAACATTTCCTAAGGAGTGAAATTTTAATGGAACATTTTAGCTGTTTTATATGTCAGATTAATAATAAATAAATAGACAAGTAAATAAAAGAGTTAAGAAAATACAACTAACATTTATTATTGTTAGATTTAGATTGTTAGATTTAGTAAATTTAAAGATAAGAAATAATTCAATAACAGCAAAGGTCCTATTCTTTTGTTTTAAGTATGGTCAAGTCGAATGCTTCCCATATGCTAAAATCTATTTTATATTTAAGTTATTTCTCTTATATTTTGATATTAAATCTTATTTTTATTTTATTAAATTTTCATATTAGAATCTCTGTTTTTATTTCTTCACGTGACAACACTTGCACAATTCTCAAACGTTTTATTATGTTAAAAAATAAAAATAAATGGAAATAGTTAACTTCACTTTTTCACAAAACACTTACTGGTTTGCAACAAAATATAATTTAGGAAAATGCTGCACTATTCTATCGTATTGTTATCAACCATCTATTAGATAGGATAGTGATTGTAATACAACTGGACAAAAGGTGATTCTACGCATAAAAATTACAAAGTTTTAATATACCATATATATTTTTGTTGGTAAACTAAAAAGAAGGTATATTTACAAAAAGTGATGAGGTCTATTTCAGAAAAAGATTTAACCTAAATTATAATAACCTTTCGAAAATTCTGCCAGAGCTTTTTTATTTGTAAAATTTTATTTTTCTTAAGGTCATTTTTTCACAAAATTCAAGGTTTTATATTTGAGATTTTTATATAGAAAAATAAAAACGCTGGCACGATATCTCTATCTTTCTCTTACCCTCATTCTTACCTTTTCACCTTCTTTTCTCGTTTGCACTTTTCCTTCAACAAGAGCAAATAATTACATAACGAAGAGTCGTTTGAAAAATGTGAATGAGCCTTTTTTAAAAATGCAGCGATCCACTTGAGAAAATCGCTCGGTGACCTGGTGTTTAATTGAATAACCACCAACGGATTCAAGCTTTTTCCAAATTTTTTTCCTTTCCAGAATTTTTCAGACACGAAGGAAGGTCGGATTGAAGCTAGATGTATCTCATTAATGACTTCCCTCGAGCTTCAAAATCTTAGTCCACGATATACATAAATCAATGGATTATCGTTTCAATTTTCTCAGTAAAAAGGATTTTTCAGTGTGTTCTATTTTTCATGTGTCATTTGTGAAGCAAAATGTGGTTTACAAAGTGATTTGACTTATCTCTTACATCAATTATATAACATTCCATGAAATGTATTAATATTTTTACTTTAATTTATATTTTTCTTCGTATTTTAATGCAAAAGCCGATCAAGTTTCTTTCGTATTTTGTATTTAACATCATTCAAATTATTCAAAAACTGCTAATATGCCGATCATGCTCATTGGTCGATAAGAGTGAGATGTATTTTTAATATAACAATTTCTAAATTGAAAACGCTAGAACTATTTTTAGGCCATGCGTACTGACACTGTATTATATCCGTCAACATTAAAAATTGTTTCAATAGCTTGAGTCGCATTTTTTCTTTTATGTAATAAAATTTGGAATAGATTGAATTTTTACTATTTTTTTATGGATATTTTTAAAACGCAAAAACTTCCGACTGAATAAACGCGCGAATATCGCAACTTTTATACTATTTAGTCTATGCCATTTTTTAAATTTAAGTAAATATTAGCAAATCTGATGAATATTATTTGAGTTATGCAATCTTAAATCCATCAACTAAATTATATATATATATTCCTTAAAAATCACCGAGAAAGTACGAATTATAGAAAGTTAATTTGGTCTAGTCGTGACGTAAATAGAAAAATCTGTTGGTTTGTTTCATTACCTTTTTTAAAAATCGTAAAAATAAAGATAAAAGTAAGAGAAGGGGTGATGGCGAGGTTTTAGACAAAATATTATATTCTCGTCAGAAAACCTTAATTAAAACTTCTTCGTGTTGCAGAACATCGTTAGGCATCTGCGTGAAAAAATAGCTCTACGTCTTCCTGTCGACACGAAAAAATATCCGAGTCCTGTAACTTCAATCTTTCTTCGTAAAATTTTGTTTCAAAATTTACGAGTTTGCTTTCTTTTTTTTTTCTTTTAGCCTCTTTTTCTCGTCTTTTTTATACCATTCTTAAGATTAATTTCTCTATGTTGCAAATAGCTTTCCGAAATTAATCAAATGATGATTAAAAAAGCCATCTAATTAAAAATTTAAAAAGAATTTCTGTCATGAATATTTTATAGAATTTAGAATCTCTTCAAAAATACGCTAATACATTAAAAATTTTATTTTGTCAAATAGTACGTTCAATTCTTAAATATAATCGAAACCATCTTTACTATACACTAAACAACATCACATTGCGTATGGATATTATATAATAGTTAATTAAATATAGTGATCATTAATGTTAATTCTTATCAATAAAATATTGATTTATTCGATTAATCTATATTATTTCTAAAGCAATATCTTGAGAGTTTCTTATAATAATTTTTTTAATCATTTTTTTGTTTTCTGTTCTCTGTCTTTAATTCCGCTTATCTAATTCATATATCAAAAGGTAATTCTCGTTAATAAATAAATATATTACACACTTATAATAATAATAAATATATATATTAAACACTTTTTTGAAAAAAGAAAAGAATGTGACGGAAGCACTCCAAACCCGAAAGGAGCGGAGAAAGAAATAAATAAAAAATACTTTTTTGAAACTGTTTTTGTATTAAAAAAATAGTAACAGCTTTTGATCTCTTTTCATTTCACTATTTTTTTTCAACGATTTCATTTATCACGAAAAGAAACTTAAGTTAAATAAACACCAAGTTATTTAATATTTTTGTTTTTTCTTTTAATTCAAAGGCGGTTTTTTATAATTGGAATAAAATCGCTCCGATTAAATGAACTTCATCAAAATTCTTCGACGAGATTAAATTCGAGCTGGTAATCTAAAATCGATTAGCTTCAAAATACTTTTAAAAAGAACGTTTTTAAAGGTAAAAAAGGAAACAGAAAGAAAGAATAATTCGACTCACATTTTTCATAAGAATTTGGTACTTCAGTATGGTAGAAAAATTGTAGAAAGCATTTCGCGTTACGAACACGTATATCAGCAAATTGTATATTTATCATAAATTTGTACAGTAACGATAACGGACGTTTAACCTCAACGCGTATGTGAAACATAAATCATCCCACGTAACTCGTCGTCTCTCATAGTTACTATAGTTGTACGTGAACCTTTTATCAAAGATCGTACGTTAAAGGAAACAATCAGGAAGTGATTTTCAAATTTTCCAATAAGAAGATAAAAAAGGGATAAAAGTACCTACGAAGTTTTCTCTTCTAATCGAAGGAAGATACGTTCAAAGGAAACTGCAAGTCAATTTTCGACAACCCAGCCTTAAATTATCGACTTTTTCCGTACATATTTCCATGCATAACTAATGAACTTTCAAACGATTTTCACTAAGAGTCTGGGAATAAAATTTAGTACCACCCCGAAAAGAGGTCAGCATATGCATGAATCTTAAAGATCCTTTGATTTAAATAGTTCATTTGTCTCTCTCTCTCTTTTTATTATCTTTAAAATGATGTACCAAATGTAGAAATACTATTTAAAATATTTTTAAATACATATGGCTAGAGAGTGAAACTTTGAATTGTATTGATATTATATTGAACTTCCTCTTCGATATCTAAAATCAAAATTACTTATAATCAATTTATTTAGGATAAACTTTAAAATAAAAGTATTGTATATTTATACTTATTGTTTGTATGGATACTTTATTTTGTTTATTTATATATGTTTGATAAAGTATGATTAATTATACATCATCAAAGCTACAACAATACATTTATAATTGCAGCTTGAATACCTAGCTTAAAAATTTGATACTTTTTATTTATTTATTCAAGCAGTTTACTATTATAGGTAGTTTCTAAGATTATAATTGACGTTTATTATCCGTTTAAGTGCAACGTAGTACGATCACGTTGTTTACGATTAACGTTGAAAGATGCCAATAAAATCAAACCGTTTTGCAAAATTGAGGTGCGTTCATGTTTATCGACGTTTGAACAACATTGAAACAAACTTTAACATATCGTTTTTAGATTTTATGAAATGAAGAAGAAATTTCATTCATATTTCACATAGAAATTTCCAGCTTTGGTGAAATAGAAACGGAAGTAAGAACACAAGTGGTTAAGGCAACGAGAGCTGCGGCACAACTCAATGACACCATATTCCGCAACAAACATCTCAGAATAGACACAAAAAGCCGTATTTACAAGGCCACTATAAGACCCATACTAACATATGCGGCGGAAATAAGACCCGAGACATCTAAAACCCGCCAGATGATGGAGGCAGCGGAAATGAAAATAATCCGGAGAATAACCGGAAAATCTCTATGGGATAGACAAAGAAGTGAAGCCCTCAGAAGAACATGCCAAATCGACAACATCAATGATTGGGTATTGGGGAGAAAAATTCAGTGGAACGATCACATAACCCGAATGACAGGGGACCGAATTGTGAAGATCGCTAGGGATAGATCACCACTAGGGAAACGAAGCCCAGGAAGACCACGAAAACGATGGGCGGACGATATACCTACAAGAAGCGAGTTGCGATGAAGAACAGGCAATATGCCTATTTGGACGTTGGAAGAAGAAGAAGAAGAAATGAAGAAAGAAAACCATTCACTATAGAGTCACTTACAAAATTTTTCTATTAGATTTATATTTTATTATTTAAATAACAATTTTTTGTTTATTTACCATTTAAATTCAAGGTGTCTCAAAAGTTACTTTACGAAAAAAGAAATCCTTGATATAACTTTGAAAAACGAAAATATCGTGCATATGGTGTCTCTTAAGAAAATAAGTAAGTATTATAATATTAATAATAATTATTATTATTATTATTATTTTAATTTTTGTATTATGATTATTATTATATTTTTATAATTAACGATAATTCTTTTCAATAAGAAAAAGATTTACATTTGAAATAATGAAATATCTTATTTAATTCCAGAAAAATCTTCATCATCGTTCATAAATTAAGAAATTAGTTGGGAAACGCTTATTATTAACGTCTTGACGCTTATTTAAAGATTCTGAGAGATTACAGAAGTTTGTATTTAAAGTATTCGCATTAGAAAGGGTACAAGGAGCATGCAAGTATTTTTTCTCGATTCCTAAAAAGTAAAAACAACGGCTAGGCTGTTATAGACTGTGCCAAGCTTACGTCATACGAAGCTTTTGTTCGTATATCTGGAAAATGAATGAAGATTTACGCCAAGTCCTGATGCTGTAGACAAGAAACGAGAATGGAAAGAAAAACGAAAAAGTGAAAAGATGCAGACACAAAAACAGTGACGGAAGGAGGGAAAAAGAAAATGAGAAAGAAATGGAGAAAAATGAGGAGGAAGATAGAGAAAATACGTGACTGATGTATTTGTCAAACGTAAAACGTACATTATTTATGTATAAACAAATAGCAAAAAATCTTGTCTTATCCACTTCGTATACCTTTCTTTAAATTTTCTTTCTATATTTTATGTTAACTCATACGCGCTTCATTATTTTCTCGCTACGATACATTCGTTGAACGTATAAAACAAAATTTAATAAATGAGGAAGAAAGAAATCAAAACATAGAAGTACAATACTGGCAAAAAGTTTGCTATCATTTATTGATTTCAGTACAAAGTATGTCTTCAAAAAAGTATATTCTTAAAAATATTGTAAAATAGAGAAAAGGTGCAACTAACAATAAGTATTACTTACAAAAATAATAATTGTATTTTTTTATGTCTTATGTAGGTAAGAACATTCTTGTGAGATCAATTTTGTTATCATTTATATAAAATTATATTTCTCTAAATGTGAGAATAAAAAGTTTCTCTGCAATAAAATTTATTTCAATTTGAAAATTTATTACAATAGAAAATACTAAGAAGCAGATTAATAGCAAAGTACGTATAGTTCGATATATATGTATATAAATTGATTCTTTTTTTATATAATTTATTATATAATTTTATAATAACAATTTTACAATTAATTTAATTAAAAAGAGAAATTTAACAAATAAAAAAGTAACTGATAATTAGTAGGAATCTGAAAAAAAAAATTAAAATCATTACAAGTAAAATTCAATGTGAGTTTTTTTGTACAGTACATTTAACTCGTACACCTATAAAAACGATATTGCTAAAATCCAGATCAAGTCATCTGAAAAAAATGACTTACATTACACACATTACGCAACATAAAATAATTTTTATCCATAACTATTACTTTTTCAACAACATACATTGTAAAGAACATTTTTCTTTGTCTCAAGATCGATGGTATAAATAAAAAAAAAAAAATTCCTCTCGCAATTCAACGATATTTAAATTTTTAAAATGACATCGATATTTTGAACACTCGAAGAAGAAATATTTAAAAGTATCTTAACACAGCAAATCCTTCAACATATTTTCAAGTTTACTTGAAGATCTCTAATGCATTATATATGCATGTCATGGTTTCTTTTTATTAGTTCGATACTCTCTCACGTACGTTCCTTCTCATCTCGTCGGCCGTTCTCAAATGTTAGTATTCATGATAAAAATCGAGTGTCTCGGAGTACAATTTTGCTAGAAGCTCTTTTCCTGTCTGACACTGTACAAGGAAAAAAGGAAGGGATTGGAGAAAAAAAAAAGAGGAAAAGATTCTCGGTGAATGAGGCACGTAGAATAAATTTTTTTCCTACTCCAACACGACCGTACTCCTATTGAATTTTGTTCTTTTTTACCTTCACTCACCATTTCAGATGACTGTTTTACAACCGGTTACAAAACTTTGCAAAAGTACTCGAATAAGTCGAGGGAGAATGAAGAGTAGATGCAAAGTCTTCCTTCCCTTTTACCCGACACCCACACGACGCCGTCTACATTTCCCCCACCCCTGTATCTTGAAGACAGAATATCTTCTTTGATGTATTAAATAGAAGAAGAAGTGATAATATAGTCTCCTAATTTAATATTTCATTCAAACATTTTCCGTTTCATAATTTTAATGGTTTTAAATTTTTAATTAAAATTTAAGTAAAAAAATACGGGTTTCTGTAATAAAAAAAATATATTTAAAAGAAAAAAAATTTGAAGAAAATATAATTTTCTCGGGTGGTAAATATAAAATATAATAATTTTAATGAAAGTTTTTCATTAAAAAAGGAAGTATATAATATACGAAATATTTTTGAAAGAAGTTTATAATTTTATATCGGGCTGCATTAATTTCAGCGGTGAGTCGCATACGACCCACGGATTGCAGATTGAACAGTATTAATGCAAATTTTTTAAAATAACTTCTTTTATGATTCATTTGAGATTTTATGTATTGATTCATTTTAATTTTTGCAAATTTTTGATCACAAATACAAAATGCTATCAAAAGTGCATATTAATCAGAATTTATGAGATATCGAGCAGAAAGGAAAATGAATAAAAAATTTCTACGTTGCATGGATTATCGGAACTTACAGGGTTAGAGAAGTGACGGGTTATTGGCTTTTCGAACGTTTCTATATCACTTGACGAAGAAGAAATCTCATACTTTGCTGAAACATGCATTGGAATAATTTATCCCCTATAAAAATTCCATCTTATCGTTGAGTTGAAAATTTGTATGATTCGATATTGCATTATCCAAGAAGAGTAGTGCGTTTCTCATCTTGTAAGAGAACAAATTGTAAAGTAAAAGAATGCGGGATTAAAAGTAAGATATGAATTATTATTGTAGAACCACGTTTAAATAATTTTTTTTTAGGTGGGGGCTATTATTTTCCATTAGTTGGCAACAATTAATGAATTATTTAAACGATATTTTGAAAATATATAAAATATACAATTTGAGTCTATTTTATTGATTTCTCAAATATAATATACAGTAGAGAAACAAAAACTGCTATTTTATTGCATTATTGAAAATTTTACTCGAAGAGTCGTGATCTGCAATTAATCATGTACATAATTACCATTGATACCAATAAACATAAATATTTAAACTAAGCTTGTATTTTTAATTGATTTAAAATTGCTATTTTTGATGATGCCGTTTAATAGTTTTTAAAATATGTGATAATCATTTCTCTTTCTTATGAATTTTTCAAACGTTTTAGCTGGATTTTTATCAAACAATTCTTGCAGCCGAACATCTTCAAATTTTTTCGATTGTCAGGAACGTTCTTTATCTCTTACGACAAAATCACCGTTTCGATAGCATTCAAATCAAACTCTACATATTATTTCCGATGGAGTTCCATTACCATAAACTTCGAATAATAAGGGATGCGTTTTTCAGCTGCGATTTTCTTGACGTCGAAGTAGTAAAGAAGCACATGTCGGAGAAACGTGGTTTATTTTCAATCGATTGGGGTTCTCTGTCCCTAATATCGTTTATCTGATTTATGTATCAAACAGTTCTTTCTGTTAATAAATAATAATGATTTTTAACAAGATACCATATATTCTTTTAAAGCAGTAGGAGAATTTTGTTTCTATATATCATAGACAAAATAAATATTTGCCTATGATTCATTAGTTGATATTCTTGCCATTTTTAACGTTTATCCAATAGTAACTGTTTTTATTGGGTTGAATAAAAAATTTCTTTGTATTTTTCTAGTAAATGACCTTAGGATCATATAACTCTGATAATAAAAATCGAATATGACAATACTTAAGTGAGTTTGAAAGGTGACATATCATAGAGTATAGAAATCCCTTTCTTTACACGGGTAATTGGTTCCACGAAAACAAGAACTATAAAAAGCGTCACTCAATAAAAAAGTCGTTAAAATCATGGAAAAAATTAAATAAGACGGGTACATTAACGGTCATGATATCGGTAAGAAATTAAACATTGATTAATAATCAATTTTAAGTCATTTACAGAAAGTTCGATAGAAAATATTTAAAAAATGTATCATACTTTTACATTAAACTTATTACTCAATCCAACAGAAATATTAATATATAATTAAAGTACATGAAAAAATTTATTTGCACAAAACAATAAACGCATTTGACCTTTTGTGCATTCTAGTGAAAAATACGTAATTACACATTTCGTGCACACAAGGTTTGTTTATAACTCAATAAAAAACTGGCATTCACAATGTAACATTTTTCTTTTCTTTTTGTATATAGTTTAGGTTTTTTAAGTATGGTTGTCTAAATTTGAGAAACCCTCATATATTTAAAAAAGAAGTCTTGCAGGGATAGCTAAATGGGGTTTTTGGTTACGCGTCTATTTTTCTCATATGTAATAATTACTATTTGCATTGAAAACAGACATAAATATAAACATTTTACTGTACAGTAAATGAATTAGTTTACACATATAAAATCATAGGAATAGATAAAGGAATAAATGCAGAAACTATGTAGAACTCATAATAATACAGTGAGTATCCTTTGAAATCGTATATCGTTGCGCTTATTACATTTTGGCTTAAAAACTATTGATATAATGTGTTTAAGATGAAAACAATTTAGAATGAAATATATTAATTTACCTTAATTATAAACACCTTTAATGAGTATAATTAGATAACTTTATCTATAACAAGTAAAATAAAAATAATTTACGGAAAAAAGCTTTTACATTAAAATCGTACATATTTGTATAACTGTAAAAATAGGAGGAAGAATAGCATGTCTAACTATTGGTCATCCTTTGTTGTTACTGCTATTTAAATGTTTTTAGTACCATAATCAGTTTAATATCCATTAATGAAATAAAAATACAACAAAAAATTTATTTGAAAGATATATGTATATCCATTAATATACCTCGAATATTAAACAATTTCGATCTGATATTATTTTAGATGAAAATTTTCAACTCAAGCAAGTGTATTTTAGTTTAATCAATCTTAAATATTAGTAGAGTATATTAAAATGTTATATTTACCTTAAATAATTGTTAATTCATCCAAGGAAATATATATTTAAATTTGAAAGCTCAGAGTATAAATTGAATGTACTGTTCTTTTCGAAATGAAACCTTAGACTAGTTCTTTGTCCCTTATGAAAGTCAATTAAAATTTTTTTATTGATTGTTGTTTATATAACTTTCCAAAGGTTACATATATATACCGAAAATAATATTCATAATAAATATAATTAAAAAAATTATACTTTTTTTCCTTATTTTAACATCATATTTATATGTAATACAACCCTTATTTAAAACAAATTTATTTTAATTTTGAACAATTACATAAACGTTAAAAGAACGTTATGTATTTATTTCTAAATTTTTTTCACCCTAAACATATTATATCAATATCTTCAAAGTAAAAATCTAGTAAACGTAACATGAAGAACGAACCGTTCGTACGAGCGCGTGCGGAGCGTGATTATCCATTGTTTACAATCTGCATTGATTATATACGTTAATATTTCTAAGGTAGGGTAAAGATGTTTTTTTTATAAGTAAATGTAAATAGATATTTCAAGCATAAGGCTAAGACGTTCTTCATATAACTTTATATAAATATTTAAAGAATAGGTAACGATGGTTATTCTCAAAAGTAGAGCTGTAAGAGATACAGGCAAAGTCGGAGAGTGCGATTAAAATATATTTTTGTTTCATTAAAGTAAAAAGGTCTTTAATCAATACCTCTTGATAAACCCCGATTCTTACATATAATGTTACAAAAGTAAATTAATATTAAAAACTGAAACTACTGTTAGGGTGACTGTAATTATAAGAATAAGTAAATGAATGAATACAAATGAAAATGATAAAAGTAGAAATCCAGTACACCGTAAAAAGAAACAAAGTAATTGTCAATCTGTATATTTTTTTCTTTTAAGGTTAGTTTTTTGCAGAGAAAAGAGGCAGCCCTTAGAACTAAAAGACATATTTTAGAGTAAGAGAGAAAGAAAGAGTAGGAGAGGCACTCTCGAGGAGCACTTAAAGTGGTCGAACAACTAAGAGTCGTATTTTAAAACAAAAATTGGCCTTTTCGAGAGAAACGAATCGACATATCTGCCCTGGCCATTTTCTATCCCTTACTTTTTTCTCTATATCTTTTTAATCAGGTTCGTGTCAATATTAACTTTTGTTTTGTTCATCAACGAGCCAGAATGAACGTGACTAATTGGGATATTTCTTTTTCTTCTGAATCCTCCCGACTATTCCAGTTTAAAAGAAGTTGCTCGACTATCCTCGTTTACTCATCGTCGCTTCTTTAAGCAGGATCGAAAAGTTCTTCGAGTGATAGTCTTTGATCAATCCTTTCTTTTCCTTCCTCTTTTCTAACTTTTCTCTTCTTTTCTTTTTTTTCTACTTTTCTTGTTCTTTTCATTCTAAGACGCAGGGGTTTCTTCTTTCTATATTGAGAAATTCTTCTTGGCATTCTTTCGGTCTTTCATCATACGTTTGGAAAGATTCCTTAAAATATTCTTTCTCGTAGCGCATTCGCATCATCATAATCTTGATCCTTTCCAGGAAATCGAGAATTTTTCGATAGATTTGAAATTTTTATTTTTTTTTATAAAATATCTTACAATGCCACATATAATATTCTTCCAAGTTTCAATTTTTATTCTGCGTTTTGAAAATTTCAATAGCATCGAATTCACGCGAATATATTACTTTTTCCCACCAAGTTCGGTTACAATAACTTTCGATATATTGCAAATGGTTATGTTTATCGAACATAAGCGTATAAATCGATACCATACATTTTCAAATATAAATTTTTAATCGTTTTGTACGAAGTTTATTCGCTTTTAATCAAAACTATGATTAATTTTAAACAATAAACATGACGTTTTATGTCACGAAACTTTTCATTATTAATACTTTTATTCCATCAGGTAATTGGAATTTCAAACCAAGCAAACTCGATTGTATTAAAATATTTATTAAATTCAATTTAAAATTAGCTACCTCATAGAATTTAACTGTGTAATATCATGGTGCAAAATAACAACTATACATGTACATATAATATATTTATTCTAAAACTGTTTCTAACTCTCAGATTGAGCAACACAATTGTCAGATGAAAAAGTAGAAAAAAAAGAAGAAGAAGAAGAAGAAGAAAGAAAAATAAAAAAAAAAAACAAAGAAAAAACTAGTAGGCCAAAGAAAGCTCGGTAGACTCATTTTTCCAAACTTCGGAAGTTCATTAACGAGATTAGTTTCCAAGGAATGGAAACGTGCGAACAATGGCATCGTCGGTTACAGTTGACTGCAGTAAATGCAAAGAGCAAAGAAAAATAAAAAGAAGAACAATAAAAAAACGGGGAAAAAAATCTTGCGAAAGATATGCTGCAGAAATAAGGAATAAAAAAGAAAGGGAAAGAGAGAGAGAGAGAGAGGAAAAAAGAAATGATGAAAAATAATCCAGATTTTAATGATGTTAAAATTTGCATTACGAGACTCGTACGATAAGAAACCTCTGACATTGATTCTCGATATATTCGATAATACGCAAAGAAAAAAAAATATAAATAAAAATAAGAAAAGGAGGAAAAGAATAAAAGAGATGGAAAATAATTTTGAAATAAGATATTTTTGAAAAGAAATAATTCGGCACTATTGAACTCTCCGTAAAATGTTTTCATTGAATGAGTCAAAGCAATCAAGCAAGTGGTACGAATCGGCACGTACGTTGAATGAAACTTCAAGTTAATCGCTTACGCTTGCAACTTACGACGAGAATTCCTATTGAAAACCAAATGAAATATAAATATAGATGGACTAATTATCAATGCGAAGTCACGAACTTTGTTTACTTGTCTTTCGTTTTGTTTTTTATCATTGATTAAAATCGACTAAACCAATCACAGTTGAATCAACAAAACTAAAAAAGTCTTAACGTTAACTTTCCTTGTACGATCTTCGACAACAATATTTGTTTTGAATTTCCTATTATTTGGCTTTAAAATACTGATATATTTTTTTTCTTTGCACAATTTTAGATTATGAGATTTGTTATTGATTCTTAAAATAATCGAATAATTGAAGATGTTCGAACATTTACTATGCTTCGGTTAAAATTGATTATATTCTTATCTGGTTTTAAAGGATAGATATTATAATACAAAAGTTTCTCTAGTTAGAATATAAAATAGAACGAAAGACGAAAGATCGGAAGAAGAAAAACGTGCCTTTTCGAAGTTTGACTATCTCTTTAAAGAGCCTTAGCTTGTGTCATTATAAACTTTTTTCTTCTTTCGACCTCTTGAATTAACACTTCAAAGCTTTATATTATAACTAGCTGCATCCTATACGATCTATACGGTTTTAACACGAACATACATATATTCGTCTTTCTTTTTCTTATTTAAAAAAAAAAGAATAATGACAAATACGAAAAGAGTACACAATTAAAAAAAGTTAACTTTATCACATTTATTTAACACAAAATTTTCAGTATTAGGTTTCAGTATTTTTTCATACTATATTCTCTATCCAGCTTTGCATAAACAAGAACACGCGGTCGTAAATAAAACGCGTACACCTATGGAATAAAGAATTGTTAGAGGGAAACACGAAAAAACCTAATCCAACAGGAACAATCGAAGAAAATTATAATTATGCTGTTAATTATGAACATGGATTAAGTCATAAAATTGTTAATAGTTTACTTTATAATAAAAATAATTGTTAGAGAAAATACATGATAAAATTAATTGATTATATTTTTTCGACATAATGATTATGCACATTATAAAATAAATCGTAAAGTTAATTTTTTTTTTCTTTCAATTTTTTTAACTTAGTCCACTGTCAAAAGTTACTTAGTTACTGGCCAAAAAAATAATAAATTTTATAATTTATTTGATACTATATGAATAATGGTAACATCAAAATCAATTAGTATCAATTAATCATGAAATTACTCCAGTGTCCACAATTTCGAGATGTGTAAGTAAAACGTCGCGTTTAACATTATTCAGAATAGAAAAATATCCAACAGTAGATACGAGAAGTGTACTAAGATTCTTACCTTGAGGCGAATGTCCGCGAAAGAGGACATCGAACGCGTACCTACACCCTGGTTCCCTCTTCTCCCTTTTTCTTCGAATTTCTTCGGATAGAAACACCAGTTGACGATGACGATGACGATGACACAGGCCGACGTAAAATAATATTCCTTCTTTATTAAAATGACTTATTTAATAAAGAGACAGAATTATAGATAGATAACGAAATAAATCAAGATATAATGATAAGATTTCGAAATTGTAAAGATCGTCAGAGGTACGAACGGCACGTGAACACCACGGCCGAGTGGCGCGACTGAACTCCGCTGAACCGAGTTGGAGCTTAACTTAGCGAAGAGAGGGAGGCAGCAGGACCGAGGAAGGGTGAACGAGATCGGAAACGAGCTGGAGGGGTGGCGAGAGAAGACAGAGAGGGTTGCGAATTGAACGAGGATAGGAAAAGAGCTTTCCCTATCTGTCTCTTTCTATCACCTATTTCACTTTTTTCTCTTTTTCTTTTCTATCTTTGTCATTTCCATTGGTATTCAACTAACTCTATCTCTTTCTCTATTTTTCTTTCTTTCTTTGTCCGTTAGAAACTATCTCGGTTCTTTCACTCGCTCGCATACGAACACATAAACGTGTAAACACACACACACATACGCGCGAGTATACACTCACACAACATCGATTTGTGTCGTCGACAGTGGCGCAAGCGTCGCGATTCGCCGTATGCGCGTTCACAAGCTTTCGCTGTTCGCGCGCGTACCGAGAGTACCAAGATTCCACCAATCCGGAAGTTTTCACGCGCGCTTTCCCCGTTTTGAGAAAGCTTCCTATATCCAAAACGTCGTCTATCGGTATGTCTCTTTCTCTCTCTTAACGTAGATCATTGAAACGGGAATTACGTAATGATCTCGATATAAACGATGGAATGGAATACGTGGAGGGAAAGAATTTCGATAAAATGCGAGAACGATAAGCGACTGCATGCGTCTACGTTGCGTTTTCTCTCTTTTTCTCTTTTTTATTTTGTTATCAAATCACGCTCTCCTCATTTACTATTTTTCTTAAATCTGTAGGTGTATCCGCAGTCTTAAACATTTTTACGATATCAAATTTTAAAGAGAGGAGTTATTTTTTTCTTTCAAGCTCTTTTAGAAATTTAGTTCTAATTAATTTAAATTAAAATTATATTTGAAAACTAAAATCCAATCAGTATAGATATGTAGGTCAAACGATTATTGTATATATATTAGGTTCGTGCAAAAATAATTAAGGGTTTTTTTAATATTAAATTTAAAGACATATGGATTAAATATCGAATATCTTTTTAATTCATCAACGTTAAGTTCTCTTCTGCAACTTTCTTACTTTATTTTATAGTAATTAGTTTTAATAATGATTATTAAATCTTTCTTTTTTATACAATTAAATGACGTTCTGAACTATCCACATCTTTCAAGTTTTTGTTTCCCTTAGGAAATTTTTGGGAAACAATATTAAGCTATAAACTCGCTAATTGTGTTTTAATCAATAGCATAGTTTTGATTTTATACAGTTTCTACCGTTTTACTTCCTAATTTAAATAATACAATAATACGAAGTGAATTTATCTTTGTTTGTGATTAATTTGAAGATTAAAATTTCATAATGCTAAACGACGAAGACAATAATTTAAGTACAAATTAGTATTACTAATTTAATTACGTTATAATGGTGTATTTCTCAACCATTACTAAATAAAATAAAATTAGAAAATAAGCATCAAATTTAAGACAATAAAAACTACAATTATTTGTGAACGTGTTTATTTATTTATAACTTGAAATTTGAATTAGAAAATATGCGTCTCTAATGCAATTTTACAAAAGATGTGTTGGAAAAATGGATTTTTACAGAGGTAATGAAAATTATTAAACTATTAGATGTAACTATAATCTCAGCGTTTGCATATTAATACGTATTATGTTCGATATATATTACTGGACGTTAAAATTTAATAAAAACTATGTAAATTACTTTCTAATAAATACATCAATGGACAGGATCAAATTCGAGTACAATAGAGAGTTAAAGAATATTTAGAAATTCTAAACCCTACACAGTTTATTAAATAATTTGGCGATTTTAATTTTGCGTAGAATTAAATTCACGATTTTTCGAGATCTCTCTCTCAAACATAGATGTTTCCGAGTCGAGTGAGGTTGAATTGGATAATGTATTAAAAGGTAGCATATATTGAAAGCTTGTCAAGATACTTTAAGATTAAAAGTTAAATGAATAGTACAATTCGATACTCCGAAAATATATTTGTCGGGTATTTGACTTATCTGGACTAAAATACTGGTATAAAAGATTATTTATAAATTCAATGGAGTTCCAATTAATTAAATTTTTGCTTAAGAATACAATTAAATTATGTAAGCTGATAACTTTTTAGTCATCTTTAAATTATTTTCAAAGGTCGATTGCTAAAGCCCAACAAAAACGTGTTTGAATCAATACTATTCAATAGTGTTTCGTAATAACATTTGAACGCAAACCTATTTAAATTAGTTTCAATCAATCTGTAGTTCATGATAGTAATGTTGGGCTCAAGAAAATTTTTTTTCGTATTCTTCTCGTAAATAGATTTAAAATCGTGTTACTCAAATAATATTAGTCGGATTTAGCAAAACTTGCGTCCGTTTGAAAGGTGAAATAACATAGAATAATTACAAGACAATTGTGATATTCACTTATCCGGTCAAAAGTCATCGTGAAATAAATGGAAATAAATAAAAAATTCGATGCATTGAAATTTTATTATAAAAAAGCAAAAATTCGACTTAAACTGTAAAGAAAAATTATAACATTTATGGATATGATTCATCATGTGCAGCACAAAGCTGGTTCGAGCGTTTTCAATATAGAAATTTTAATGTCAAAGATTGTACAATATGAAACGATCGTAAATGTCTGGTGTATATTTAAAATACGCGTCTCAATTATTCCTAAACTTCCGAATCATTAATTGTCAACACATCCCCACTCTTCACGCCGTTTCTAAACGCGCCCTGCTGAGCCAGCTAACGATAGCGTTCTTCTTATTCTTCCACTGGATCCCCACGAGGACACATCTTTGCTGAAAAGAGATCATTATGTTATCAAATCGCACGAGACGCATAGTCAGCAACACCAGCACTATCCCACGCATCCATATCCTAATACAAAAGGATTCCAGATTGAAGGAATCCGCGTATCCTTTGAAATGAGTTTGCAACGAAGGAAAACGCAGAGGATAAAGGTTAAACCTATAGACCTCTTGTAAGATGAAATAAACGAACTGAAGTGTATAGGTAAACCCCTATATCTCTTTATACGAGCGAGGTTTAGGCACCTTCTATACCTCTATATATAATACATACAGTGATTCACGAAATTATTGGAATACTTGCAATGAAATACTTTATTAATTTTAATAAGTATATTATATAATACTTACCGTCATATTATTAACATTGGATGAAGGTATGACTCTCTAGATTATATCGGTAAAGTTTCAAGCAAATTGAAATATATTTTTATACAATAATTATGATTAGATGATGATAGTTATGATACTCGAAGTATGAAGTTCCATATCACCAAGTGTTACAGAAAAGTTAGTAAAGAATATGCATAATCATTTACAAGATGTTATTCATGCCAAAGGTAATCCTAATAAATATTAAAGACTTAAAAGTTATCTGTTCAAATACTTTTGTGGCTCCAGCAATCTTTACATTTGTAAGAAATAAATCATAACTATTATATATATATACATTTCGAATTGCTTGAAACTTTACCTATATAATCTAGAGAGTCATACCTTCATCCAATGTTAATAATATGACGGTAAGTATTGTATAATATACTTATTATAATTAATAAAATATTTAATGATAAGTGTTCAAATACTTTCATGAGTCACTGTATAAACGAGGTAAGCTGCAAGAAGCAGAATAGCGATCGAGAGGTGAGACACCTGTCTAACGTTTGGTTGGATATCGTTAATTCTTGTATTCTTGTATAATAATCTATGGTTTTTATGCCGTCATGCTTTTCTCAGACGAGCCAATAAGGTTTCCCTATTTCTATTGGCTCAATAAATCAATTAAACTTGGTGGTTCATAATATTTTAATAATAATTAAAATTCTATTTTAACAACTAACGCTCACATTCATACGGTCCTATACATCCATTAAATTATATATTCAGATTAGACAAATTATGTTATTACTAATTTCTTTGGTATATACTTTACATTTTCTTACTTATTTCTTCTTATTTGTTTTTGTCCAATAAATATTCCAATCAACCTCTTCTATTTACACAAACTTCTAGTGTAGCAATTAAATCGAAAAATGTACTTTCTCTATCCAAATAATCACGTAAACTTAGTTTATAGCTGACCGTTTTCTTAAAATAATGGATGTTATTGTGCAGACATTTTTATTGTTGTAACTGAAAATTTTGTAATAAGAAAAATATTGTATTTTTTAATAAAATAAAGTAATACTCCCTGTGTGTGTTTTTAGGAAATTTCGTATTTCTGTGAAAGTAGTGTTGGAATGCAAAAAAGCAGTACCCAATTAAAACATTTAACTGATAATGAACGTAACGATATATTGCAAAAATTTTTACAATAGAAGAAAGGTCAAAGTTGGTGCTATTAAAAAGGCTTAATCTGATTTTGAAGTATATCGTTTGATTATAGTTAGTATTTAATAGGCGGCTCGAAAACAATAAAATGAAGATAAAATCATTGCAAATGTTTCAAAACACATCAAAACACCGGAGAAAAAGCAAGGATTATTTGGAAAATTTGGCTAAAATTAAACATATTCCTTTGAATCGTCCATGATCGATTCGTAGTCTGTCTTGCGTTATTCTTATTTCTAAATATACATTTTTCGATACCTCTAAGCAAAAGAAAGTTTTTAAGTGCATATCTTCCATCGTTAAACCTATCCTAACAGGATTTTAACGTTCTGAATCTAGAATTCTTCAATTCTATACAATTTGTGAGAAATGAAACTTCGCTGAATACAATTAATGAACTGATTAAATGCGTTCAAATTCAGTATAACGAATTAGATAGAGAAATGTTTGATAACATTTATGTAACTTTACATATGGGTTTGAAATCAATTATATTGATTAGAGGAGGAAAGTCCTATAAGATACTTCATATCAATACAAGAAAACTTCGTCGGAAGAAATGATTACCAGCGAACTTTGTCTGTACCCAAGAAGCATCAGATAAAGAGCTAGATTTCACTTTAATTAAAATTAATTTGTATTTTAAATTTTTTAAATCAATAATCTTACTTAACTGTAATTGTAATGACATTCTTGTAAATGCATAACATTAATTCGAACAAAAATAATGTTGAAATATAAAGCATATTTTCAGAAATTGGAAGTTCTAGTTTACTATTGAACACAAAAGGAATCCTTGTATGTAGAAACGAAGAACTCTAGGGAATCCTTCGATGTAACCTTCTATTTCTCATTAATTCTCATGAAATGCAAAACAAGAATGCTCCGGTTTAAGTGGGTCGAGACTCACGATTGATTAAAGCCTCGGGATACTCCTCCGTTTGGCCCGCGTGAATTTTTAATGAGAATCAAGCTTCCCAGAAACACGAGTACTACGATCGGTTGTCAAGATGATACTTCCTCTTCAATGGAAAATGGAAACAACTGTGTGAGAGCAAAGACAAGTGATAGAAAGAAAAAGATGAAGAGAGGATGGTAGAGGCAGAGGTAGGAAGAAAAAAAAGTTAAAGAGACAGAAAGTGTGAGAAAGACCAAGTCAAAAGTGAAAAGTTGTCAAGTTTCTTTGTTCAAGATGAATGCTTTCCTCTCAAATTCAGTTATTATAACAATGAGAATCTATCTTCGTTAATATAGCTTGAAAATTATTCTATTCAGACTTTCGAATTTCTCGCTCTAAATCAAAGCAAAAGATATTTGCTTGCTAAATTGTACACAATCACTGAGAACAAGTCATTTGCCAAAGAATTTGTCAAAATGAACGACATCGAACGAAATCTTGCTTAAGATCTATACACAACTACAAATTTTTAAAAATTATTTTAAACTGTTCTCTAAATTCGTCGAAGATTATTAAAGAAATAAAATAATTTTAAAATTGATGACAGAAAACAATTGTTTCTAATCACCGTGAACATTTTTATTTCTTTTAACAGAGTTTCTTTTATAATAAAAATTTTTCCGATACCAAACTTTTATGATCGTTACGAAAAATTAAATAAAATCGATAATAACATTTTTCGAAATATTTCAGTCTCTTCCAAGTCTTTAATACATGTATGGAAATTTAATTCCCATAGGAAAATTATTTTCATTATGAAATATCAGTAACATAGATAAATATAGAATTATTACTAAATTTTCTAATAGAAAAATAAATCCCAATTCTCATGAGATGATTAATATTATATTTTCTTTATTTATGGTAAATAAAAATAAAATATAAAAACTGCCTCGTTATATATATATCAATAAAATGAAAAATTTCGGCCCCTGAAGTGGTTAATAAATGGAATTAATTCGACGTCCTGTTATCTAACCGGCAAGTTGACGAAGTCAAGTTTTTAATTAAAACGTTTAAGATCGTGCTAAATTAAGGTGTAAGCAATCTCGACTCCTCGCATTTTATCGCGTTGGCAAGCAACGAAATCTCGTGAGAAAAAAAGAGAATAAAACAAAGACCTCGTTGATTACTTTCTCGAAAAAAAAGAAAAGAAATAAGTCAAACGTTTTTATCGATAGAGAAGAAAATAAATCGAAAAAGGGTAAGTTTGTTTTTCTGACATTTTCTTCTACATTTCTTTCCCTCTCTTTCTCTCTTTCTCTCTATCTCACTCTTTTTCTTTCTCTTTTTCTTTTTCTTATAGTATCTTTCCTTCCTAAGCAATATTTCATCGTTGACCAAAAGCCATTGCTAGGGGGTTGGGATCTTTCCCTGAAGCTTTACTCTTACCACTAACAAAACTACGCACTCGGGAAAAGTTTTAAAGTTTCTCTAGGGACATTCGATCACGTTCGTCATAAAAGCTCGATATTAGAATCGACAAGAACGAAACTTCTACAGAAGTATAATATGAATTAGAAAGCTAGATTTCAGTTGAGAATATCGTTCGTCGTTACTCTCATTGAATACTAAAACTTCGATCAGTGTTTTCTTATCTAAAATAAATAAAAACTCACAACGATTACAATATACGTAGTAAAGAAATATTTAAAAAAGAATACCAATACGAATCGAGATCGTACTTTCAATTGAAAAACTCTTTTTGTTTTCAGTTTGAAAATAAAAAAGTTTGAAAAACAATATTTCCGGAGATAAATGTAGTCTGAAATATTTTCTCGCAAGTAAAGAAAATAAAAGAAAAAAAAAGAGATGTTAAAAAAAGAAAGAAAGATCGGAGCTGGTGACAAAGCTCTTTCTTCCTGATCAACGAGTCCGATAAAACTCTTTGGAGCATCGATCCCGGAGCTTGCATGCTATATCGGCTTATACGAGAGAAAAAGAGACAAAATGACGGAGAGAAAAAGAAAGAGGTGCTTGTTTGAGCAGCAAAATTTATAGCTGAATTTGCAAAACGCTTGCAGCCTACTAACGGTACTAGTAGTGGTATAGCATGCTATATCAAGCAACGCTGACGGCTCTTCTCAACTTCTTAACTTGGGAGTTCCTTGAACAGTTATAATTCGATGAACCTTACTGCAAGCTTTGTTCTAAAATATTGAAACATCGGCGGTTATGAATACTGTTTTAAGACTTTGATCTTCTGAAAAAAATAACTTCGTTCGTATAATTCGATATACTATAGATAAGATATAACTTATTTAAATTTTTTGGATATAAAATTTGGAAGAAAACAGTAATGTAAACAAAACAGAGGAAAAACAAAACAGAGGGAAAGCAAAACAAGAAAGAAAGAGAGAATGAGATAAGCTCACTTACATGCATATATACATATTAGATTATAGTATAATTTCTATCTGATATAGTGTCTGATTTTTTGCATCAAAAAAATAAGACATTATTTCATTGAAAATTGATTAACTGGCTACTAGATAAAGAAAAATTTTTGATAATAATGGATTATTAATTTAATAATGTCTCTGCAAAATTATAGTGGTTTCGATTAATTTAAAATACAACAAAAATTATGCAATTATCTAATAACAAGCATTATAATTACAAAAAAGTTATTCACGAGGACTGCTGAAAGTGGTTTTATAACATTTCAAAAAAAAGGAAAAGAAATCAAAAAAGAGAAAAAAGAGCGAAATAAGTATACTAATGCAAATACATTGGTATAAAGCAAAGTTACTGTGGACAAAAAAGTATAGTACACTATAAAAACAGTAACTTCATAAACAATTTTTTTTAACTTACTACAGACTTTATTCTAAAATATTGAGTCATTGACAGTTATAAAAATTGTTTTAAGACTTTGATGAAAAAAAAATTTACAACAAAGCAACTTTTCTCATAAAATTCGATATACTATTGGGTTGGCAACTATAAGTGAGCTTGGTTATATTAATAATAATCTATCGACAAAATCCGCAATCACTTAGTTGCAAAAATACATCGGTAGACATAATAAGAATCTTACAGCTATAACATTTCGTAAGAAAAAAAATAAAAGAGAAAATAAAATCAAGAATAAAAAAAAATCAAGAAAAAGAAAGCGACGAATGAGATAAGTAAACTAACATACATATATATAAAAGTTCCCGAGGGTAGAGAGAGAGTGTTTCTATAACATTTGCGGTAGCTATAACATTTCGAAAGAAAAAATAAATTACAAAAATGTATAGGAAAAAGAAATCAAGAAAGGAGAAAGAGGTGAGATAAGTACACTCATGTACTGTGTATACATGCATGCACGCATACATATATTACATATACATATATAAAAGTTCACGAGGGTGATAGAAAAGAGGGTGGTTCTATAAAGACAGTAAATTTATGCTGAATCGTCCAGAGGGCAGTAGTATCTTTCCAAAATGGCTGTCGCGCCTCGGCATCCCGTGTGAGTCTCGACCTGTCTCGCCACCTGGATTTCTAGTGTACCATCGTCGTCGCTGATCTCGGATGAGAAAAATAGATACAGTGAGTATCATACGTGTCAAATATTCTTCTGGTCTACTACAAAATTATTAACTACTAGTGAGTAACAACATCTTTTTATATTTCAATATATTTCGGAAACGTCTACGTTGTGTGACGATTGTGTGTCCTATGTTGCTATTGCCGAAAAAAAAGGAATTAATTTCTTTCTCGAGTTTACTACGCAGTCGGGATGGCCGAAGAGACGCGAAGAGTCGACGTGTCCGTGCGCGTTCGTGCGTGAGAGGGAGTGCAAGAGAAAGAAAGAGAGAAATAGAAACATATATAGGTATAGAAAGAGAAACAGATAGACAAAGCAGACAGACTTGATAGAAAGGATAGATAGAAAGAGAGAGTGCTACATCGTGGATCAATAAAACGATGGCGGGTGGTTATGTTTTGACGTTTGTATGCGTGTAAGTCTGGACTACCAGACTGCGGTGATAGTCTACAAGATTTAAATTAGGTTACTGCTCATTTACTCGACTATTAGTTTATTATTTTGTTTAATTAATTATTTTACTCTTTTCTGCGATGACACATTCGTTTTTTATGTACTTATAGTTTACAGGATTGGTAATATTTTGACATTTATGTGCGTGTATATCTGGAAGACTAGATTTTAGGGATAGTCGCTCATTTACTCGACAACTAATTAATTATTTTCTTCGATCGGTAGTTTATTTTCTGCGATGACACATCTGTTTTGTATGTACTTACATATTCTTGGGATCAGTTATGTTATGACATTTTGATGTATGTATATTTGGATTGTAGGGGTGGCATAAGAATTCAAAATAGGTTATGTCTCATTAACACAATATCTAATTTATTATTTTCTTGAATCAAATATTTTACATATTCACACAATAGGTTATGTTTTTACGTTAGTATGCGTTTATGTATGAATTTTAGAAGAAGTCACAAGGATTAAAAATAAGGTTATAGTTAATTTATACAACACCTTCACATTTTTGTTTCCTAATCAATTATGTTACCGTATTCTGTCGTGACACATATGCTTTATATGTACTTACATCCTCACACAATATTGCTGTCAGTTCTATACAATGAAATCACCGATTGAACAATTCTGAGTATTCAGATTTATTAGTAGGACTGTATATAACAATTCGGTAAAACAAGGGAAACGGCTGATAGTAGTGTATGTATGTTTTGGAATGATGATTTTCAAATGATTTGATTGTCTTTCTGGTAGATGGAATATTGATTTTGGCAAGTCGATATTCTGATTATTCAAGAAACAATAGGCAAGTAAATATAAGAATATAAAATCAAATCAAATCAACAACAAATCAACATTTTGCTTTTATTTATTTGTATGTATTTTCTTAAAAATTTCACTTATAAAATATAAAGAGAAATGGCTAAAATATACTTTAGACAACTTTTTATGAAGTAATTAATCAAAACAAAAATTGTCAAAATTAAAAATAAAGAAATGTATCATCAAAGATTTTCCTAAAAGTTTCACTTTTAATATTGGATTTAATAGGATGACCGAAAAGATATTTAAGCAAATTTTTTATCAATTCAAGTAATTAATATAAAAATTGTAATAATTGAAAACTGAGAAACGTAACTACATGCCCCGATCGCCTTTAAATTCGAAAAACCTAATTGCGCGAGCGTACAATTAGGACAACGTATTCAAGATTTATCTCATAATTGGAGCAATTTTAATAACTCTGTAACCGTACCGATATACATCTCCAAAAACTCGCACAGCTTGATAATAGAACTTATCAAACAATACAAAATTATCCTTTAGAATTTTTATCTATATGCAAAAGTTATTGTCCAATCCAATTAATAGATAAATTCTATCTACTTATCTCTTTTTTTTTGTCTCCTTTTTTCAACTCCTTTAAACCGTCTGTATTCTTTCCTTCCGTGAATCGCATATTTTTCAGGTCGTTTTATTATTGACATTCCTCTACAATACGACTATTCATTGGCTTCTATTTTTCTTCTTTTTTTTTCTTCCACGTTGTCTATTCTTTTCGTTTTCTATTTTATCTCTCTTTCTCCCCGCCAATGTCACTACTAAGCGAACAAGTTTACTCGATCCCACGCAGTCGAACATGGTAAGGGATTCGAGAGTGAATTGGGGATGATTCAAGTGGTAGAGAAGAGATTCGAGAGAGCCGTTCAATGCCAATGACGTGACAGCAAAATTTGGGCATAGTGTTGTTATCCATTAATCTCATTTCACAAATGTCGATATTACGTTTGAGATGATATTAATTGTTGGAAATTATTTTCTATAGAATGCCCTGAGACAGCTTTCGTATTATTTCTTATTTATATATATATTTCATTATCCCAAAAGATATCAGATATTTTTTCAATAGTTTAATTTTTCTTTTTTATTGATTCGAACTAACGTATTTTACTAAAAGAGTTTCCTTTGCACAACTAATTTCATCAAATTATTATTTTTATTTTTTTATATTCGATGTTCAGAATAAAAAGATCGAAGTTTAAATATAAGTAAAAGCAAAGATTTAAGAGGAAAAATACTTCTTGTAAATCATACTAGCACAGATAGCTCAAACATATAATTAACAGATTATTGATCAATTTCAAGTATACTGACGTGTATGAGTGAAAGGAACTTAAGTAATTATCCGATCTAGTAATAATTATTAACCTCTTTTTTTTTAAGTTATGTTGTTTCTATTCTCAGCACATCACAAACATATTAAACAAATACGACATTAAATATTTCTAGAAATAATAATAAAATGTAAAATTATAGAAGTTCATAATGATTATATTATTTATTATGTTCATTTAAATTTTGACATTATGAATTATTCTGAATTTCTTATATTTTATTTCAATCCTTGTCAAACCTATTAATGAAACACATTAGATTGTTGTGTATAATAATTGGTCAACAATGTGTTAACCGTTTGTAAATGTCACATACAACGTGATCACCCTATTCACATTTCATATTGAAAAGTGATAGAGCAGGTGACCGTGTTGCGCAATTGATGGTGCGCTTCGGTTTATCGACACGTATTGAAACAAACGATATCGTTCTGCTTTGATATTTTTCAACATAAATTGAAACAAGCGCTATTGCTTATAACTTTTTTAAAAAGTGTTTTTCCTTTTTCAAAAATTTTTAAAACTAACACGATTAAATTTTGAAAACAAATTTATTATAAAAGCTGATTACTCGAATATAATTAAAAAATAATTTGACAAGATTATAATCATAACAAGCTATTAGATTGGTACACAAATAATTTTGGTTATTATTATATTGAATTTCACATTGATTTTTCTAGTTAACTTTTATTAAATTATGGTAAACAATAAGTAATAATACATCAGAAAAATTAGGACTATTGATTTTTGTTTATATTATTGTTTTCATTGTTTGTTATTGACAAATTGGTGTCTTTAAATCAATTATAGAAAAAAAGAACTTCACATGATTTTCCTTTACGCGCGCGCGAGTTTAATTTGGCACATAAAACAGTATAAACTAGACGAAATCAATACCACGTTTTTCACCGAGAGACAATTAGCAAATTTACAGCTAATTGGTTCTGAACATTTCTTGATAGAAACGAAAACCTTGAAGATAAAAAAGATTACAAATATCTTTTAACTATTAAAAACAACGATTCACAAGCTATTATCAAAACGAATTCGAGAGATTACAGAGAAACTGAATGTTGATCATTAAGCAATTATTCGCCATGTCAAGTAAAATCTGCTATTGTTTTTACGCTATAACGTAATATTAAAACACAAAAAGAAGGAAAAATACACGGTGTTTTTTGTACATTACATTAAAGAAAATGGATTTGATTTCGTCTAAAACCATTTGGGAAGACTGTGATTACTTCTGCCATTAGAAAGTCGAGAAGATGCTATTACAACGTCATTGTCCTTAACCCATCCTAAGGTTACTTTTTTCTGAAACGAAAGCTTTTAAACGAACGGGAGAAAGGGAATATCCGGCATCGAACGGGTGCGAAGTTTGTTTGATGGTTTAGGATTACTCGTTGGCACGAATTTGACCCGAATACGGTTAGAATTCGAGCCGTGAAACCGTGAAACGGTTTTCCGCAAATTCTGAAGAAGACAGCTTACATGATGATCTACCATGATGGTCCAAAGCTACTTCTTTTTCTCTTTCTTTTTACTGTTTTTTTCGTTTATCTTTTGAAGGCTTATCGAATGTCTTGTTGAATCCTACATAACAAATATCAATATAGTTTTGAAAAATTCAAAACTCTAAAATGTTAGCATCGGTGAGAAATAAGATTTGTTTGAACAACATTTTAACATTCATTATTCAAAAAGACGAGTAATGTTTCTCTTTTGTTTTCTTTTTTGGCTTTTTATCCAAAGAAGGAAAAGCTTGTTATATATGCCAAAGAAAGATTTACTCGCACGATTTATTATGAAATATGTTTTATTCCAATACTTTGTTCGTTCGTACTTGAATTATTTCCTTTCGATTCGTGCCAAGTTTATAATTTGCATCCACAAAGTTCACTAATCACCAACCGCGGAACAATCCGTTCACAATGATGTTCTCTTACATGCCATAAAATGAAAGGAAAGATATCTTCTATGAATGATTCCATAATATAGAGATACAGTGGCCGGCATTTATCGTTTCCGAATACCTTTAACAGCATAAAAGAAAAGAAAAGCATCAAAGCGACAAAGCGATCCATTGCATGTTTGTCTAACAAGGAGAAGATATTACTTGTTTTTTGCAATAGATTTTTTTGAAACTTTATAAATTTATATAGGTTCATTAGGGCTATAGATTCTATACTCGGGGTTTTAACAATGTATCCTAAAATGTTTTAAAGAAATAATATATAGAAATGCTAGTAAAACTTCTACCCTAGTTTTCTCAGAAGCGGTTCTACCTTAGGATTCGTTATTAAAACCTCGAGTGTACGATCTATTGCCCTAATGAACCCATACAAATTTATAAAGTTTCAAAAAAATCTACTGTAAAAAATAAGTAATATCCTTTCCTTGTAAGTCACTTAGGAAAGAAATTATTTTTAAATTGTATTTTTTATTTATTATTATATCCAAATGAAGAGGTTCTCGGATAACGAACTATCAAAATGGGCACAACATCAGTGTCCTTAAATTAGTATCCGACATTATTAGGAGAAGTCAAAAAGCCTCTGTGAATTATGCTTCTCAAAACATGAGGATCAGTTTGTGTTTCCGAAAACAATCCCTATTTAATTCTTTCAATCCTTTGTATCTTATATATTAATTTTTTATTATCTGTATTTTTTTATATACAATTTTACTTGTTATACAAATTTATATTTTGGATTATGTCCAACTGATTTATATGACCCTGAAAGTGTCTATGTTTTATTTGTTCTTAATAATTTTACGCATATTCAATTATTTCCTAAGATCTACGTATTCATACTCATTTATATATCTTATACTCAGACATATAATCGTAACCATCGGAAATATAGATTAAGTGTTACAATGGTAAAAAGCGTTATGTCCAATTTACGTATCATTAATGCAAATGTTACAAAATAATGTGATGCATTTAGTAAATGTCGGATATAACCGGCACTCATTGTGAAAGGGTTAAAAATTATCATATTATATTAATAAAGTATAATAAATATTCTAAGTTTATTTACAGTATACGTGTATAATACTATTTTTTGTTTTGATTATTATATGTAATTTTTAAGTAAAAATACATATTAAAGAAAAACCATTAAAGATCTACCGTTACGGAGCGATGTGCGGTAATACACGATAATACAGACTGACTGTTATTTAAACATATCGGATTAATGAAATTAATAACGCATTTAAAGCTGCGATGCAAATAGAGTGCATGTACCATAAAATCATACACCGTTACGTTTACTAAATTTTTGCTTGAAAAAACGATCGATAGAGTGTGCTTGGAACAATTATAATTTAGAAATTAATAAATTACTATATCTTAATTACATATTTAATAAGTTTAACTTGAAAGCTTTATTTATAACAAATGAATTAAGCAAATATGGAAATAATACACAAAAAACGCCTGTACCTTAAAATCTTATGTGTTGGTATACCTGTAAAATAGGAGAAATACTTGATTTTTTCATGTTTAACAATTGGTCAACCTTTGTTTTTACTGCTATTTAAATGATTTTCAATATTAGAAACAGTTTAAAACCTATTAAAGAAATAAAAAACAAACGACATTTGTTTAAAAATTGCACAACCATTATTAAACTTCGAATATTAAAGTTCCAATCTGATATTTTATTAGATAAAAATTTTCAATCTAAAGACATTACTGGGAAGAAACGTAAAACAAATATATTTTAGTTTAATCAATCAAAATTTTTAGAAGTACATTAAAATGTTAAATATAACTTAAATAATTGTTGGTTAATCTAAGGAAATGTATATTATATTATATAATTTTAAATTGTATTTATTATGAATATTATTTTCATTATACATATGTAACCTTTGGAAAGTCATATAAATAACAATCGATAAAAGAATTTTTACTGACTTTGATAGAAGGCAATCAGTCTAATGTTAAATATCAAAGAAGACGGAACGTCGTACTTATACTTCATCTTTCTAGATTACAATATACATTTTCTTCGATTAGTAATAATCATTTAAGGTATATTTAATATTCTAATGTACTTTCACTGATACTTTAGATTGATTAAACTAAAACATATTTGTTTTAACATTTCTCTACATCGATGGCTTTCAATTGAAAATTTTCATATATAAAAATATCTGATAGAAATTGTTTAATATTCGAAGTATATTAATGGATATGTAATTTTTAATCAAATCTTTTTTTTGATTCTCTTGTATGTCTCTGATCGAACTTGTTTAATACTCGAAGTATATTAATAGATATGTAATTTTTAAACTAATGTCTTTTTATCTTTTGTATGTCTCTTTGTATTTTTATTTCTTTAATGGATATTAAACTGATTCTGATATTAAAAAACATTTAAATAGCAGTAAAAGGATGACCAATCATTAGACATGATATTCCCCCTATTTTTACAGATATATCAATATGTACGATTTTAATGTACGAGCTTTATTCTATTTTTCTATTTGTTGAATTCAATCATTATAAACTCATAATTAAAGTGCATTTATTTCTAAATTGTCTTCATCTTAAATACACTATTGTAACAGTTGTCAACAAAAAATATAGTAAGCGTACGATTTAAAGATACATTCAGTGTAGATTAATCCATTGAAGTTAGAAATTTAACGACTTTATTTTCTTATATTTCTGAGCGCGTTTGCGCGCGTTTTTGGTTCCATTTTTAATACAATAATTGTTATTAGTAAAAACGATTTATTATCGGAAAAGAACCTTTTTGAGAGTTTTTTTTCCTCTTTTTTTTTTTATAGGAGAATAATAACATCTACGCCCCTACAGCCATTAGGCAACAAATGTCAAGAACAGCATTTTTCTTTCTAACACTTCGATGATCTTTATGGCACTTTTACCACTTATACCATTTATTACCCCGACTACTTCTCCTTTGTGACGTTTTTCGACATTCGAAAAAAGTCTACGTTATACGTTATTTTGTACGTTTTCGTACGTTTCTCGCGTGACAACATAAATTCTTATGATTATTGTATACATAGTAAGTTACGATAAAATTGATTATTTAAGAACGATACTGTCACTAAAACATCCTCCTGAACTTAAGAGAAAATTAGACGAATTTTTATTTATTCGGTATTTTATTTACGACATAATAAAAATCTTTAAATGCTGGTATACTTTGAATATAATGTAAAAAAATAAGAAAAAATAGATATACCATTTAGTATTAGTTTATCGTAATACTTGATTTATGTTATATATTGAATGGAGAAATTTGATACGATTTACGATGCTGCTAAGGTGAAACTATCGACCCATTAATTTTCCTTTCTTTTTTTTTTAGATATAACCGCAGGGAGCTTTTTATGCTTTTAACATAGTAAAAAGTGTAACAAACAATTAATTTCAGAAATATTATTTTAGATAAAAAAAAAGAAGAAATATGGTCCCTAGTTTTATCTGCCGCTATCGTTTTTTAAAAAATTTGTATAATGTTTCTCAGTATCTATTCTTTTATTTAAACAGATTGATAGATTTATCTTAAATTTATATAAAGTACAAATTTATCTACCAGAAGAGTTCGCAAATATTTTTGTTCAAAAATTACTTGAGGATTTAAAACTATCTGTAAAAGATTTAAACACAATCGCATAATTGTGTGTGTGTGTTTATGTGTTTTTACGTATCTATGTACGTTAGACCGAAAATTCTAGAATTCTGTAGAAATTTTTAATAGAATATTTGATATTAATATAATTTTGGAGAAAGTTTTGTTATTGAACCAAACAAAAGATTTTTATCTATTTTAAAATTTTTGTACACAATTTTATATACAACGCAATTATACGTATTTAGATTCATACGCATATTTGTTCGTGCGCAAATAAAATCATATTGCTTCTATAGTTTAAATTATTGAATGAATTATTTTCAAATTTACATGAAAATTCTTGTTATACTAGATTTATGAGAAATTCTGACTTGATTCGATTTCCGGATAAAAAGTAAAATGAAGTAAAAATTGTGAACAACTCATCAAAAATCGTGATTTTATGATGTCATTCATAAAGAATGATAAAAACTGTAGAAATATTTAAATGGGAGATCTACATCAATCATGTGTCATTAAAAAATATACTGTAAAAATAATTCGTTAAAAAATGAAGCCAATTCGAAAAAAGCATTTTTTATTCCGTTCCACTAAAATGTCTATAACATTAACATCATATCCTTCGAATTATATAATATTAGAATTCTACTGCCTTGTACTAAAATAAGTTGGTCTTTTGTTAATTAATGTTAATAACTAATGTTAATAAATAGTTAATAATAAAATTAGAAAAGATTTATAAAGGGTTAAGAAATTCTTTAATCTTTAGAAAAGCATGAGCTTCTAAATTTAATTAATTATAAGTTGTCTTCGACGAAAATCATAAAATATGTCATTATACAAATTTTTTGAAAATATAACAGGAAAAAAAATCAGCAATTTGGAAAAAATCAAAATTTAAGTTTGATTAGTTATAAGTTGAATACTTCTTGAATAAATATAATAATCGGTAGATCTTACAAATATATTTTTTTTATAAATCCTCAAAATAACTAATTTCATAAGACTTCTGTAACACATTTTATTAAAATTTTTGAGCACAACTTTTAGTGACAGTTTAAAAAAAAAATTTTTTCTTTTTGGTCGAAAAATGGAAAACCTTTGAAAAATGTTATCCATGATATAAAAGAAACACAGAAATAGCATGAATCAAAATCCATGAATAAGATCAATAAACATTTAATCTCATATCATGGAATTTTTTCTCTTAATGTTAAAACGCGAATACTATACTGAAAAGAAACTTTCAAAACTGGTGTATGTGTGCAATGTACAAAAAACATGTTAACAACACGTCAAACTAGCGTCGATGTCAAAAGCTTTCCGATACGATTACTTGTCACTTGCATACCTTCCATCGTCGTCTCAACGAAGCCAACTTTCTGTTGATTTATTTTCATATTTTCCTTTTTCGAATAAGGAAGTTTGTTCCTCAACGAAAAGGATGCAGAAATATCATTTTCAAAATTCGTTGCTTCCATGAACATTAACCTTTTCGGTCTAAACGCTGACTATAATCAGCATTTTTGTAAAAATTCAACCTGAAAAATGTATCGTTTCAGGCACACCAAAAGAGGATAATTTATGTTATTTATATTATTTATGTTATTTATGGTATTCATATTATTTTTGTATTTGTTTATTTTTTATATTTATGTACGACGAATATTATCCTGAAAAATGAATCGTTCCAGGCACGTAAAAAAATTTATTTTTATTATTTATTGTTAGTTATTCTATTTATAATAATTATATCACTTGCGAATAATGTTGATTTTTTAATAAAATAATAATGTTGGCAAAGAGAAAAAACTTTAAACGCTTTATAATAAAAATGCACTTTTTTTTTTATTGTATTATATTCTCTAAAAAATTAATATATCATACTCTCCCCCTATAGAAACAAAAAAATTTTTTCTATTCTATTAGGGGAAATTGCTTCAAGCCTTTTTGATACAAATTATAGCAATAATAATATAATGACTGTTGACAGGTATTTTTACAAAATATAGGGTTTTTGTATCTGGTTCTGGAATTTCCAGAATTCAATACTAGTTTATCTCGGAATACAGTATAAATAACTAGGAACTTATGAATTAAAATATAGGACGTGTCATAATATGTAAACAGGAACATGAGGACAATAAAAAAAAGTTCATGTAAACATGTGTCCTATTTGACCTTGTTTCCAAGTCATAGACACTTTTGCGTTCTAATAATTTGTGACAATTTATCTTCATAGAAAGTGCTTGAAATAATCACTCTTGGTATCTATCCAAATTTATAGTCATTGTATCATCGAATTTTGAAATCTTTCAGAAATTTCAGGTATGCGTCGAATCTAGCATTTTGTATACATGCTAGAAGTTCTTCAATGATGGTAATGGGTATCAAATAATCCTTCTTCTTCTTATTAGGACTTCGTACAGTTACATTCTAGCTAGTCCTTTTCAGGGCGTTTGTTGCTCCTGCGACGCTGATGTCCAGCTTTCATGCCACCGTTTTTGATCACTTTTTATGCAGAGAAGACGGCCAAATTTTTTCACAAATCCTACAGTAATGAATATTAAAGTGATTTACATTTAATTATGGCTGTAGTTTTTTAGTGGAAATAGAGGTGGTTTACGTTAATTAAAAGAACCATAATTAAAATAACAATTGCTTTTATTTAAATTTTGATTCTCATTAACATTTGGAAATTGATTTTATAAAACTGCACATGTATTTAATTATATAAAAAATAGAACAAAAGGATTATAAGAAACATTAAAACGGTTTATTCTACCTTGAACAAAGCCAATCTGATATATAATAGCTTACCTAAAGGAAGTGAAACAGGGGTTGAAGAACGCTTAGACGGCTTGAAAACCGATGAAATAAATTTTCGTTCAGAACACTCCTATATGATACAGCACTTCTTCCTATCATGGATTCCAATTAATCACTGTGAAAAATAATTACTGCGATTCACGTTCATCTAATGGAATGATGGAAACAATTTCTTTTTAAACTTGTACAGTATCATGTACAAGGGTTAAACTACTTTTTCGATAATATAATAAGAGTCATGTATAGTACTACTCATACCTTTATGAATCCTCAATAGCTGCAGATAATATAATTGTAGGAGTCACTTAAAATAGTAATTAGGAAACATAATGAATATGTAATTGTTTGAAAAGATAATGTGGATATAGTGAATTTATTATCAGCTATTTTAGTGGAATTTTTTTTTATAAATAAAACTATAACTTTTTATATGCCTGTCTTTTAAGTGATATTGAAAAAATTTTGCAGATATCATAACACATATTTTGTTTCCATTTGAAGTGCCATTACGTATTGTACCTTGCTTTATGTAATTATCTTTCAACAACAGCGGATTCAATTTTTAACTAATCATTTTTTTAAGTAATTGATTAGTTTAATTTTTTTATTTCATCTTCTTCTTCTTTATTCTTTGGTTTAGGCAAATTGCCTGTTTCGTAACGACGTTTTTCTGCCTATTGCACTGTTAAATTGTCGCACCATCGTTTCCGTGGGCGTCCCGTGCTTCTACGGCCAACCGGTGACTTATCCCGTGCAATTCTGACAACTCTTCCGTTGTCCATTCTGTTAATATGTTCGTTCCATTCTTTTTTTCTTTTTAGTATCCATTCGTTAATGTTTTCTACTTTGCATGTTCTTCTTATATCTTCACTTCTTTCTCGATCCAGTAGTGTTTTTCCAGTTATTCTGCGAAGAACTCTCATTTCGGTTGTTTCTAGTAACTGTTTCGTTTTCGCCGTGTCTGATCGAGTTTCTGCGGTATGTGACATAATAGGTCTTACCATTGTCTTGTAGATTCTTGCTTTGGTCTCTATGTCCATGTTCTTGTTACGCCATATTGTGTCATTCAAACAACCCGCTATTCTGGATGCCTTCATTGTCTGTTCTCTTACCTCTGCTTCAACATCACCATACCCTGAGATTTCTATTCCTAGGTACTTAAATCTCATTTCCTGCTGAATAACCTTCCCTTCAACTTCCAGTTTGCATCTTAACGGTGTTTTTGATGTTGTCATGCATTTGGTCTTCTGGGCCGATATTTTCATATTGAATGATTTGGCTATGCAGTTAAATCGGTGTAGTAGACGTTGTAGATCATCCTCGTTTTCGGCCACTAATACAGCGTCATCAGCATAGCATAGGATGGTTATCTCTTCGTTGCCCATTTTATATCCTTTTAGCGGTCTTACATGTCTTATTATTTCGTCCATAATGATGTTAAAAAGCAGGGGGCTTAGGGAATCCCCTTGTCGGATACCACGACCTGCATCAATCGGTTCAGTCAAGACACCATTTATCTTTGCTTGGATCTTATTGTTTCTATAGATGTCCTCTATGGTCTTGATGATATTATTCGGGATTTGCCGATTATAGAGGAGGTGTATAACATCCTTTAACTGCACTCGGTCGAATGCCTTTTCCAGATCAATGAAACACATATATGCTGGTCTGTTATATTCAATTGATTTTTCTGTTATTTGTCTTATAATAAAAACCGCGTCTGTGCACGATCTGCCTGATCTGAATCCCTGTTGTTCGTCTTCTAGATTCGTTAAGTTGTTAATTTTATTCGTTATAATCTTTGTTGTTAGTTTCAATGAAGTGTTTAAAAGATTTATTCCTCTGTAATTTGAAGTTAGTTTTTTGTCTCCTTTTTTTTCATATACAAACTAAATATACAAATTAAGTTAATAAATAAACGTTAGAGTAATAAATTTATTAATTTTATAAAAAAATAAAACAGTCATTTGGTCGGATTTTTAAGTGAATATTTAAAACTGCATATCTATTTTTTCAAAAGCTGTTTATTTAATCAAAATATGCTCCATTCGCTTCAATATACTTTTCCCAACGAGATTATAATGCACAGATGTCGGTCTTAAAGAAATTCCGATCTTTAGAATTAATAAACTCTGATATGGACTTTTTCAGACTGTCTTCATTTTTAGATTGTTTAGCACGTAAAAATTGTTATAAAGGTTTAAAAAAATGAAGGTTAGTTAGTGAAAGATCCGGTGAATAAGATAGATGCGCCAAAATTTCATATTTTCATTCATTTGAAAAAATTGGGTTAGTAATGATGAGAATACGTTTAATCGATCCAGCTTATTTCGCTTGGTTAGTTAGTGTGGTATCCACTTATCCATTTTTTTCACCTTGCCAATTTCAGAAAAGTATCGTAATATTGTTGTATGATCAATTTTCATTCTTGTAGGAAGTTCCCTTGTAGATAAAGTTGAATTCGTTTCTAATAAATATCGTTTTTCACTGACGTTTTGGATCTTCGACGCGGTTCGTTTTGAAGGGAAAATTCACAAGACCGAAGTTTTCAAACCAACGATACGTTCGATCGTTACCAGTATTCTACCCAAACGCCTGGTTTATATTGCGTGCAGATTTTGCAGCATTATTACTAACCTTATACTCATATTAAAAAATTACACGAATATCGGTTGAATTCATATCCTTATAAAATTTTTAAAAAATTTAAAAAGTAAACATTTTTGAGAAAATCTGTTTTGTTGAAATGTGACTCTGGCTGTCGACAGTACGACTATAAACGAAATTATGCCAAAAATAAAAGAATAACGAAAGCAGGGAGGACAAACGTTCACATGTAAGAAAAATCCAACATTTCATATGCACCAACCTAATACATATACTCTGTGTTTGACGAGTATATTCATCATCGTTTTATTTTTATAATACAACTAAGGTACACACTTTTTTAAAGAGGTCGCTATTGCGAATTGATTAATAATGGCACATATTCTACTAATTTAAATTAATAATATAAAAGTTTGAAGAAAATGGCAGTGAAACTTAATATTGTTTCGAGGGCCATATTTTTCTTAGCATTGTCATATATGAAACGTTATAAACTTTTTTGAAATAAAAAAAAAGCTTTATATGTATTTATTGATTAACTGTACGAATATAATATATACAAATATATATATTTAAAATACATCTACAAAAAATATATATTACCGGAATAGTGGAAAATTAGGCAATGTTAGCAATAACCAGGCATTGTCCTCAATGCAAAGCGTTTTTCGACAAAGTCGGAAATGTATTCATATCTCTCACATTTCATAGAAATTCTTGAGAATGACAAATGAAAATTCGGTAAAGTAAAAAAGCAGATATAAAATATTTCGTTTTTAACCCGCTTATCTTTCGATACGATAAGGAACAAAAGATACAGATTTTCTATGGTAATCTCTATGAATATTGGTCTAAATATAATATAATTTTCTACTACGATAAGTAACAGTGGGCCCTACATAATAACACACCTGCATTGACTAAGTTTCTGTTTATAGAGGTATGCATAGTATAGCGACACGCACAGTTTCAACAACCCCCACCATGCTTGCTTTTGTGTGTGTGTGTGTGTTGTTTGTTTGTGGGGAGGGGGGGGTTGCGTATACTGTGTGTGCCTGTTACCCGATAATGTATTCTTTTCAATATTGCCTAACATAAGAAGTATTTGGTGTTCTATAGAATTCCTAAGTATTATGTTCAATGCTTAAGAAAAGTCTGTACAAATTCTTCTGTTTCCAACTTTGTCAAAAGATGCTTTGCCTTGCGAACAATGCCGGGGTATTGTTAGCATTGCCGGATTTCCCACTATGCCGGTAATATATATATTCAATTTATATATATATTTTGTAGATATGTATGATACATATTAAATTTATACTCTACTGATCAATCTACAAAATACAATTTTGTAAAATGTTTTCTTTTCGAACGAATTTTTTCAATGTCACCAAGGGCGGGAATCATTGATCGTGTGGTGTTTTAAGGGGTTATACGCAGTTGCGAGGCTCGAAAAAGACGTATTTTCATGAATTTTTTCTAGAAACAGTTTTTATTTCTCAAACAAAAGTGATGGTAATTCAAATAGAACCAACTTTTGAGAATACAATAGCGCGTCGATTATGTAAAAATATTAATCTGCACCGCTCCTGTAGATGATTTCCTGAACGTCCTCTAAAAAAAGACGTTTGGCGGTGATCTCCATTTTGGCGGTTTGGATTATTGAAATTAAAAAATATGGTGGATTCTTTTAAAGGATAGATTAATGCAGGTATTAAAACCAAGGAATAATAAAAATTTTGATTTTTGACAAAATGGCGTCTATTTGAAAAAAAGTTGTTGTTTTTGACTAAAATTTTCGCTCTAAATTGTTACGAAAAAATAGTAATAAATTTTTTAAAAATTATTCCTTATACTTAATACCTGAGGAATATATCTAAGAAGATTGCGTAAAAATTCGAAACCGATCGGTTAAGCCGTTTTTGAAAAATCGAGATCACCGACTTTGAAAATACCGTTTTGAGAAAAACGCGTTTAAAGTTTCAAAGAGACGTTTACACATAGTTAAAAATTTTTGTTTGCAGCTTACATGAAGTCAAGAATATTTGTCGGATCGATTTGAAATTTTCAGAGAATATACTTAAATATATGTACATTCCGAAAATGAAAAAAAAAAAAAAATCGATTTTTTAAAAATTCTAACTACGTATAACCCCTTAAGCAAGGTCTTTAGAAAATCTTGACGTTGGTTCGAGAAAGCTCGACGTTGATATTGAGCTTTCGTAATGATAACATAGGGCTGATATTTCAGTTAAGAAAAGTATCCGTTTTCGTTCGATCAAATCGAACGTTCTTATGATATAGAAATGTTTATTTAGAAAAAAAAAAACAGAGAGAGAGAGAGAAAAGTCCTTATTTTGAATTCTTTTGTCATTTTTCTTTTTTTTTATTCCTCAATTTGCTTTTTCTTCTAAAATACAAGGAAAATCTTTCGAGATGCATTATTTGAAGCTTTGATCGGAGCGAACAAATTGTAAATTAATTGATACGGAAATAGTCATCGAAGTGGAAAATTGATGTGTTGCATCAAACGATCTGTAAACGTAGATATCCATTTGCTGATTATTCTCGTATCGTATCACGTTGCGTATTAGTATTGCGTATCATTTCTGCGTGTCATCCGTGTATGATCTATTACGAGAAAAATGCATTTCAAATCTTTTATCTTGGTATGTCATTATTTATGTTATTATGGTTATTATTATTATTATTTTTAGTAGATGGTGTTAGGAATTCGATAGCTCATTGCTGCAAATATCATATCCCGCCAATGTTCCTGTCCATGAGCAAAATCCCTCTTTCGCAACCCTCGTACACCATTTCGTTAACAAGAGGAGGCCGGAGTGCAAGAGGCTCAGATTTTTTTCAAACTTTGCACACTTATAGTAGTCCATGAAAATATGAATTGTACTTTTAAAAAAAAAACAAGATCTCCAACAGTTGGCGAGACAACGAGATTAGAAATTTTACAAAAATTCTTCTTCTTCTTCTTCTTCATTCTTTAGTTTAGGCAAGTTGCCTGTTTCGTAACGACGTCTTTCTGCCTATTGCACTGTTAAATTGTCGCACCATCTTTTTTGTGGGCGCCCCGTACTTCTGCGGCCAATCGGTGACTTATCCCGTGCAATTCTGGCGATTCTTCTGTTGTCTTCTGTTGTTGGGTAGGGGGCTAACCTGATCCAACAACCTTCCTCCTTTTCCCGGGCTTAGGACCGGCAACATGATCGCTGATCTCGATCCGCCCAGCGATCATGCAGGCGGAGTTACAATTAATAATAATCACAATACAATTAATAATCTTATATTAATTTATTTCTGTTTCTTCAGTAGCAATTCAGTCTCGTATCCCTGATGTCGGATCGATTCCTCGACAGGGAAAATGTTTTTTTCCTTAATTATTTTTTAATTTTTTTTATGTTTTATATTATCCATTCTAATATTATCTTCTTACCTATGACTTGGTCTACCCAATCGTCTTTTTCCATTAGGTCTACCACTAACAATTAATATTTTATATTCAATCCTTATTTATACGCGCCACGTAACCTGCCTATCCTAATCCACACGATCCTATAATGTTAATAATATCTAGATTATTGTATAATTGATGTAATTCTACGTTGTGTAGGTATTTACATTCTCCCGTTTCTTCATCGCGTTTAGCATCGATGATTTCTCGCAGTACTTTATTTTCGAATACCCTAAATTTTGTCTCATTTTGTAACGTAAATGAGAAGACGAATATTTTTAAATAATATAGGGGGGCTTACAAAAACTTAACCTCAAATTTTTGATCACGATTTCATATGAGCTTTCTCCGCCATCTTGAAAGAGTGGGGGAAATTTGTTTTTTTATGATAACTCGGTTCTCCGTCGTAATATGAAAATTGCGACTACATTATTTTTCGTTGCTTTTCCTATGCTCTATAATTTAGGTTGTATGGATTTTTCACTTACTATTGAACTTTTTGACATTAAATATGGAAGCTATTGATGCGATTCCTTTCTTCGGCAAATCTTTAATCATCTTCCCGCTGATTAGATCAAGGCCTGGTGCCTTTCTTGGATTCATGTAAGCTGCGATTGCCTCTTTAACCTCTGTCGAGGTAAAAGGTCTGATTTGTGGTGATAGTTGAAAAGGTGAGCAGAGAAAACTCTTAATCTTTTCTTCCTCGTTAGATGCAGAAGATGGGGAAGATTTGAATACTTCAGCCAGATGAAGGGCAAAGAGATTCGCTTTATCTATCGGTCTTCTGGTCCATCCACCTTGTGGTTGTCGAATCGACGGAATGTCTTGTATTGGACGTGTGAATCTCCTGGTTGCTTTCCAAAGTGAATAGTTACTGTTAGCTGTGGGATTTAATTTTGTTAGGAAGGTCTGTAGGCCTTCATTTTTAAAGTTCATGAGATTTTTTCTTACAATCCTCGTCGCTTTATTTAATTTCTGTTTGTCATCCAGTAATCTGCTATTTTGCCAAATTCTTCTCAGCTTTCGTTTTTCTTGGATTTTTCTTATAATGTATTCAGGGTACTCGTGGTTATTCTTGCTTTTAGGACTAGGTGTAGAAGCTCGAGCTGCATTTATTATATTATTTGTTAGGTAATTTATTGCAACGTCTACATCGTCGGTCGTTACCAATGGTGTTGCGGCTGTAGTAGCAGTACTAAATGTCTCCCGAAAATGATCCCAGTTTGTAAATTTATTGCATATGGAGCTTGGAGGGCTATTCTCAACAATTGTTGTGTTTATTGTTGCTATGATTGGAGAATGGTCAGAAGAAAGGTCAAGTGAAGAGCATACCTGTATATGTCTAGGAGATATATTTTTAAGTATGTAAAAATCGAGCAAATCTGGGGTTTTGATGACATCTGTTGGCCAATACGTAGGTTCTCCAGAACTAATAAACGTTGCCTTATTTGTTTCAATACTTTTTAAGAGAGTTCTCCCCCTTGGGTTTACAATTCTACTGCCCCAATGGTTATTTTTAGCATTAAAATCGCCTCCTGTCATGTATTTAGTGCCCAGACTTTCCAAGAAATGATCGAATTCTGCTTTTTGAATATTGTGTTTAGGAGGGCAGTAGACTGCCGAGATAGTTAGTGGGCTATGCCAGTCGTAAATCATTACATTTGTTGCCTGAAGATAGTCTTGTTTATAGGGTGCAAGTTCGTAATGTTTCAGATTAGATTTAATTATAATCGCTGTACCTCCATGTGCTTTTCCATTTGGATGATTCGTGATGTAAACGTTAAAGCCAAAAATTTTGAAATAAGTTTTGTCAGTAAAGTGTGTCTCAGATACCAGCATTATTTGAATATCCTAATGTTTCAAGAAAGCTTCCAACTCAACTTTTCGTTGAAGAAATTGCAAACTTCATCGAACGCTACAACATTTGTTTATCTAAACACCCGAATCCACTAGCAAATAATTTGCTGGAAATCTCGAATCTAACTCGTAGGTTGAAAAGATTCTACCCTTCGGATCTTGCAATGAGATTCACTTAACATCTAACGACGTTAATTAGTAATAGTTACATATATTTACGCTCATCATTGTAATGTTTTCTATACTTACAGTTCATGTCAATGTATCACGTCATCTTATATTACTCATAATTCTCGCTGAGAATTGATTGTAAATGCATATAATTATAATAAAAAAAAAAAAAAAACAAAAAAAAAAACTATTAAACTTACTATCGAACGAGACAATATAAAAAAAATTAAAAGATTAAAACTGGTTTTTCAATGTTTTCTTCTTTCTTCTTTTCTTGGCTCATACGGCTGATCATTCTTTCTTTCATGTCCTCCGCAGTAGTTGGTTTTTTCCAATAAACGTTGTTTTTCAAGAATCCCCATTGATCAAAATCAAGGAGTAAACGTAACGGACCCATATTATGGCCAGCTTGCTCGTCAAATATTACATCCTGTGATTTTTTCCCCTCCCCACCTCGTCGTGCTCTAAACACATTTAACTGAAGCACATTTTATAAATTAACCGAAACTTATTAAGAACACTGTGTACAAATTTTTAAATTTCCATGGTTTATTTCACTTACACGAGCTTAGAAACACTTTACTCCCCCAGTCCTCGTACTCTTAACACAACCAACTGAAGTAAATTTTATAGATTAACCGAAACCCTGTAGGCATTCTATAAAATGACCAGGCAATCTGTAGAATACCTCCTCATTATAGACATTGCTCGTAACAAATATACTTTGTATACTTTGTAACTTTAAATCAAACAGAGATATTCAAGTGTTCGATCAATCCTAACTGTCCTTGTATAATGACTGGACTATGTTGAGAACATTGCACAAATAATAATTGATATAGTGACTATAATACACTAATTTTATAAAAAAAACAACAGAAAGATTTACCGTGCTAACGCGATGAGATGGTGCTACTGGAATCTCTTAGCCCAAGAACATGGATACGCAATACATAACATAGTTATATACTTTTGGTATTCCCATTTTACATTTTCATACCTAAAAAATGCAATACTTATTCATCCACATTGATACGGAACGATAATATAATAGGAAAATAAGTAAAACATCGTTGCATGTCTTTCATATCTTTGTTTTACTTTTGTAAAAGTGATACAATACAAGAATATGTATTAGAAAACTTAGTTCCTTTAACCCTTTCAGCTCTGCATAATTTTTGCCGAAGTTTTCCTTACGAATAGCGCACACCTACCGATTGCAATTGCTGTGGATAGGATTCTTTTTCACTAGTATAAATATGCCGAGTGCAACTAACAACAAGTTATAATTGTCTTTTTTTCATTCTCCCTTTCACGAGTTTGAATCACTTTTCTGCTTACAATACTAATCAATATTATCAAAGAGGTCATATCTTTTTACAACCTTTCTAGAGTTGGTAATGTACGTTTTATGTTTTTTGTTTTCCCACACGGGTCACTCATCCATATTAATATCCGTGCCCACGTATCTTTACTTTAGGGATCGACCAGGAACTACTGTAGTAATCCAACGTAAAATAGAAGTTTTTTTTTAACACATTGACTAGCCAATTGACACGTTGATAAACCAAAAATACTGTTGTAAAGCACATGATCACAAAAAGACACCTTTTCTAAAATTTCTAGTTAAAATTAGTTTAATTGTTTTTTCTCAATAAATTTTTGACTATTCCTGTAATGGTTATTGAATTAATTATTTGGTATCTTTCTGCTCCAATCTTAAATTAGTTTTTAACAATTATTCCCAAGATATTTGTATTCAAACGCAAACTTGTCAAAAGACACCTTTTGGTCGAAATACGTATGCCAAAAACCATGGTAGAAATAATATTAAACATTAAATCTATCATTGCTATAACATACACGAGTAAACTCAAGACTATTTCGATAACTACTAGACACTATAGGAAATCTTTAGCAGTAACAACATAGTGGACTTATAATACAAAATGGTCTTGTTGATAGTGTAAGATTTATTTTATGTATTTATTAATTTATTTTATTTATTTAATATTTAATAACGTTTAATAAAATATAATGGAATCTAATGAGATAAGATAGAATAAAATAGTAAGTATCTATAATCTAAATTAATTTACTTGCTTTACTTAACGAAGATATTGTCGAACTTACTTCTTCGATGCTCTCGTAAAACACTCGTCATAATTATAATACAATTAGCATAATCCCTGTCAATCATTTCGTCACGCATATATGTATACCTATTCTCCTCTCCATCATCTTTTGTTATTCCTCGCATTCCTTACCGAAGCCTTCCACCCATCAATCAGGCGATTGGTCCAAACGGTATCGCCTAACAATCCCAAAAAAACACGTATGCAACAATGGAGTTATTTTTTGACTGTTTTAACCGTTTTAACCGTTTCAATCGTTTTAACTGTCTTAACCGTCTTTTCTCATACACACCATTCTCCCATCCTCACAATAGGAACAAAGGTTTGTCACAGACTTAAGCAAATCTTCTATTGAATTATCACTTTGATAATGTTTGTGTATTAGACAAAAGGTAGTACGATCGAGATCAAAGATAATCCATGAACGACAATGATGAAGAACAAAATGAAAAAGTTTGTATTACTTAAAAATTTGATAAAGTCGACATAGCGTGATAATTTTTTGAGAAATAAACAATATAAAACAATTAGAAAAATATTTTTAGGATACATAAATATAGAACGTATCCCAGTTTTAATTAAAAAATAAGAAAAAATTCATTAGTACTTTCACTAGTAATTTCACTAATAATTAAAACTAGTAATAGCTATTAGTAAGTTACAAATTCGATCTTTGATAGCAGTCAATTATGCATTATCAAGAACGGTAGACATTTCGAAATGGTATATTAATTAACCTTGGAAGTAACGATTATGTTAAGTAATAAATACATTGATCTATTTGAGCCAATGCTCGTAGTAACAGCAAGTAGGTTACTATTATTATTACTTATATTCCGTATTTCTGTTATAACTTTTTAATAAAGCTCTATGTAACCTATGTTTATATAACATTTTTTTTTATTTAGTGCCATAAAATATAATGATAAAGTTTGATGATTAAAACTTGAGATATCCTGTATATTAAATAAAGATAATAAATCGATCCCAAAGCAACAAAAAGAACAGTAACAAAATAAAATGTTAAAATCAATTTTTCTTTTAATAGAACTAAACTTTAGTATTGCAAAATAGAAGTTCGTTGTCTTGTAGTTAGCCCTAAATATAGTCCAAATTTAACCCTCTATGTGGCCCGAATTTTTGTTTTAAATATAAAAAAGTTGACGAAAAGGAAAATCAACAATTATGAACCTATATATGCAGATGAAAAAAACATTTTCTAGCTTAAACAATTTTATTACAATAAATTCACTGTGCTACTCTCAGGTAACAACGGCTTATAATGTTTGTACTTCTGTGTATAAATACTTAATCGTGAAATTTTGCAAAGCAGTTTACACTTTGCGTTAAACATAAATGTACATCGCGTTTTTTATCAAGAAGCACAAATAATATCAATTGAAACAAATGGTTTCGCTTGCTTCTATTGCAAATAGTTTGCATAGCTTCTATTTTGTTATTTCAGGTTGATGGTACTAGCAACCATCATGAATATTGGTATTAGTTATCTCGAAGACATTATAGAATTAAGATGTATATATATGCCATCTCATTAAAAAAACTAAAATTATTTGGTAAAATGTCGAAAAATTAGCATGTTACCTGAAAGTTAAGCGGGACCATATAAGGTTAAAAATATTATAGATAAATGCGGTAGGTAAGATAAAGAGAAGAATTCTTATAGAACAGTCGAAGTTGCATAGTCAGGAACTAGGTAAATACGAAATTTGAGAAAATGGAAGGAAGGAAGAAAGAAAGAAGGATGCAATTGGAAAGTCGTAGAGGTGTCGGAAACGATGGTGGAGTTGGTAATGTTGGGAAAGTACAAGGTAGGACGTACCTCGTGAAGAGAAGAGCGAACAGTGGCAAAGAGAAGAGAAGAGGAGGGAAGAGAAGAGAAGAGTAGTAAGGGTGGGGGAGACAAGTGTGAGAGAAACTAGGACGAGAGGTGCGAGCCCAGGATGGGTTGCACTGCTTCTAGCTCGGTCCACTGACACGAAACCGTCCACTCCTGTCGTTGGTGGAGAAAGGACAGAGAAAGAGGCTGGATGAGGAGCAAAGGAGGTGGGTGGCTAGGTTGAGTATTCAACCATCCCCCAAACCCCCAGCCCCCGCTACCTTTTCCACGGGCACAACCTACTTTGCTACCTATTCCGTTCCGTACACGACGGAATGTGGGTCGCACAGGACGACAAATCGTCTTATTCCAATGATCTGCATCCTTCCAATCTCTACAGACAGACACATGGATTCACCCCAGTAGCAAACTCTTTCCCTACTTTCTTACACATACGGTTTGGACAATGCAAAACTAAGTTGTACTTTTCTTTCTTGATAACGGAATACAACTTTGGTACTTGTGTTATTTTTACCAACCATTTGGGAGGGCGGGAGTTTGGGGGATTTTATTCGATCCGCAGATATTTATAGATTAATAATATTTGTGAATCGTAAACAAGAAAGGGTCCTTTACCTATAAATTTATCTATCTATCTCCCTCTCCCCTCTCTCTCTCTCTCTCTCTTTTTCTGTAAATTGATTGAACCATGTGAAGTATGCCTGATTACAGAGAGGGGACATTCTGTACTTAAAGCAAATTACTCTCCATTGCGCTTGTAATCAACCTTGGAGTTTCCCTATGAAGTGATATCACATCTGAGGATCTAATTGCAACATCAATGTTATATAGTTGGAACAAATCGCTTCGATCGTTATTCAAACACACTCTCTAATTATCTTCATCTAATTGTAAGATTTAATTGGAAGTTCATTCTTTTGATCCTAAATTTACTTATTAAATTTTAACGTATTTCGATTTTTAATACTAAGAAACAGTATTATTCCTTTCCAAGCTTATCTGAAATAGTAAATATTTTTTCGCTAAGAAGTTTCGTTGTTCTCAAGAAGTAAAGCTCTTTTCAACTTTTGATCCCGAGTCCTCTACGTACTTTTGCCTTCTTTCCCCATCTTTTTCTTTGTTCAAATGGCTTCCCCGTTTCTTACTAGCTTTGTACGCCTCATTGAAGCTATAAAATTGTTTATATCTTTGCTGAATAAGCAAGAAAATGTAATTCCGTTCTGTTTTCCTATCTTTGCAGATGACAATGAAATTAAATTTTTTTTTTTTATTTATTTCACTCTTTATCTTCCTTACAAGCATGAAAATATTATACAAAACATGCATCGTGTCGTTTCATTTCATTCTGTTATACTGAACATGAATAGGTGTTTTTTAATTCTTAATGAAATTACATAGGCTTGTTAAAATCTCACTGTTTTAGGTTTCCATATTTATTCGAATATATTGCTTACATTATTAACAAAGTCTATCATTAATCATTGTTTGGAAACTCATAAGAATGATCTTGTTTTGTAGACTTTTTAGTATTTACCTGGGATTTTAAACTGCCATCTTCCTAGATCACTTTGCTAAAGATAATTTTATATACAGAAATTTTCTACGAGATTAAACAAAAATACAAAATTTATTCACAAAATCAATATTTTTAACAATATCGATTAAATTTGAAGCAAAATATCATCAATGCATCAGATTTTTTCAAATCTTAAGAGTTGCATTATCCCTTAACCAATTTTGGATAAAGTTAATAGAACAATTGTTCTTTGAAAGAAGTGAGAAAGAGAAAGAGAGAGGGGGAAAGACTATGGTTTAATATTAACAAAAAATTCAATCCAAGCTCGTTATTTAACAATGTTTTATTTTCCTTCCATTGATTCGATGTTAACTGAGGAAAACACATAAAAGAGGCTTTAAATTTAACTCCAAGTTTCTATTGTTAAATCTCGTCTGCGATTTAACTGAGTTTTGGATAAAAGAGAGAGGAAAGAAGGTTTTTAAACTGTTCCGAAAATCTAGGAAGGTTTCCATGTGGCCGGAAGCACTTTCGACCGAGCTTAAGGTTCCAAAATCGATGGTTCAAAAGTCGATGGCCGCAGGTGTAGCTGAGTCGATCCTTCTCGACGAGAGCAACAATATCTCCAAAGTCGGTTAGTAGGTCAACGACAGATGCAGTTGGTATATTCACTCGATGCACTTCCAGGACACGCTTCTACCACCTACCCTTTCTCCTATATAGATCATGAACTCTGACTCGCAAGCGAGAAATTTTCTTATATCCTATTATATAATATCAAATCATATTTGATTTTCTTATTAATTTCCATAATAATCATCATTTTATTTCCATCTAGAGATAAAATGATATAAGGTAAACGACATAGTTATTGGACACTTAAAAACATTTATTGAAAAGTATGTTCTGTTATTCGATAGCATTTCAGTTAGTTTTGAACATTTTCACATTCCAATACAAACAAATAGTTACAAGACAATGCTATTATTTGATTTCACAATAATCCATCAACTAACATGTACAATCTACATACTATAAATGTATTTCAATACATCCGTATAAGCACCACGTATAAGTACGTTTATACACCAACGATTTCAAAAATTTACGTATTTACTACAAAGAATTCACTACAAAAACTTAGATTGAGAAGAATGTTCAGTTATTTGCTAACATTCCAGTTAGTATTGAGTATGTAATAAATTTACCAATATAAAAGAAATAGTTCAACAATTTTAAGGTAATGCTATTATTTGAATTCACTTTAATCCATCCAATATTTAGGATGATTCACGATAAAGAGAATACATGAATATCTCATTTGTTTACAATCGTATAAAAAAAATTCAAAGGCAAAAGTTGTACTATTGCCAAATGGAAATTTGACCATTAAACGAATTTTTTTTTTAAATCATTTTTTTACAATATTTGAGAGAGTCAACTTTGTTTTTTTAAATGAAACTGTATATTTTTTTTTTGCAATATTCTATTAGAGGATGACAAAATGAATTAAAATAATTTGCATAACCATATCATTTCGATCATTTATTCTCGTGATATTTACATCTAAAGATAATTAAAACACATTAAGTCAAACACTCGTATTAAAATGTAAACACTACTATCATTAGGCAATTTTAAAAAATTACATAGGAAATAGGTACTCAAAATGGTGACTGTTGGCTTCAATACATATTTGAATTCCTCTAACCAATTCTCTATGCACATTTTCTATTTCCCATAATGTTATCGATTGACAATGCAGCTTGTACTTTTCGTATCATATTCTCAGATGTGGTTAGTTTTTTTATGATAAATTACATTTTTTAGTTTACCATATTTTAAATTGCAATTTTAATGAAAACCAAAATTAAATCATAAATTTCAAGATAATTTAAATATTTAGAGACGAAAATGAAATATAATAAAATGAAAACAAAGATTTAAATAATTATTATGAAAATATTTTATATAGTGTAAACAAAGTTTCTTTCAAATCAAAATTTCAAATCTAATTCGGGAAACATTTTTCAAATTATATATCAAAAAC
>QUOG01000018.1:3814843-3840963 GCA_010416905.1 Polistes dorsalis
AAAGAACTTACGATATCGATTCCAAAAAACTAAAAAAAATCACAGATTCATTATACTTATAACATTTATAACATTTTATCGGTTTTCATAGTCGTTTCAAAAACCGAAACCGATTTAATAACTGTATTCAAACCATATTCTTCAAACAAAACGAAAAATAAGAGCCATATAAAAATATTTTCTTTTCCCTTTTACTATTTTCGATATAAATGTAGATTTTAATCATTTTTCCATAATCTTAAACAAAGCATACTTATATTAGTAAAAGTGTATTATTTCGTTACGAATACAATCGTTAAAAAGACAAGAGGAACGCTATCAGAATGTCATAATTGTTGTCTATCCATGCATTCCAAACAAAACGAAAAATAAGAAGCATAAAAAAAAATGTATTTCTTTTTATCAATGAGTGCGTGTACACTTTAATCTTACATTTTAACACAATTTGAAAAAGAATGAATTTTTATTAATAAAAAAACCAAACTTATTTTGACTTCTCACAAATAAAATCGTAAAAAGGACGAAAAAAAATCTATGAGAATTTTCGTTTATATTGCAGCATTAAAGAAGTAATAAAGGAAAATCGATCAAGCTGGCGCCATTCAAGCTTCGTTTCTCAAAGATGTCTAAGTCGCGAAGTGGCGGCAGTAAGGGTAGCCGCAGTAACAGCACAGAATCAGAAGATCCCTGCCAGCAGCACTCGATTAATTCACCACACTTGCTGACATCGGATACACTTGGAACGAACGGCAACAATTTGGTCGTTAGAAGCGAATCGACGGTGCCGAGTTCGCCTCCGCCTTCTTATCAGCACGTTCTCGAAGAGGTCTCACATTTTATTTTCACAATATTTGTTACATCCACCTTTTCCGTTTCATTCTTAGCATCGAAACGATTGAATTTTTTTTCTACGTATATATAGGATAAGATTGCTTACGGATGTTTGGGAAGTACCTACAATCGGAGGTAAAAGTGCTGAAAATTTAAAACTCAAAATATCTACGTTTTTCAGAATGTTATATGAATTAAATATGTTAATGTTACCGCTAAAATGCAGAAATCAGTTATTCTACAAATTATCTAGATAATTTGCAGATTAACAAAGGTGACCATTTAAAGTGCTGAAAATTGTTTCATTTCTCAAATTCTCTAGGTAATCTGAAAATTAAATTTAAATTATCTGCACATTACCTACTATGCACTCGTTAAACTGAAAATAAAATCCTTGCTGAAACAACAGCAATGTTTATGTACGCTTAAATTAATATGTTATAATATTTATTTATTTTTCGATATTTAAAGAATTAAGTTAAACCAATCAAACGATTATTAAATTAGTTGATAGAATCAATCTTCAATTGAGGGTTAATCATTATCGTTAAAAGTTAATTTGTAAATCTAATATAAATTGTAATAACTTGAATTACCGTTTAACCAATAACAAAACAGATTTTGAACACTTCTTACGATAAATTTCCATAAAATAAAATAATATATAAATTTAATAATTTTTTCAGCTTCATTTTATAATGTTTAGATTTACTTTTTCAATGAGTAAACCGAATTTCTTTAACGTAATTAAAAAATATAAACAAAATACTTAAAATAAAAAATTATTTAAAGTAGTAATTTTTAAAATGAAGGTGTAAAGTACAATATTAGTGATGAGATATTTTCATAATTTCACTTTATTTCTTTTAATCATACAAGTTTATTTTTAATGCGTTTAAATGATAAAATACAATTTTATATAAAAAAAGATTCTATTAATTGGGCAGTTATTTTGTTCAGTCGATCATTCGAATATATGAAACTAATTAATTACGCTTTACTTGTCACACCAAAACGTATATGTTCGGTATTGTATGTGCGGTAGACCGCACATATTTCATCATAACATTGCAATGTTAGCTATGTGTCACTACTGGAATTTCGAAGTAAAAGAAAAAAGTCATGTTTCATTCTAACAAATGGTGAATCTCCTATCGGTAATTGAATATCTTTTTCATTCATTTGTATATAATTTATAATACGTTTTTGTATTAAATTTTTCAAAATATATAATAAGTAATTTTAATAGTCACAGTCATGGAATACGAAGAATTAAAAAATCCGTTTTTGAATCATAAATTAGTCAAATCTATTACAGTCATTTTTATTAGATTTCCTATTAATATCATATATCATCACAAAATGACAATTCTTCATTAGATCACGTAATTACATTCAAACATCGATATTGATTTATTTTTCAGTAGTTTATAACCAGTGATCGAGCAATAATACAGGATACAGGATACATAATATATAATAATATAATAACACACGTATCGTAATCTAATAAAAATACAATATTCTCTTACGACATTACATGCGACAGAAATTTGCACGAAATTATATCTGACAGAAGAGAATACTATCATCAATTTTATCAAAACCCCTTCATAATAATTCATGAATATCTTGATTACAATTTATTTTTATAAAACTTTCGTACATAATATTTAAATTAGGAAGAATATTTTCTAAAACAGAAAAAAAGCGAAACTAGTGTGTTGTAAACATTTTAGTGACATAAAAATGCCTTTTTTTGAAATTTCAGACGAGAATGGAGCAATCGGCTGATAATGAGGAAGAAGAAGAAATGGACGAAGTAGAAGAATATAAAGAAAAACATCAACAAGCTTTAAAGAGGGATAAAAATGCCATTAGCGGTGAAGGTGGCGGTGGTGGTAGTGGTTGCGGTCCAGGGGGTGGAGGGAGGCAGCCTGCCAAAGAAATTCTTCACAAATCAAGCAAAGAGTTTTATAGAGCGGTTGCCAAACAATGGGGAATTACTTGTAAAATGAGCGATCATTGCAGATGTCTTGATTGTCAGGTATGATATTTTATTATATATATGAGTATATATGTATATAGTAAATTTTATAATTATTGATGTATTATTTTAATTATTTTCTATTCATTATGTAACTATTCACTACTAATTTTTTTATTCATTATTTTTTTATTTTACTTTATTTTTTATTATATTTATTGTTCCTTTATTTTATCGTTTTTTTTTATTTTATTTCTATTTTATTATAATATATATCATCGAAATATATTAAAACTGTTCACATCGTGCCATGTTTATCAACGATACTTCTAATTAATTATAGTGTAAATTTAAAATATAATGAATTTTGATGATTGTTTATTTCGAATAGCACAAACAGGTAAAAGATAATAAAATCAATAAGATGACTAACAATTTTTCGTGCTTATTGTTTTTGGCCTAAATTTCTTACCACTAGTCTAACTCGTCGTCATAGGAGAAGAAGTTAAGTAGAATTGTTGCTAAAAATAATAATTATAAACGAGTAAACTAAATCGACGTTTTTTGCTGATCAATAAAGAATCTACGACTTATCTATTTTATATTCTCGTCACGAATTGTATTATATGTCGCAATTATACAAATCCCTTTATCTGGTGTAAATAAAATTTCAACAAAATATGCATCCCATAATAAAAAATTCATGTTGGCGTGGCTGGAAAATCACGTGACATGCGTGCGTCAGTCAACGTGTTGAAAATCCCCAAAATTAGATTAATCTAATGAGAAACTTATTTTTCAGAGTCATTATTTCGACTGCGAGTATGAAAAGGATGAACAAGAGAAGACCGACGGTGGACTTGGCGCCGGTACGCCGATGTTCATCTCTGGGGTGATTCACGGAACGGCCTGTGTTCTCTTGTAAGGAGAACGAACTTCCGCGAACTTAAACAAAACAAACCATTTTTGCTTTATCGAAGCCGAATTTATTCGTGTTTGTGCGCACAAAAATAAAATAAAGGATAGAAAGTTCGAGCAGTTACTTGTAATTGACTTATGTGGGTCATGATAGGAATTTGGTGATTCTCGAGATTTCTTGTTAAGACGGACAAAGATTGTTCAGATGAATAAGAAAAAAAGAAAGATTATGAAGTGCGCTCGATGATGCAATAAAAATCCGATTACGGGGGAATCTTCTACTTTCGAATTAACGAAAGTAGAATAAAATTAAATACCAAAATATCAACCTTTTAGATTTATCTTCTGCACGCCTAAGCAATCTGTAATTTTGTTGCTTAAACTTTTCATTTCTTTCTCCCTCTTTCTCTCTCTCTTTCTCTCTCTCTCTCTCTCTCTCTCTCTATCTCTCTCCTTTATCTATACATTTATCTATCTGTCTATTTATCTATCTATCTTTCTTAATCAAGAGAAAAGATAACGTATGTACGTTCGAGAATATTCACCAACTTTAATGCAAGTTTGGTGATCTATAGACGAACAATAATACTGGTCAATTTTGTGCTCGTGGTTTGATTCATATACACTATTCTCAAGAATAAACACGAAAGACTCGGTAACGTGTAATGTGTATATTTAATGGAGACGTAATTTAAATTCTATAACTCGAGATAATATTAAATAAATTTTAATCACGGGTTAAAGAAAAATTTATTCGTTCATGAGCTTTCCATTTTGATTGTATGAGCTTGTATCGTTCTGGGAAACTCGTACAGCCTCTCAAGTCTATTAATTTTGTTTTTCTTCAAAATACTGATTACTGCAACTAGTTTTTATAGTGCAAGTAAAACCCCCATATTACACGGCATTTTTACAATGCTCTTGAAAATTGAAAAAGCATTCGTACAATACGGATTCGCTCTCTAAAGTGGTTGGAAAATTTTGAAATTCGTTCATGTAACACAAGATGTGATCAGAATTTTTAAATTCAAGGACTATTTCATTTGATATTTTTCATTCAAGCTTGCGCATTGTGTTTAAATATGTATTTCAATTTCAGAATTTCAATTTTATTCCGTTTGTAGACTATTAAACATATTTTACTAGATTTTTGTGGAAATGCAAAATAATACGTTTCTTTCATACCATCGTTTGATTGCGGGACACTGATAAATATGGAATTTTATAAAGCATTGTTTCATATAACACAGGATTTTTTAGGATAATAACGACTGTGTTATACGAGAGTTACTAGTAATTCGTACGAAGAAATAGTTTTGTGGAAAAATCTTGAAATAAATGGGCCTACATACTTTTTCGAAAACATAGAAATTGTATCTTTTTCACTAAAGTTACAAATTATAAAATAACGCTCTCTAGTTTTTTTTCTGCGAGATTAAAAGAGCAAGAGAAAAATACAAGGAAATAGATAAAGATACATACTTACCAACTAGGAAAACAAAACAAAAAACAAAGAAAGGAAAACCCCCTCCCCCTCCAAAAAAAAGAACTGAAATCCAGCGACTTCCCAAAAATGTAACGTCTGATGGAACATCACGACTCGAAAAACATGAAAGTAATCTAGCTATTATCAGACGTTAGTTACCTTTCACATGACAACGGAACTTTGGTGTTGCGGTCGTCTGTCATATGAAAAGTGACAAATGAAATATGTATATGCATATAAACCAAAATCAGCTACAACCTAATGAGAATCGTATGAAATTAGCTGACGACCGATAAGGGCTAGTAATGTAATAACGAAAGATCTGAATCATCGAGTTTTTGTTCGGTGGGATTTGTGTTCCACGATTCGTTACGTAAGCTACACTAATCCGTGACAAGCACGTTGTTAAATTAAAGTATGCGCTCGAAGAATTTGACCAAAAATGATCGCGTTTAAACTTCCAAAAATTCGTTTTCACTTACGTTTAAATAAACCTTATGTTTATTCAATTTTTATTCGATATTCGTAAACCCTCTATAATTCCGAGTGAAATTGTGGAATCATACACTGAAATATTTGCCGATAATTATAACAAAGAATTCAATGTGAGAAAATCATGCAAATTATTTTTATCGTACATTTTATATTACAATTATTTATAATATCAAATTCATCGTAAAATAAATTTATCTAATTTTTTTAATTTTTAGTCTATTATCATAACGACTGACATATATCGAGATTTTTTATTTGCTCAGTTAAATTTCTTTCCCCAATATGGCGAAAACGTTAACTTTAAATTGAAATATTAAAGTAAATTTTTGATAATATTTTATTCTTTCTAAAATTTCTATATAGAGGTCGATATTTATTTGTTTAAGATTATGTAAATTTGTTATGATCAGAAAAAAGTTTCAACTATAACAAATAAATTCTGACCATTAGATTAAATTTTTTGGAAAAAAATGTTTGTTATATATTTATGCTCTAATACTTTATAATTTGTTCTATTAATTATAATTATATTAATTTTAAACTCACACATAATTAAATCTGATCGTTCAAGGTCTTTACTACGAGTAAATTAAGGGGTTTGGTTGTAGTCAGAAGCATAAAAAAATGAATATTTTTAATAATTTTCTTCAGACAGTAATTTAAATTATTTTATGAAGCTAATAATACACAGTTATTGTATAATACTTCAACTTGACTTCACCAAATTTAAAAAAACAAAAATTAATTTTGAACGAAGTTATTGCCATTTTTGTTGGACCCCCTCTCATAGGTAGTGCTTTACGATGACCATCATAACTTTGTACTGGGTTATCAAAAATCAATCAAACAAAGACAAGTCTTTAGTTTAATAGTAAATCTAGTACTTAATCGAAGTTTTTCTCTTTTTGATAATTAACAAAATAGCGATTTCTAAAAGCTTATCCCGAATTTTCAAGGAAAAAATCGATAGTTTACTGTTTAAAAAAAATCGAAGATTTTCAATAAAAACGAAAATGACTACCCCTAACCCCTTAAATCTGCTTTTAGGTAGATTTAACGTAAGATTGTAACATTTCTTAAAAATCAAAAAGAACTTAAAATACTTACTTTAGCTCTTCTAAGGAAAAATTAATTTAATTAATGATATAACTATAGCGAATTGTAGTCGCGAACAAGGAGAATTGTCGAGAGAAGCACATATATATATATAGTTCGATTTTCTGATTCCTAACGAATCGATTGAGGATCGATGAATTCAAATGAAACATAATACAGTACCTGCCTATTCCAGAAAGAGCCGTACACATTGAATGCATTTACCAAAACGAAGCTTTAAAAAACAAGTTCGTGGTGTTGATCAATAGATACTGCACAACTAATGCATTTATTGTATTATAAAAATATGTATCATAAAAATATATAAAACTAAACTATAAAATAACATACACCAGGTAGAAAAAAAAGGGTTTTATATTCTAAAGACTTACAGTACTCACCGATATGAGTAAAAAATGTCTAATTAACATGAATCTTACAATCTATCTAAACAATCTTACAATCAGTAAGTACTAGAAGCCCGGAAAATATAATACCCTTTTTTTATCAACCTATATATACAGAGTCCGCCAAAAATATGTATACACATTGAAGGAAAAGACAGATTTATAAAAAAAAATATTCTAATATCAAATTTTATTCAAATATCACGAGAATAATAAAAGTTACCTTAAGCTTCTACAATTATAAAAGATACTCAAAGTGATAACCGTTAGCTTCCAAACATTGCTTGAGTAATGTTGGCCAAAGTGTCTATTGGGATGGATTACATAGATGGACACATTTTCAATTTCTTCTCTAAAGGGCCGCCGGTGTAATCGGTTCCCTGCGATATACGACATTCTTTAGGGTCTCATAGGTGAATATGTTAAATAAAGAGGACATGTTAGGAACTGAACTGCACCTTTTCATCTTAGCCAGTGTGCTTGCAAATTTTTACTCACAATCAGATAAGATAACACGTTAGTAGTAATGTGATTGTAATAATAGATAATGCATATAATTATTTATTGTATTTCTTTTCACTGTTGTACACGTTATTTCTCAATGCTATTACCATGTATAAAGTTTTGATACATTTTTTTTGTTGGACTCTGTATATATTTTCGATTAATGATCTAATATGCTAGAAATTATTAGAAATTCAATATATTTTTCTTTATTAGATGTACGATTAATCTTGAATATGTTTTTTGGATTATCTCTGAAAATAGTTTCCAATAAATTATTAAAAAAGAGTACTGAATAAAATAGATTTTAAATAAAATGACAAATAAAATAATATAAAAATATAAAACCCTGTGCAGATTCCGCGACTGTGAATTGTAAAGCTTCGTATTGTGCTGAATGAATTGAAAGTGTGCGTCTAATGCTGGCCTATTAACTTATATTCGTCTTTTCACAAAAAGATCGTTTATTTGTACCTCGCGCCGAAGGAAATAAGGGATATAGATATATATGTCACATATATATATATATATATATATATATATGACATACGTAACCCCCTATTGCCAAAAAACAAATTTTTTCTATAACCAATATTATAACTTTCCCATTTGTAATTATTGGGAAGAACACGACCACCTTATACGACTTTATCTTGCACAATATTTCGTTGGAAATATCTTTTGAGCTTATGTATGTGTGTTAATGTGTGTATGATAAAACAAACAAGGAATAAAGAATAGGCACAACCGATATAGTTCATTTTAATCGCTCTCATACTAGTTTCAATATCTCCGCGAAATTTTCATTTACTTTAATGTCATTTTATCTTATGTGCAATTTTTTATCTGTGCTTTTTAAATCTTTAAGATACCTACTATTTGGAATTGAAAAATTAATTACGAATTTGGAATTAAAAATTAATTATTAATTATTAATTTAATTAATTAAATATAAATTTCACATCTGAATCTGTTGAACTATTTTAATTGAATATAAAAAAACTGACGTGTATTTTGTTTTAAACATCCGCACTTATGCACTCGCACAAGTATGCATGAATCCGTATGCATACACATATATTATATATAAGCTCTGATGAAAAACTTAAATATACATGAAGATCTTATTTTACGTTTTTATCTTTATAACATCTTTGATAACTTCCACAGAAAACATTGATAAAATGTATGAATATTTTGAATCTTTTAACAAAGTTTTAATTACGTTTATTGTATAAATAACTTTTATGAATTTTCTATTTTAAAAAATACCAACGTTTGGAAACCGAAAGTCGGATTAATCCAAAATTTGAAATAGATCTTTTTGTGATTATTTCTTTATTAGTTTAAAACATTTTTAATAAATTTTAAATCAATTTAAACAACTATTGTAGATAATTAAGGAAATTTATGCAGAAATACTGTTAAGTTTTGATATGAAATGTGAAGTAGCAAAAATGTTTTTGGATATTAGTAATGTCGGAAATAATTATGTTACACTTCTCAGTATAATAATGTGAGAGCATAATGAACTCCCTGTGGTCGTGTTTAACAAGAATTGTAATAGAAATCGACGAACAAAAACTTTCGTAATTAAAAAGAAGAAGAAGAAGAAACTTTTATCATATAAGTAAAAAATCGAGAAAGTTAAAGTAAGTTTTGATCTATCTTCGAATATTCTCGATACGAGGTTATGTAATTACGTCATTATAGACAATTTTTCTTCATCTTTTTTTTCAAAGAATAATGCTCGCGAATCTATTAAACGGCAAGTATATTACAAGAAATATCGATTAGGTTAACCATTCGGAATAATAATATAAAATATTTTATGTTCGCGTATGTAAGTACGTCTAACGATATATGTATATTCTGTGTAATCTACAGTGTGTAGAGGACAAAACAAAGAAATTATAAAGAAATCATTGTTATAGAGTATGACTGTAAAACTTGATGTATTCGTACAAAAACACAGCACCAATAAACATGGCCTAAGCAGCATGATCCACCTCCTTTCGTATAATCGTATATTCTCTCATTATCTTAACTAGTAAGTTGTAACTATCTCTTTAAGAAGTTTCTATATCTAAGCGATAATATAAGTATACTATTTAATCGCAGAGTATTGTTTGTGTTATTTGGAAAACGTTTTCATTAATAAGATTAAAAAAAGATCTTGTGACAGGAAATTTCTTCTTTTGCAAGTTAAAAGAGTTTTTCCTTTCACCTGGTGGGGCTAGGTCAAGTGGCTGCCAGGGTTCTAGGTTTAGATGTAAATAAACTTTATTAATTAATATTAACTTTCAAAGGTTTAGTGCCAGTTAGGTTTCTCTAACAAAATATATATCAAAATACCCAATTTATGCAGTCCCGACTAGCAGAAGGAGAATGAGACAATAAAGGTAAGCCAATAAAAAATAATTACGAAATTTCAAGAAAGATAAATCTAATAAAGACTGTAGGAGGCAACTTACGTGACTGGTTCAGGAGATACTGACCATTGATTTTACAAAATACTATTTTAATATAACAAAATATAATACACTTGTACTCTTTGTTGAACTCTCGGTCAGACAGAAGTAACATAATAGAAAATAATATAATTTATAAGTAAATAATAATATAATAGTTAACAATTGAGGTAAATTATAAACGCAATTAAACAGTAGTTTCGTTAACAATACTTATTACAATAAGAAATTAAGAGTAAAAAAAGAACTTAAATCTACATAATGTACAATTAAAGAAAAGAGACTAATAAAGTCAAATACAAGTATCACAAATAACGTATCAAATAACAAAATAGATTTGATAAAACAGAATAGTAATAGACGAAGTAATGATAATCAAATTATCAATTAGTGAAAGTCGAATTGGTGAAGTAAGTTCGTAGTAAACTTTGACTAGACTGAGCTACTAGATGGCTGTCGGAAGAGTGAAAATCTTTTCTTTCTCTGATTGTGAGAAGAGGTTCCCATTTTTGGCAACAATGTTCGACCAGCTCAATTCTTTCCATATTTGACGAATCGCTTACTCTCATTCCCTAGTTTAATTTGAATAGCCTCTTTTAGTCGTTAATTGTCAAATTTATCGTTATCTAGGTGGTACGAACAAGACACTACCAAAGGCAACGTAAACATAAGTTAATAATTTTTATATCTTATTTTAGGTAGTTAAGCCTTGTGACTTGTGAGGAGCGTCTTCCGACAAATTTTCTTGTCACAATGTAAACAAGAGATTACCAAAAAATAATTCTTTTAATTATTTAATGCAACTTATACACGACGATTCGTATATGTGTAACAGGTACTAAAGGTTCACTACTCGAAAAGTCGCGTATTTATTTCATCTTCAAATACTTACTTACTCTATCAAGTAATGATCTTAATAATTAGTATGCTATGTAAACTGGTCCGGATCAAATAGTTCGCTTAAATTGATTGCGATCGACTACTTCAAAATAGAAATCAAAACGATCTAGAAGTAATCGACTGCTTTTAGTGAGCTCATAAACTTAGCTAATTAACTAACAAAAAGATGTTCTGTTGCATGTGTTGGAAATAGCAGTGTGAAGTCGCAGTATTTATTTAAGATACTTTATTTAACCCTTTAGCTTAAAAAGACGTCTCAGAGGCGTCACAAGGTTTTGGGACCAAAAACGAATAAGACGCCTCAGAGGCGTCACAAGATTATCTGACCAAAAACGAATAAGACGCCTCAGAGGCGTCGCAAGGTTTTGGGACCAAAAACGAATAAGATGCCTCAGAGGCGTCGTAAGTCTACCGGGCCAAAAAAAAAAAACATTTCAGAATATTAGATACAATCTAATCTTACAATCCTAAATCTTGTTATTAGCAACGATCGTTTTCGAATATTCATATCTTCATGTTTCTTGCTTTAATTTTTTCCAATCCTACATGAATATTATAGGTCACAGAGACATTCCAGAGACGCGACATTCAGTTTCTTCTCATTCGCATTTGACGTTACATTTTATGTAAGAAGTATTTTAAAATCACCCATTATGATGTCTTCCAAAAGAAAAATTAGTATTGAGTATAGTGATGACATTGCTACCAGTAGTAGTGACAATGGTAGTGATATTGTACGTTTAGTACGAAAAACTACTAAGCAACTGGTGATTAGAGATGAATCCGATAATGAAGATTATTATCAACCACCTGAGTTGTGGGTCTGAAAAAAAACGAGAACCAACCAAAAATATGGCAATATATGGAAATTCCCGGAATAAAAGAGGCAACATTAGATCAGTTAATTGTACCGCGCACGTGTATATACAAATCATAGGAAGTTTAAAATTAGTACAGTTTCGAACGCTGAGCCAAGCTTGTGTTTATGTCGCTGCGCGCGACCGACTGGTGTCGCTTTAGGCCCGCACAGTTGGAAATTCTATCGTAAGGGAAAGGGTTAAACAATACGTAAGAATTCACAGAGCGCTAAGACAGAAATTAGTAATACTTTGGATAGTAATATATTGTAATGATACTTTTTATATTATTGATTGAAAGAACAAAGAGTAATACTTTATACTAAATTATGTGAAGTAAAATGAAAAAGAAAATATGTTGGAATACGTTGTGCACTGGTTGGCGGTTCGTTATAAAGTGATCGGTCCGATACCGATACTTCATTCGTCTTCTGTTTCTCCTTATCTTTTTCAAGGAAATCCAACTGATGGAAGAGCTCCCTATTATGGTTCCTTTTTTCGGCCTACTTAATTTGTTAATCACTCTTTTCTGTGTGTGCGTGCGCGCGCGCAAGTTGCCGATAAAGAAAACTGTATTTTTCTCAACAGCATGTAATGGAATGGTGAGGAAAGGATGAACTGATTTCCCATTAATTGTGGGCGTATCTAGTTTCTTATACATGATATTAGAAATATCGCTGATCCACCATATCTATCTTAGGAATATCAGGAAAATATACTTTGTTAGTTATTATTTGATGATGCTCTCACCTGCAATTATCAGCTCTCCTCATTCCTTTATGTACTTGCACAGTTAAAAAACCCAAAGAGGAAACATGTGCATTTCTTCGTTTTATTGCCTTCCGAGCAGAGGTTTAAACGTCCTCGAGATAGCTTGTCCTCAATTGATTTGAAGAATTAGAGAAGGTGTTCAAAAATTAAGAATACTCATTGTCAGAAGTAACAAAACTACGAAGCAATGGAATTTCGAAAATTATAAAACATAAAATGAAATAAAGGCAAACAAGTATGTATAGCTGTTAAAATTTTAAATTTAAATATAATCAAATGACTGTTTTATTTTTGTTGAAAAAATTAATAATTATATTACTAACATATACTTCTTCGCTTAATTTAAGCACTTAATTTGCATATGAAGGAAAAGAAATAAAATCAATTACTTGGTAAAATGAATAGTTTGAAATTTAATCTATTTTTGTTGAATGATATTAGTAAAGCAAGATACAAAAATAATTACACTTCGCAAGCCAAATTTCAATATCTTTATTTTTTTTCGATTATTTTTTTTATTATGTTTATATTCAGAGTATTGATTACTTTTTGAAAATATGCTTGGTATATAATCGGGAAAATATTTTCCGATTATACGTGTAGCGTTTAATTTAGTTTCTCGTGTTTATTCCACTTTGTTCACACTACACATAAAGTATTGTAATATAATAATTATATATATATTTATTTTTGATTTTGTCTCATCCTGATCTCTAAATATTGTAAAAATCTTGAAAAACTTACGAATATATTTTAATTTTTACTTACATTGACATTCAAATAACAAATGGTTAATACTTTTTCCACATGACGAATATACTCGTCAAAACACAAAATATTGCAATTTCCTCGTGACAACTATACTCGTAAATCACAGCTAATTGGTTAATTTTTCTTTATGTTCAAAATATACCAAATTTGAAAAGAAATAAAAGTATCTAAAAGAACATTGCACAAATTAGCACGTAAAAGAATTAAAAATTTTGATTTAATTTGCCCCTGTGAGTAGGCAACCTGTAAAAAATCACACATTCAAGACAATTGTGCATTTGACGCACATATGACTTAGTTTCGTTGCATAAAATATGTCAAAAAAGTTAATACAAATCGTGAATTGATGTACATCTTTTTATTCATTTTTCTACAGTTTACAATAACTTAAAAATATTCGAACACTGCAGTATGATCAACTCTCCCTCAATACTGGAGTAAATTGGTTTTAAGTACTTTTATGAACCCATTTTTATTCCCAATGCTTTCAATTAACACTAAATTTCCAATTCTATATAAAAAAAATGCTGCTCCAAAATATTGTACTAGCTCCTGCAAATTTTACCGTACCGTACTTTAATCTTACATTATTTTCTTTTAATAATTTTTATTATGCAATATGTATAAACTTTGAAATAAACTATACATGCTTATCAAGAATTATAAATGATCTATTGTTATAAACTTTAATAAGACCTATTTCGTTTTAAATGACTAAAATTTGATGTTAACAAGTTTTTTATACTGTAATGTCCGAATATTTTTTGGAGTAATTGTATCTAAAAAAGAAATAAAAATTTCATTGATACAAAATATTTTACAAAATAGGCTTTTGTATTTCAAATTTACAGGGTGTCTCAAATAATGTTTCTTTTTGTGACGCGTAAAATATTTAAGTTAACAAGACTTTAATTAAATAGCGTTATAAATATAAATAAATGTTTGTAACAAATGACGCATTTGCTGAAATGGACAAAATATTTGTCTCACATTATTGAAAACAGTTCCAAAGTATTATACAATGAAATATGGCTTATATAATATCTATGCTGAAACGAATTTCCTCTAATCTATAGATCGCGAAATATTGAAATTGAAACTCATATTTTAGATATGATGTTCACGGTTTTCAATACAGCATTACTTCCATTTCTATTCTAACTGTCTATGGTTAGATTATGAAGTTCAACATGACTGATCAAACACCGCTTACTTTTCAATATTCATTTGTTTTGATGACATTGGGACAAGATCGCAATAACCTAATGTGAAATCTATAGGGGTGACCGTAAATCTTCACGCTTCAATATCTCTAAAAATATTGATTGAACGTTGAACCAACGTTTTTCAAACACACTCCACTAAAGCACATTTTATATTATAGACTGACTAAAATCGTCAGACTATTTTATTTTTTTTACAAAACCTGGAATATGCAACGTTACGATAGAACAAAAAAAGATTTAGTATGGTAAGGTTTACAAAGAATAACACCTCTGCGTGTAAAATTAATAAGGCAGTAAAAATCTACACAGATAATAATAATATATATTATTTCATAATACATATCCAATAAAATGTTTGCATAAGTTTAAATATTTATATGTTATTGCAAAAAAGAATCACAGAAGAAAATCTTATTTCTCATAAAAGTATCGTGTCTTATAAGATTGTATCCTTATCTAGATTAATACGCGTCGTTCCTCTTTCAATTACGATGATTAATCACGGTCCTAATGTATATAATTTTAGAAATTCTGAAAGTTTTAATACTGGTAATATCAAAATTGAAATAAAAACTATCAAGCTTAATAAATAATTTTATTTAAATAGTTTTACCGACTTGTTCAATTCTATATTTTAATAAATAAATTGCTAGTACAAGCTAATACGAGTAGAATCATGATTTGTTAATTAAAAATCTAATATAAGGGTGAACCAAAATTTCGTTCGTTTAATGTGTTATAAATTGTGTTATAAGCTGCATAATGGATTATTTTTGTAAAATTTACTTTGGAAATATTAATTTAAAAACACACGAACTTTTGGTACACCTTAATACATCTCGTAATGTCTATTATAAAATGTAACTATATTACAATTAAAGAAATACTAAAGAAATAAGAAATATCAAAATTAAGGTAAACACTACAATTACAATTATTAATATTATTATAATGACCTTCATAACTTTTTAAAATAATAAACACATGAGTTGTTTGTTTGTGCAAAGACGAATATACTCGTGATTCCAATCCAACTTAAAAAATCTACGGTCATACGAATCGATTCTCTAAACTTACAACAGCCAAAAGAGCGACATGTTATCGCTTATTAAACACTCATCGCTCGTACTCACTACTCTCTACCACCAATACAGAATATCTTTCTTTCTCTCTTACTCCTCCTTTTTTATTTAATACCACTACTCTTTGCACAGCGGTTTCTATTCCCACTGTAAAACTATCTTTCTCTCTCTCTTTCTGTATCTCTCTCTCTCTCTCTTTCTCTCTTTCATTCACTCACGCACGTTCTCTTCCTCCTCCTCGAATATATACCTACTACTGCCACTTGTGTGTCCGTCGGTTTCGTCGTACCGTCCCTTCTTCTTCGTTCGTTCTCTCTGTGTGAGCCCAGTTTGCTCGGAATCGCATTATGCTACGGTCACAACGTGCTCTACGATGCTACGTAAGTCCCGTGGCAATACATCCTCGTGATCTTCTTTTACATTTGTGTGCCATACGTTACCAATAGCGAGAAGTAGGAAATCATCGGACCACTATTCTTACCTTTACTGGCATGCTACTACACGGAAAATAATGGGAAAGAACGCCAGCAAGTTGAAGTCGCGTAGAACTCAAAGTTAGTTTTTCTTTTTTCATTTTTTTGTCATTTTTAATTTTTCTGTATTATTCATTATTTTTTATTCATAATTTATTAATTGTATTTTTATATGAGTGAATTTTGGTATTAGGAATGTTTCTTTGTCGATCACACGTGACTCGCAGCTGTTTCCTTTCATTGGAAAAACAACTTTTCTTTTTCTATTTCGGAACTTTATGATAAGCGATTCGGAAAGTGAGAAGAAAGGATATGAACAAAATAAGTATTTCGTTATAAAACAGATCGATACAATTTTATTATAATTATTTCCGTTTACTCATGATTTTATTATGAAAATTACTCAAGAATAAAACTTTGAAAATATTAAGAAGATATATAAAATTTATCTGAATGAATTTTACATGATTGCAAACTACTGCGTTGAAAAAAGCAGCAAGGCGACTCGTAATTTTGTCGATCAGCGGTGACGCGACAGAATGTAAACGATCATTTAAAAATGAAACATTCATACGTTACGCAAATATCGATTCTTTTTCAGGAATATATATGTACATATCGGACATGTGTACTTACATATCATATGATTTCATTGCATGTACTTACACACGTATGATCAGGATTTAAGAGTCCAACAAATCTTTGATAGTTTTGGTGCCGACAAAACGAGCAAGCAAAAGGTCGTATTTCCTGCGAGTTACGACAGCATCTGTAATGTGTCCGTAACGTATATACTGTCTTGTTACGTTGCTAACAACATCGATGTGGTCGTAGTGACTGGTATTCAGAAAGTATTACGTGTTCTCTTAGTATAATTCTTCTCATATTATTTTTTCCTTTTCCATACGATCGCAGAACTTTGATCACCAATCGATTTAAAGGATGATCGTTCACTCGTTATTCATTTAAATCTTACAATTAATTTCTTTTGAGACGAATTGTTTATAGTAAAAAGGATATGATTTTATTTTTTGATTTAATTATATCTAATAAACAATGATTCAGTCAGCCAGAATAAATTGGAATAATAGTAAATGTATATAAGAAAATAAACTTAATTTTTGTTCGATTAGAATAATTTTAAAATAATGATGTTAATGAACGAATCGTGGAATTAGATTACAAGATTATGAGAAATTACGTTAAAAAAAAATATTTATAAAATATCTAGTAGATTATATCAATACATTTTTCAAACGTGCACATTCGTCAAAGTTAAACGAATCTAAATTGGACAAAGGCATGATACCAAATTTTAATCACTCTATAATTATGCATTATTGTGCATCAGAAAGATTGAATCATATGAATATAATCGTAATCAAAAAAAATAATTGCAAGGCTTACAAAAATTCCATTGAAACATTGTACATTTTTAGAGTTTACAAAGATATTGTCATTTACCAAATTTATCTCAAAATTATAGATAATAACATAATTAATAATTTAAATTTTTATATTTAAAATAATTTCCGATATTGTCGTCAGATAACGCAAAATTACGTAGTTGAGATTTTCATATTGAGATTTCTATATTTTAGAAATTAATTCCAAAAATATTATAATATGGATCAAAATTCTCTTCAATAAACTATAACAAATGTTTCATGATTTGAAATAATTATATATTTTTTCAACTTATTTTTTTATCTCTTCATTACATTCCGGTGTCAATGTGTAAATTATATATTTTCATATAATTTTAATTAATATGATTAATGACGAGGTGTATGCTTTTGTTTTAAATGCAATACAATTTCGCGTGAGAATTTTTTTAATGGAAAATTGTATGGTTCGAGAAAAGCGTGCTCGTGTGGTTTTTTGTTCGAGACGATAAGGTCTCTTCGTATGTTGCATAGTTATCTCGGTAAACGGCGACCTTATCACCGTTGCCAGGTATTATGTTAGCAAACGGAGAGTGAGAACAAGCCAACGGCGACAACTACAGCGACAGCGACGGCAACCAACAGCGAACTCAGCACACCTGCATTCCTATTACTTCTCTTTTTCAAACCAGCCGTGCTTGGTTACGTCAACCGATCGACCGACAAACCGACAAATGACAGATAATTTTCGTTACTAATATCCGATTATGCGATACAAACCTCAATTATTACATTTAAATTGCTCTTAACCATAATTATTTACGGCTTACAAAATTGAATCGTTTAGGGAAACTGTGTTTGCTCGATGGACAAATAGATAAGCTTCAGACGTTCAGATAATAATCGATAAGTGGATGTATTATAATAAATAGGCAAGAAAACAAGAAATTGCTTCAAATATAATTACAACAATAAACTAAATATTATTTTATTATTTTTTCATTTTAAATAATTGTCTTTATTATTATCGCTTTTTATGGATTTGTGGAGTCCGTTCCGTTTACAATCGTTTAACAGCATTTTAGATAACCATAAATCTTACAATTAGATAAATCCAAATCGAATGTAAAAACATTTTTAAATATTTATCATTTGTTATCATTTTTGATTAACAATAATTGTTAAATATTCATTTTATATAATCATTAATATAGAATAAAAGTTAATCTAATTTCATAACATTTTAATATATTTATTATTGCTTATAATTTTTAATTGATAATAATTATTAAATATGAATATTGATTTAAAAAAATTGTTAAAATAAGGAACAACCTATGAAAGAAATAAACCGAATATGTATGTCAAATATAATCCAAGTAGTAGTTCGTTATTCTGTAAAAAACTTCAAACGTGCTTTTGAGCGTGTTCGAGCGCAACGGCAAAGCGCCTACTGGAACGATCATGCCAGCTTAAAATGGGCTGGCTTGTTTCATGAAAGTGGACGTTATTGTTACAATAGTATAGAAAAACAGCGAGTCCGTGAGCAAACAAAAGATGAACAACATATGAAATTATTGGATTTATTTACGTTCTTTTACTGCATTATATAAAAGCAAAAAAGACAGGTCATTATGAACGCAGGAAATTAAAAAACAATTATGATGGTTTTGAATTTTTTGCAAGTATTTTCTTTTATTGTTAAACACATTGTTGATCAGACACAAGTATATTCATCCTTTTACTAAATGCAACTTACGTATTGTTGGAGTATAAAATTGTAAGTTGTTATTATATACTCAATTCTCTTATAACACAGAACTTTGAAAATACGGATTTGTTATAACACAGTGCAAAAATTGCGACAGCCCTTCTGTAACAACGGTACTGTTATAACTTGGTATTGTTATAAAAGATATCCAAATAATATGACCTAATAAGCTTGACAAGCTCTCATATAGTTCTTATCACACTGTTTTGTTTTGCATAACAGTTTCAATACAACACGGAATGGAGGTCGTATCAGTGTAATATTGTTTACTGCGTTGGACAGTATTTCTGCTTAATTTTGATATTAGTAATGTTTCTTTATGTGTAATACTTTATAACAATAACAATTTAAATATAATTATTAATTAAATTATTAACGAAGCTCATTACTTTTAATCAACGACGTAAAATTGTTCTTTCGTGTTTTACGAAAAATAAGTTCGAAAAGAATAAATTGTTAGCAAATAAAATTTGTTGTAGACATTTCAGATAATAAGTCAAAAAAAAATATTATATCTATTAATAGTAGTGTTTGTATGTATTTTGAAGGCATAGCATGGAGTTTCCGATTTCCGTCGATGGGCACCCTGCAGAATTTAGGCGCCAGCGGACGGCGCCGGAAGAGAGGCATCTCTTCTTCATCCTCTTCCAAGGATCTCCGACGACAGAGACATACGATCCATCTACAGCCGGAAGTGATCCAAAAGGAACCATGCCTAATCGTGACGCCACCGTCGCCAGAAAATTTCATTAGGTCTAATCAAAGGTACTAAAGTATACTAATTTACCAAATCTCACTTAATTAATCTAATTAATTAATCAGAAGATTAGCTTGATAGAGTACTCTTGGATGAATAATATGACTTTTGCGAAGATCATATCTTTGACCTTTTTCTAAAATTGTTAATCCATATTTCAAAGTAGTACGAATATTCTAGAAGCTTACAATTAGTAGAATAAAGAAAAAGGAAATTAAACGCATCGATGTAGGAGCTTGGTGTAATAAAGAAAAATTTGAAACGTATTGGTCGACATACATAATAAATAAATCGGGATAAAGTTTCTTCGAAGAAAATCTTTCTCTTTTTCCCCTCATACCTCTCTCTTTCTCTCTCTCTCTCTCTCTCTCTCTCTCTCTCTCTATCTTTCTACTCCCCTTTCTTATGTTAGCGTCAGAAATTTCCACCAAAATAGAGCGTTTTTAGTTATAATTTATGAATTAGCTTCTTTGAGGGTATACGAGAATACCAGTACGAACATATAATGGAGCCGACTGGTCTCGAACCGGTTTTCCTCGATCTTTGCCTTCAAAATGACGTGCCGACTCGTATACGGTGCGCAACAAACGCGGAAAGTCCATAACGTAAGATCAGGGAAACCGCGAATAGGATCATCCGCCAACAAGAAATCTTTCGTGGCTTCATATTCCTCCTTCGTCCTTGGCTCGGATCATTCGTGCATGATATTTAATCGTATAATTTAATGTTAAAACAAGCGATTGACTCATCCGATATGTTACTTCCGAAGGTCTTGAAAATTTACCTTTACATTATTTCTATTTTATTTGACTTTTCTTTTTTATTAGAAATTTAATTTAATTTTTTGAAGAATATAAATTTATCAATGATGAAATTCTTTGACTAAGGATTCCATCATGATCCTTTTGACAAAATTCAACAAATAATCTGAAAACGGAATATGTTATTTTTAAAGATGTCGAAAATTTAATTCCTATTATTTTCTGTATCCTAAATATAACGTAATTTTTGGAAGGATAAATTTATAAATGATATAATCGATCGATCGATTTGACAAAATTTAATTGACATGTATAATAAAATGGATTTTTTAGGTGCTTTTCGCAAAAAATATCTGACAATTTTTCGTTTAATGGGGTCTTTCGTTTTTTCATCCTATCCCATTCGTTCCTGCTTATCTCATGTTTCTCATTCCATCGTATCGCATAACAGACTTTATCTTAAATACGCTCGCGCATCTGCAGATAAGCGAGCTTTCATTCTCGCACATTGCATCGGACACGCGTGATCTCATTGGAGGTAATCGTCAGAAGTTAAAAAGAAAAATATATATGAAAGATAAGAAAAGAAATGAAGAGAGACGATATACTTAGGAGTAATATTATCATTATCTCTGCCAATCATCTATGTTTATCTCTGTGTTTTAATGCAGGGTACAGCATCCCTATTTATTAAGCAAATGTAAGTACGTAAGTTTTATTCCTTTTTCTTTAACGAATTTATTCGAAAGATTTTCACAGATAATTTTTCATACTTTGAATTTTTTAAATAAAATTATTCGAAAAGCTTTATTAATAAATTTGATTTTAACTAAACATCGATTTTTATTCTATTTCTTTTTAAGGACAAAATACAGATAAAAAAGATTTTTATACACAATTTAAAGTAAAATAATAAATTAAAATTGCCGAAAATATATTTTATGATTAATTATTTTCATAAAGATCTATTTCATTGATTATAAATGTAATAAATATACTGTAATAAATATACTGTTTGTGTATGAAAGACAATCATTAATAACAATAATTATTCGTCGTAATTTAAAACTCGAACTAATAAAATATTTAAGAGATATCTTTAATTCGTTACAAAAATAGGTCAAATCAATTACTTGAAACTTAGGGGAGTAAGAGAAACATAATAATCTAATATCATATCCATTGACTAAATTAACTCAAAAATCATTAGTATGCATATACATAAATGAAAATATAAAAAAACTGATCACGCGAGATTTTGTTTTACGATGAAATTTACGGTGACACATATATGATCGATAAAAAATGCTGTGTGACGTCAACCACCTGAATTTTAATTAAAAAATACTCATCGCGTGTAAAGTTTTTTAGTGCTACTCACTCTTTTGTGACATTTCATTTAAAAAAATATCACCGTAGAACGAGAAAAGAGATTTTTTTTTAAATCAAAGATATTTTTTAATAACAATTTTGTTAAGAGTAAATCGTACGTCTGATTTATAGATAAAAATATTGGATTGTAACATATATTCTTCTTGTTTCATCATATAGACAAACAGAATATTTTTTTGTGTTTTTCTGGACGAATGTATGTTACAACCGAATATTTGTACATACAAATTTATTTTACATTGCATTTTGGCTCATATCAATATTTCATCTACTAATAAAAAAGAAACAAATTTATTAATAAATCTTTTGTAATAAAAATTTCAACCATTGATAAAAAATAAAATCTAAAAAACTAAAAACTATTTTCAATAAAAATTTCAACTACCATTAAAAAACAAATTCACTCATAAAAGAAACAAAACCATTTATAAATTTTTCTCAATAAAAATTTTAACTGCCAATAAAAAAAAAAAGTTTTTCCATAAATTTTAACTGATTAAAAATAAAATGTATCGATTGATTGATAGAATGGACGACGTTATAAAAACAAATTTAATATAAAAGAAAATATAAAATGGAACCAATTTATTTATATTATAAATACAAAACATAGTAAATTCAGTTCATAAATCTTTCATAATAAAACTCTAAAATATATTGATAAAAATTTAAAAATTAGACAAGTTTTTAATAAACAAAAATTCAATATAAAAAAATGTAAAATAGAATCGATTTATTAATAATATAAATATAAAGCATAATAAATTCACTTTTCATTTCGATACTATGTATTCGATATAAAAAATATAAAAAATTATAGAGTATGCAAAAGATCGATTGCATCTGGTGCGTGCACTCGAGAAAATACTTTCTATCGAGCGCCTTTGACGCAGGCGCGTACAAGCACTATCGAACTCCCTGTATGCACTTTCCCCTATTTTCACGAAGATCGATAAACCTCATATTGAAATGAGACTGTCGAAAGAAAGAAAGAAAGAAAGAGAAAGAGAAAGAGAGAGAGAGAGAGAGAGAAGAATGAATCACAAGCCGATTGTGATCCGTAGTGTCTTTTAAAATAGGCTCGGTTTCAATCGAAGCGTATGAAGTGTGTGACTAGGAGTATCTGTCACCGCGTCGACGGACTTCTTGACGTTTAGAGCGATTCAGGAGATGAGAAAACGCAGGCGTAAGAATAAAGAGAAGGAGAAAGAGAGAAAGTGAACGAGTGAGTAAGAGAGAGAGAGCGAGAGATAGAGTGAGACAAGAAGAGAGGAAGAGAGAAGGAAACCTGCTGTAGGCTCATCACAGGGACGTAAGGATTCCCATACAAAACCACACTATAATCAAAATTTATTTCATTTCCGTGTCGATTAAACAAATTATATCGATTCGTAGTTTTTATCCTCAATTTCGTAAATTTCGTAAACGAGAATGTTTTTTTTATTAATTTATTTCTAAACGAAATATAAAATTATGTTAAAAATATTTGAGTTCCGTGTTAAAAAAAAAAAACAGAAGGAAAAAATAAGAATCAAATGTATAAGAAAAAAAATAACAAATCATAAATAATACGAAAGATCGAAACATCCTCTCGCGTTATTTGTTTATTATTCTTGTTTCTAAAAAAAGAATAGAAAATAAATTGGAAAGACTTAGTTTGAAAGGTATAAAAATGTATGTTACGGTGTTGCGATCGTTTATAATAGCTTTTGGCAAATTCTATTAATAAGGCAAGTAAGCGCCCCTTTGATTCCCTCAAAAAATACGGCACTGTCTATATCGTAGGGTCGACGGACATAGTTCAGTGGGGTGCGCGCGCTCGGCCGGAGAGCCGTGTGGCCGAACCCTATCCGTCGATTCTTTTCTTTCAACGAATCGAAATAACACTTAAACGGGAAAACGAATTTAAAAGTATCGAATTAGTGTTATTATTTCGAATCTAATAAGTTTGTTAAGTAAGGAAAAAGCGCGTTGACGTGCACGATGTGAGTGACACGCTTAGTGAAAATTAATACTTCTGTTAGATCGGTGGAGGAACTCGAGGAAGAAGAAGAGGAAAAAGGAGTGGAGGAGGAAGAGGAGGAGGTGGAAAGTGATAGAAGGGAGGATCGCGACGCATGTCTTTTACATCGAGAGATAACTCTCTCGAAAGGACTCGAGAGCAACAATAATTTAAATCCACCAATGGTGAGTCTTGTAACATTTTATATAAAGACAGCAGTGAATTGGCAGATCTAATATTTAATTGTACAAGGAAATATGTTTTTCCGAGGAAACGTATTTTTCGTTTAACGCAAGAATATTCTCGGAGAAGAGTTTGATATCGTAGATCATGGCAAGCACTCAAGGTTGCTCTCGTTAAGCCAATCTTCGCCGGTTCGGTAGACTTGCGCCACTTCTCCATTGATTGATACAATTGTCTTACGTGGAATAAGTTTTACCAGGCTATGTTTCTACTCGCGTATTTATGACGTAACGTTTTGCGTTTATAGCATTTAATTGCTTGATTATTTTTAGAATTATCTTTGATGTCTTCCTTTCAATATTTACAGTAATATCGTTTACTGAAGATGAATTCTAGAAATCGACGAACTTCGTTATTAATCGTTTATTCGTTCGTGATCAGATGACAGAAGTCACGTTTACCTTCTTACAGGAGCAACCAGAAGAATCGACGCGAAAACTTTTGGAAAGAGAATTGCGGCTTTTAGATCCACGTGATTTACGTTCGCATGCTTGGTATCATGGCAGCACGCTCCGAGGTGGTAGGAAAGGTGCTGAAGCAGAAGTACCCAACGACGGTGATTTTCTCGTTAGAGATTGTGCCTCTCAACCAGGGAATTACGTTCTCACCGTACGATGGAAGGGACAGCCTCTTCATTTCGTCATAAATAGAGTAAGCTGATAACATTAAACAGTAGTTAAGATCAATCTTTGTAAATTAACGAATTCTTTGTACTTTAATTAATCTGTTGTTAGATCATACTATAAAAATAGATTTTAGTAGAAAAGTTTCGTGAAAGATATAAATACAAACTTTCGAAGAACTGGTTCTACGAAGAATCCGAAAAAGAAGAAACAAGGAAAAAATGCAAAATAATTTAGAAATCACTTATAAGTTTCGAAATAAATATACTTATGAGATAATCCAAAGAAGGAAAGGATAAAATTGTCTACAGAATCATAACGAAAATTAGTCTAAAACTCACGCGCTATATACTAAAGCTCATTTTCATATTAAAACTAGGATTTCTTTTTTATAGGTCGTAATTCAGCCGGAAACGGTCTACGAGAGAGCGCAATACCAGTTTGAAGACGAAGCTTTCGACACAGTCGCCGATCTGATAACCTTTTACGTTGGTAGTGGTAGGCCGATAAGCCAAGCGAGTGGTGCTCGAATCATAACTCCAAAGACAAGATCGGTACCACTGACCTGTGTAAGTGGTGGACCTACTGTAAATCAACATGGTTCGAGTCCATCCTCGTCGTCTTTGTCGACTGGTTCGCCACCACGATTGCCAAGGAAGCAACAACGTAGTCATTCCCTAACAGCGCAGCATCACGTACCCGATCAACATGGAGCCAATAGAGAGACTGGAAACCAACAAGCAAATATTCCGATACAATCTAGTACACTACCAAGAATACCACCAATACAGAGCCAACCACCTTCGTGTTCGTTGTCATTGGGTCGTCAAAAGATTATTAGAGTAATTTCAGATCCAGCACTTCAACAACAACAACAACAACAACAACAACAACAACAACAACAACAACAAC
>QUOG01000018.1:3840973-3892952 GCA_010416905.1 Polistes dorsalis
ACAACAACAACAACAACAACAACAACAACAACAACAACAACAACAACTGCAGCAACAACTGCAGCAACAACAACAACAACAACAGTTACATCAACCTCTTAGTCTGAATCATCAAAATACCATAGCAGGTTCTGCTCCGCCGAAACCACCACGAATACCATACGTTGGAAATCATCAACATCATCATCATCGCCATCATCATCATCAAGGTTATCAAGCTTCCGGAAGTGATAGTGGAAACGGATCAGGAGATAGTGAATTCGAGACAAATAACTCGGGCGGTACAAGTAATCCATCGTCGTCCGCACCCATTAAAGGTGTAGTCATACGAAGCCATTACAATACCAGTAATGACGGTACAAATGGTAATAACGGCAATGAGTATGAGTTAAGTGCCGAGGAACAACTCGTAGTTGCCGCTCCTTCATTAGAAGTTACAACAGTGCTCGATGTCGAAGGTTTCTCGACTCTTCTTTTACCAGCTGGAGAACATCGACCTCTCGATCCTACCGCGCTAAGAGGCGTCTCTGGGATGTTACACGATTCAGCACCCAGAGTCTTGGCGTCGCATCTCACCAGGATCGATCTCGAGGTCGCTCTTCAGCCTGGTACTGGCAATCGTAGCGGATTAAGTGGAATTGAACTAGCAACGTTGCCTCACGGTAGGCAAGCTAGGATGGATCTGATAGAAAGATCCGAGTGTTTGAAGCTTCTAGTCGCGGTGACCGTTCTAGCCGGTGCTACTGCAATCGAGAGAGCGGCAACGATAAGTAAATGGATCAAAGTTGCGATAGATACCAAAACGGCTCTAGGAAATCTTTACGGTTTCTGCGGTGTAATGCTTGGCTTATGCCTACCACAGATACAGAGATTGGCCAATACGTGGCATCTTCTCAGGCAAAAGCATACCGAAGAAGCATTTAGTTTCGAAGCCAAATTAAGGCCTACTCTTCGTGCCATGAACGAATGCACGAATCCTCAAGCACCTAACACAACGTTACCTCACCTTCTACCAATCGCTTTGCTTGAGGAACGTGGTCCTGAAGATGTTCTTGGTAAAATAATTTATTCTTTTCTTTATTAATATTGTACTTAAACACTTATCCAATAAATGCAATTTTCATTTAATGAAATTGTTTTTTATTGTAGGAACTGTAGCACCTTCTGGATTAGCAGCAGCGATACTTTCGCCTTGGGAAAATTCAGCACCCGATTGTGGCCTTTTCATAGTTTGGTCTCATTTAGAAGCGGCGCGTAAACTCGCCGAAAGCTTGCCATTGTTTCGAAGAAACGCTGAAATCGCTTTGGAAGGAGCCAGGAGTGACGAATTGCTATCCGATGCGTTTCGAACGGAGTTTCATATAAAATTTTTATGGGGTAGTCGAGGTGCCACAGTGGCACCTGAGGAAAGACATCTCAAGTTCAGTCAGGTCCTGGACGCGATGTACGATAAATGCTCTGCCAGCGAAGTGTCGGCGTAGACCGAGAAGACCAAAAAAAAAACAAAAGAGCTATACCGAAACGCTTGTTTTTCGAAGTCTGTAGGATCTTCTTAGAAAACTTAAAATTATCAACAGATGAAAAATCAAGCAACAATTATGTTGAATAAAACTTAATTGTTATATATAAGAAATGTTTCGAGAAATGATCGATTGCTAACAACGTAAGCACTCATAAAGGAACAACTAAACGTATTTCGTGCGATAAAATCGAATAATACGAATCGATTGAGTTGCCATTTTAGTCTCGTTTTAGTACCTATGACTATCGAAAAATCAAAATGTTCTCTCCCTTAGTGTGACTCCCCGTGTACTTATCATTACGAATGTAATCGAAAGTTATATTATTGCCATAGAGTAATGCTGACCTTGAAGGTCAAGCACGCCATCTTTGACGGTATAAAAAACCGATCTCCTACAATTATATACAAACCCCATCCGTGACAATACAAAACGGTACTATAAATGAAATTTTTAAAAGTAGACGAAAAATGTGACTGCCATTCGTACAATAACGTACTTAAATTTTCATTAATTGTATGTTTGGCCAATATTAAGTTGTAAATGTTGTTCATGTTTGTTCATACTTAATATACACAAGTAAAAAAATCATTAAAAAAATTTAATAATCGTTGGACCTAACTTTTTAATATGTTTATATAAAATGTTTCATTATTTATTATATTCCTTTATGGTTTAAATTATTTATTTCAGATTCAATATATCATTAAAAAATTAATTAATAATTAATAATTAATTATATAATTAATAATTAATCTTTTTTTCAAATTTTAATTCACATCTTTTATGATTTTTATTATTTACAATTGATATATATTTTATTCATAAGTTATATACTTCCTTGTTATGTTATAATTATTTTTTAAAGAGAGAGAGAGAGAGAGAGAGAGAGAACATAAAAGTCAAGCCATCACGCAAGTCGTTCCGCCTTGTTTAATAGCTCAACTCCAGCGCCATTATTACTAAAAATATCAAAAAACGGACATTAGTATATTTATGTTAAGATAAATTATATTTTACATATTTTCAATATAACACCAATGTTACCAAAGATCTGATTTTTACCTAAAATAAGTAATTAAAATATTAAAATTATTTACATTTTTATTCGTATTATTGAATCTGCATATACAGAAACTTTTAAATTATTTGAAGTAAATTAATTCCAAGTAAAAATATATTATTTAATTATAAACAAAGAAAAAATGTTGTTATTTTAATCGATGCATTTAATTGAATAATTGTTTAAGAATTATTAAAATATTTTGTGATTTCGTTCAATTTCGTTTACCGCTATCTCAATTTAAAATAACGCAAGATGGCGCTTATTTTAACTAAACGTATTTGAATAGTCTTATTATACGTGATTTGTATTAACACGCCGACAATATACATACCCGGTACAAGGTGGCACGTATTATTTCTAATATCCTTGAAATTAAGTATTTTCGAGGATGCAGATTTTACGACAATTAGATGTGCACCCAAAAGTGCGCGAAGAGGCTGATATTTTAATTCGAACATTCAGCGGTGCTATCGGTAATATATGTTTTGTATTATAGGTTAGAAAATGAAGTTTATCATATTTATTTAAGTTTTAGTATATCTTCGTGCTTTATTATTTCATTATGATATTTGTTTATCTGAGTTTTTAATAGATTGCTTTTATTTTATTTTTATTAACCAAGAAACTATTGAATGTTTAATTAACCTCACAATTTGGTGTTCTTATTTTCAATGAATAATATTCTTTGTTCAATTTTTAAATTTCTTTTATATTTTTTGTAATATATATTAATTGTTATTTACTTGTTATACTTCACATTGTTTAATAATCAAAAGACAAAAGATACCGTGAGTGTTGAATATCAGTGTCCATTGTTTACATTTGATTATTAGTAAATATAGAAATAATTGTCATCATTAGAATAAAAGAATTTGTTTAAAATAATGAAATAATTATTCAAGTGAAATTAAAGATTAAATAAGATTTGCATTTTTGCAGTGACTATCATTAGTACTTTCATCATGGGTATATTGTTTTTATCTGAAGTTAACTATTATCTTACACCTACTCTAAGTGAAGAATTATTCGTTGATACATCAAGGGGGTCAAAATTAAGAATTAATTTGGATATAATAATTCCTGCAATATCATGCGATCGTAAGTATATTATAATAGATATTTTATTTATAATCAATAACAAAAAGACTAATATTAACATAGCTTTTACCCTTTCGATACCAATAATGACTATAGTCACTCATCGTTTGATGGTTGCTGTGTACTAATAATGATTACAGTCACCCAACAATTGATGTTTGCAGTGTACTAGAGGTGACTATAATTACCCAATATCATAGCGTTTATAGTGTACTATCAGTAATTATAATCACCCAACATCTGATGCTTGCTGTGTAATAATGGTAATTATAGTTACTCAGTGTCATAACACTCGCAGAGTACTATCAATGACTATAGTAACCTATTGATATTACATATCAATTTACAATTTACAAAATTTTTTAATTTTTAAACGCATTTTATTATAATCTCCCATCCTTAATCTACTTCGCAATGAAATGTATATATTTACTTTATAACTTAACCATATAATAAATCCTCATTCTCGATGTAAGTATCTGTATAGTAGAAGCATACTCGCAAACGACAAAGCTGTATCGAAAGGGTTAATTTCTAAGCTCTATATTTTTAATATATATATATATAATGAGCAAAAGAAATATTATATTATACTATATTATGCTATAGAGATAACAGTAGAAAAAACTTTTAGATTGCCTATTATTGTTTAAATCAGTGTTTCTCAAACTATATTCTGCAGAAAGCCAATGTGCTCTATAAAAAATTATAAAAATTATTATAAGTTTCTTATGATTTTAAATACTATACCAAGTTGTAACATAAAATCCAATACTATACCAAGTTGTAAACTCAAGCAATCTACATTTGTTTAATTTATTTATTAATTTACATTAGCATAGATTAACAAAAAGTTTAGGAAACACTGGTCTAAATATCAAAATAAAAATAAAAAAAAAAAACAAATTTTAATGTCACAAAATATTTCAGATGCAAGATATACATTTAGGAATTTTCCTTGTTTAATTCTCCATTAAATACTGATGGTGTTCGTAAACAATGATAACAGATTTTAAATATCTGTTAATTTTTAATTTTGCTTCCAAGTAATTCAGAATAATTTGCAAAAGCTGGTATAAAAGTTTTAAAACACGACAATTAATAATAAATCGTGAAAAGAAAAAATCAATCTACGAAATAATAGATATTTTAAAGATAATTATAATTTATTATTGGAGATATTATAAAATATTATAGAAATAAAGATTAATTTAAATCAAATGTCCAGATAGCTGTCCACAAATTTTAAATAATAGTGATAGATGCTCTGTTGTGAGAGAAACTAAAACATTTCAATATTAATGTTCTAAGGTGGCTACGAAGTTACAAAAAGAACATGACGTTTTAGTAAAGCTATTAAATGGCCAAAGACTACTCATACTGGAGAGCTGCAATGAATAAATCATTAAAAAAAAGCTATATATCAATTTAAAAAATAGAATAAAGAAATATTCTTAAGGAAAACCCTTTATGGGTTAACATTACCCTTAATGGGTAATGTTATTTCCGTGAATAGAAGCGAATTTAATATTAACGGTAATGAGAGGATGAGAGCGTAGTGGAAAGCAAAAAAACACTTACTTCAAAGCATTTAACACCAATAATGAAATATAGGAACAAATCAATTATAGTTTAGCGATATAAGTTGTTTTGCTGGTGTTCTTGATAAAAATAAATATTAAAAAATTTACAAAAATAATTCTTCAAAAAATCCCTATAGAGAAATTTTGAAAAATTTTTACTAGAATAAGAGTCTTAAGCACAAGGTTTAGCAGTTTATAAATTTCTACTTCTATTAAAATATCAATTACATCATTATTATTTTATATATATTTTTATTCTGAGAAAACATTTATACCATATTATCAAGTATATGAAATATGCAATTAAGTATTAAACTTTTCTTAAAGAATCATTATTATAATTTTATACGTATAATTAGTAAAGTGTTTCCGAAACTTTTACTGGCTTTTAAATTCATCCTTTTTCGGTATTATGTTTAAAATTCAAATAACAATAAATAATAACTTAAAAGTGTTTTTATACTGCTATCTTCATAGGGTAGTGTAACATATTTTATTGTTCTTGTACGTTTATTGGAAATATAGAGTTTAAAAATTAATATTGTATTAGTTTCTGAATCTTTTTATAATCGACTATATGTATTACAACTTTTTACATCTAAAATTGATACTAATAAACCTACATATTTGTTTTAGTTTTATCAATTGATGCCATGGATACAACAGGTGAACAACATCTCCAAATAGAACATAATATTTTTAAACGACGCTTGGATTTAAATGGAAAACCTCTAGAAGACCCACAAAAAGCAAGTAGGTGTACAAGCGATTTATATTAAAATTTGAAATATCGTGTCATGTATATGTAGTAAATCCATATTTCTACAAACAAAATTATTTATAAATATTTTAATAATTTTTTATTCAAACAAAAATGATTTGATTAATTATTTATTATACTTTAGAAACAAGTAAATCTTAATTTTATTAACGTCTTAAATATATATACATAGAGAGTGCCCCAAGGTTTATCGGCCAAATTGCAAGAGCATATTCTACAAGTGAAAATAAAAAAAAATGTTATTTGAAATTCGGTTAGATTTTATAACTTTATTACAAAGTTATAAAGAAATGAAATTGAAATAGGTAACAGCAGATTTAACGAACCAATGAGCAAGTCACTAAGCATAGCTGCTCAAACATTACTAATATCAACAAAAATTACTTCATAGGCAGATATAATATGTACAAATCATAGATGTTCGATATGTCTTTTTTCTATTTGAATGCAATTCTGACGTCTATGGACTGACATATACTTCCAAATATTCCTTGAACTAGTGTATTTCTAAGTAAATTCTTTTGTGTACACTCACACTATATCAATGCTCATAAATAACAAAAGTTAATTTACATCGAAAGGGTTGATTTTGAAACCCATGATAGACATTTTTTACTTCTCTCAATAAGTACTATAAGTTCTTAAAAAATCGGCTTATATACATGTAGCGATCTACGCTATTCAGCCGAATTCTGTATATGTTTAAACTTAATAGTATTATTATTAAAAATACATTTAATATATTTTACATTAATCTTGTATTTAATTAATATTGTATTCAATGAGTATTGCAAGATCTAATTATTATATTGCATCATAGATATTACAGATACAAAGGCTCTAAGTAAAACTACAGAGAAGGTAATTGAATAGTACTGTTATTTATATTCACACTAGAGATATTTAATTTTTTAACATACAATGTAAATATTTCAATGTTTTCGATTAAAGAAAATCGATAATTTATGTGTTTTTATAGACAGTAGGAAATATTACGACTGAAGCATGCGGAGACTGCTATGGAGCAGCTAACGAAGCATTAAATATAAAGTAAGTTGGCTTATAAATTTGACATATCGTTTATAAGAAAGGGCTTTGACAAATAATATTTTTAGATGTTGTAATACATGTGAAGATGTGAGAGAAGCTTATAGGCTTAGACAATGGGCTCCTCCTGTTCCATCTACGATCAAACAATGTCAAAATGATAAATCGGTAGAAAAGATGAAACATGCTTTTACGCAAGGTTGTCAAATTTATGGTTATATGGAGGTAAATAGAGTGGGTGGAAGTTTCCATATTGCACCAGGTGATAGTTTCTCCGTTAATCATGTACATGGTATGTTAAAATTTATTCATTTATGTTAATACATTAAGCACGATTTCAATCTCTGGGAACTGACAGTGAATTTTTTATCTGAGCAATGACTTTCCTTGGTAGTTGCCTTTTTACTATTCCTGATTATCTATTGTTTATCCTTTATATTCTTCTATATTGACTATGCCGTTCCTATAGCCCAAACAGACTATAAAACACCATCATCATTACAGTATAAGTGTTATGTTCTATTTATACTTTATAAATGAACATCTCGCTGAGTAATCATCACTGTGTACTATTTGAATGGAAAGTAGAGCAAAATCGACTCCACACTCAACATGTTAAAAAGAAATGTTATTAATTTAATTTTATACCCATTCAAGTTATTAGACAATCTCATCGGAAATAAGAAATTCTATTTGTTACAGTACATGATGTGCAACCCTATTCTTCGTCTCAATTTAACATGACTCACAAAATCCGTCATTTAAGTTTCGGACTAAATATACCAGGAAAAACAAACCCGATGGATGATGTTCTTGTAGTTGCGCTGGAAGGTATGCTATTGTTTTCTTAAAAGTATTTTATTAAGAAATCAACAATATGCTTTAGTATTACAACCTTATGTAACGTAAAGGTGCTCTGTTCATATAGTTTCTAAAGTATTAGCATCGTATTCCCATTCCGATAGCCATAAATACACCAAATGTACCACCACCCTGAATCATACTTTTACCAAGTTGAGTTATCAATTCTCTTCCTCTTAATCTGTATCTAAATAAAACAAGAATCAATTAACATTATATTTAAACAATTTTTTTTTTTTATTTTTTTAAGTAGATTATATTTCTTATATACTTGATGGCTGAAAATCCTGTAAGAATTGCACCAGAGGCTATACCAACACAAAAACCCATGGTGAAACCCATCCTAACCCTATCCCAGCATGTAGCTTTGTGCTGTTGCACTACACTTGATGAAATTGGCATTGTGATCTATAAATTAACATTATAGCTTATTAGCATTTATTGTTAACATTTTTTAATAGTAATATTGTTCGAGATTTATTACTTTTTTTTTATTTTATTACATAATTTCTTTGATAAAACTAACTAATCATAAATATGTAATAATAAGTATAATAAAAACATAAGAGAAATATCTTTTTATCTTACTATGAAAGAAAGAAGAAACAAAACACCATTAACGAGTAATTAGTATTTATTTTATAAATCACTAATGCACTCACCGTATATACTTGTATTAATCACTTGGAAAAGCGTATTTCTATCTTTTTTTGTGTTTTCAGTCGTTTAATAAGCCGGGATCCAACTTATCTTACAATTGAGACGCCATATTAGTTTTACGGTAAAACGTAATGGCAGCAACATGTTTCTATTACTTCCGTTTCAAATGACTTCAATATATCGATATTTGCATGGCGGTTTATTTGAATGAGAAATTTGTATTATACTAAAAAACTTCATTTAAGAAGTCATTTAGGTCAAAAGTTTTGAAAAAATCCACCATTTCTTTTTGCATATATTATAGGTAAATACTTTTAAGAATGTAATGCAAAAATTTTGACATTAAAATTTTTATTTTAACTTTTATTCGAATGTTTCTCGAAAGACGATTTGTCACATTTGCGTAGGTAACAAAAAGAAAAATACAAAACCGATTACGGTAAATTTTGTATACTTTATTCTGTATACTATTAGCTATACTTAAGACTAAAATTGTAAGAATAGTTACATAATTAAAAATTTTAAAAATAGAAAACATTCAAAAAAGAGTAGAAAATTCCGATACTTTGAGTACAGGCCATATTTGTCTTTCCTTTTATTTTTTAAACTTGTTAAACTAGAAAAATTATTAGGACGAGTCACGAAACTTTTCAGAGGCATTACATTCCAGAAGTTCCATTTTTCCTTTTCATAAATTTGTTTTCTATAAGTTAAAAATTTAATAATATTACACTAAAAAAATCAAAATCATAATTCGTTGTTTTCATAGACAAAAAATAAATTAACAAAAATACATAAGGTATTTTTGCACTGCTTGACCAGAATGATCCTTTTAAATTATATGTATGTATATTTTATTTGTTTCTCTTTAGAGTTTACAAGGGCTACTTCCGCTTATACAACTTTTATATTTCTTATCTCTTCACTAATTTACAATCTAATCTTTTATATACATTACATTCTACTTACTTATTTAAACTTTTATATTATTTCTATACATGATGAACCCTTTAAATTGTTCAATTTAATTGTTTGTTTTAATTTTTGCACTGCTTGACCAGAATGATCCTTTTAAATTATATGTATGTATATTTTATTTGTTTCCCTTTAGAGTTTACAAGGGCTACTTCCGCTTATACAACTTTTATATTCCTTATCTCTTCATTAATTTACAATCTAATCTTTTATATACATTACATTCTACTTACTTATTTAAACTTTTATATTATTTCTATACATGATGAACCCTTTAAATTGTTCAATTTAATTGTATTAATAATAATGTAAATATATCCTTATAAATGTTTGGTTTTTGGTTTTCAGGAGCAATGATGTTTTACCATTACATAAAAATTGTACCAACTACCTACGTACGTGCAGATGGTTCAACTCTTTTAACAAACCAATTTTCTGTAACACGACATGCTAAACAAGTATCTCTTTTTACCGGTGAATCAGGCATGCCTGGAGTATTTTTCAGTTATGAATTAAGCCCTTTAATGGTTAAATATACAGAAAAGGCTAAGTCTTTTGGACACTTTGCGACAAATACTTGTGCAATTATTGGCGGTGTTTTCACTGTAGCAGGATTGATAGATTCACTTTTATATCATTCAGTTAGAGCGATACAGAATAAAATTGAATTAGGTAAATATAATTAAATTTGACAAAGACAACATGAAAAAGGATTATTACAGTCAACACTATGAAGTGTGTGCTATTTTCAATTGAACTTTTTTCGATTTTCTATTTGCACAAAGATGATGCACATTATATAGTATGTTTGCAAAATAAATAATATGGAATCTGTACATTGGAACCATATTACAAAAGAATCTCTCAGAAAATGCGAACTTTGTACATAGCAAAGCTAATCAATAATTACAATCTATGTATTATAACATTTTATTACAAAGTTTTGGACTGTTTAATCATCATTATCATTAAGATCAACGATAATCGTCTAGACCAATTGCGATGTAAAATATTTGTGTATACAAATGTGTAAATACCAGAAAAAGAGAAAATCATAAAAATAAAAAATTAATATAAAAATATGAAAGCAAAATGTCAACAAAAAAGGCGTTTATCTATATAAAATAAAATTTTTTATTTACAATTAATTATAAATCAATTAAGGTAAAAGACCCGACTATGAGACAGATGTCTCCTCCGATGAAACATTCCAATAAATAGAAAATATTTCAACTATGCATTTATTTAAATTAAATTTTATTTAATTAAAATTTTAATTTTAACCGCGTTTGGCTACCGGAGGTTTTTCAAAAAACACGATCGAAAAAGTAGCGCCAGACCACCGTTAATTGTCTGTATCGACGAAATGCGCAAGCATTTTTCGACATGAAATCTGAAGAGTGCGAAAGCAGCCCGTGGAAGTTAAACGGTTAATCTAACCTAAAATATTATTTTTCTTTACTATCAGTTTTATCAAAATATTGTTTCAAATTATTGATTTATAATAAATAAAATATTTGTTATTAATGAAAATAATCTAATACTTTTTTTATCGATTATTTATAATAATAAAAAAATCTAAAAAACTAAAAAAATGTACAATATCATTTAAGTCTGTAAAAAGTAAGAGTGAATTAAAGAGTAAAGTATTGAAATCAAAGGCATTTTTTTAAATTCTGATACAAATAAGAGAAAAAAAATACTCAAAAGAAAACAGTATTCAGAAGAAAAAATGACAAATGCTATTCGTGCCCTTGATACTGGAGTATCTATTAGAAAAACTGCTGCAGCTTATGATGTACCAGTGTCAACGCTAGCTAGAAGGAATAAAACTCCAAATTTTGTGCCCAAAAAAAGTAAGTCCGCTCAAATGCTTCCCATTTCTATAGAAAATGACATTGTGTATTGAATTATATCAAGAGCAAAATTAGGATATCCAGTATCAAAGACTCAACTGCTTGATTCAGTTCAAAAATATGTTAGAGACAAAATTCACTGATGATAGGCGTCAGGATTGCGTCAGGGTTGAACGCAGGTAGGACGTCACTGGTACGAAGCATTTCTTAAGAGACATCCAAATATTTCAATAAAAAAACCACAAAAGTTGGATGAAAGTAGAGCTCACGTGACAAGAGATGAATTGAAAGAGTGGTATTACGATCAAGAAGAGTATTTAAGATCCAAAAATTTGCTAGATATTTCGCCAAATAGAGTTTATAATTGTGCTGAGACAAATGTGATGATGTGTCCTAATTCGGAAAGATTTTTACTGAAAAGGTGCTCAGTCTGTGTATAAAATTGACGATGGTGGAAAAATGAGCCGTACCATTTTGTTTACTTATAATGCACAAGGAGACCGTGCTCCACCAATGATAATGCTTAAGTATAAAGAGCCAGTATCAGTTCCTTCAAAAGTGGTAAAAAATGTACCAAAAGAATAGGGTCTTGGTGTTTCGGAGACTGGATGGATGTGCACAGAGACATTCTACGAATATGTATCAAATGTGTTTCATCCCTGGCTTCTGAAACAGAAACTTGAATTCCCAGTTTTATTGTACTTAGATAATCATGTTTCTCATGTAACCCTGCCTTTAGTAATATTTTGTCGAGCAAACCAAATAGAATTAATTGGGCTTGTTCCTCATTTAACACATATTTGTAAACCTTTAGATTTAGCATTCTTCAAACTTGTTCCTCATTTAACACATATTTGTAAACCTTTAGATTTAGCATTCTTCAAACTTTTCAAACAAGCATGGAAAGTAACTGCGGTAGCATGGCAGTTGAAAAATAAAGTTTTAAAAATCAAATCTAAAGAATTTCCAATTATTGTAAAAATAACTGTTGATAATATGCAAAATGAAGCAAAGATAGTTCGTAATGGGTTTAAGGCTAGTGGCCTCTTCCCATTTAACTTCAGTGCCATAGATTTTGATGTATTGAATAAAACAAAAGGTGATAAAATTAACAATAAAAAATATAGCAATAAAGAGGATATTGATAGCCCTGACGGTCATTTACAGAAATTTGAGAAAAATATTGCTTCATATGTTTTGAAAGATTTTATAAATAATCTTCCAAATGAAACTTGGCAAGGAAATATAGAATACAAAGCTTTATACGAATATTAGATTTTGATAAGAAATCAATCATCTGGTAAAACTATCAGTTAATATTTAAAGTTTAAATGATCGAATAATTACATTTAAAATTTTAAGTTATTAACATTAAAAATTATTATAATTGTTACGGTTTTATTTATACAAATCAAATTGTATAAATAAATTGTATTTATACATAATTTTTTACAGAAATTTCGATTTTTTTTCATTTAACTATTTGTAGATGAGAAGTCAAAAACGAATATTAAAATTCAGAGTGTAGAGAAGAAAAAAAATTTTAAGCTAAATATAATATCCGGAGATAATATACATTCTGTAAAATCTTAAGATAATATAAGTCCTGTAAAATCTCTAGATAATATAAGCAAACCCTAACTTTAATAATATTGATATTAATTTAACTTTAAATAATGATTTTATTTATTAACCTAATTCAAACATACCAGATGAAATGTATAATATTAGCAATGACCGAATTGAAATAGTTTTTGTTGATCTTCATGGCGATAATAATAAATTAGAAAAAAATATTATCCAACAACGACGAAAGAAGATAATAAGGATGACTCATTATTTACCCTTGATAATTCAACTCCTGAAACTAATCAAAAAAATGATCAAACAGATTCGAGTCAATCATTATTAATCTTAGGCTTAATTAATGTAGTTTATTTGTTATAAATAACTCTGCAATATTAATGTACACATATTACAGAAATATACTCAGAAATAATGAAGGAGATGAGCTACAATTCTAATATGCGATTATTTCTTCAGAAATACAAGAAAAATCTATTTCTTTTACAATTTCTAGCTCAGCTAATGCAAACAATAACAAGGAAAATAATAGTCATATCGCTAACAAAGTTTTTTTTTTAATTAATTAATAAATACGACTGATTTTATATTTTATTTTAATATATCTTTAATTATATAGACAACACAGTAACTTCAGATGAATCTTTCTCACAAATATTTACTTTACCTACGGAATTTTTACCGAAAAAAAAGAAAATTAAATTAGAATCGACTGGAAAAAAGGAATCTCCTTCAGCAACTACCTCAGATGCTTGGTGGCCACAACATCTTGAAAAAGAAGAAAAAAGAAAATAAAGCAATAAAAGATAGCAAAAAAAAGAGCTTCAAGAACAAAGACAAAAGATTGTTGGTAAAATAAACAAATTAGAATCACAAAAAAAAGAATTAGCAACAAAAATCAAAGAAGATTCAGTTGAAAGAAAATTAAAAAAGAAAAATCTTAATTTTTGTTTCATTTTAATTTATCTTTTACTATCTATTTTTATTATTTAATGTTAATGACACTTTAATAAGTATGTATTTTTTTTATTAATTTCGTATAAATATTTACGTATACCTAAATTTTAGACAATTTAAAAGTTACTACACTTAATTGTATAGTATTATATATATTTTAAATGTTATATTCGAATAAAATTGAAAATTCAAATTAAATTCACTCCTTTTTTTATGTTTCATAAACATGGACCTAATGAGTGAGTTACTAGTTGCGGGTTACGTTTACACTATCTCATCGTAGGTCTTAAGTCACATTAGTTTTTGTTTAAATAAAATTATTTTATGCATTAAAATTAAACTTATAAAGCGATTTTTTACTCTAAAAGGTATCAAATTATTTATTTAAAAAAAAATAAAAAGAATTTACAATATAAATTATTTTTAATTACCTGAAGTACTGAGGGCATCTACATAACCCATCTCAGAGTTGGGTCTTTTATCTTACATAATAGATTTCAGAAATGAATCATAAGTCTCTGTAGATGTTTTTGCTACATTTTGACAAAATTGGTCATTCGTACCACCGATCAGAGCTATGAGTGAAACATACATTGGTTTAGTTGGATCGTACTGCGCTCTACCCAACTTTACCAAAAACTTATGCCTCTGCTCTAATCTATGTTTTCTGCATAACAAAACGTGTGGTTGAGATGAGATAAATTCATGAGATAATTTCATCTCATTATGCGCATAATCAAATGTACTGATTATATTTTTTTTACCTGAAAATATAAAAGATAATTACAACTTTTAGTTACTCAGTAATCGATAGAATAAATTTGATTGACGCTTTTATACAAGGTATCCTAGTTTTTTCCACAGAATTTTACTGATATATTTTATAAATAAAAATAAAAAAAGAATTTTATAAATGTGAGCTCTTAAATGTTTATTAAAAAAGTTATAACAGGAATATAAAATGATAATAGACTGGTGTTTTGTCAGCATAGCATAAGAATCATTGCCAATATATATTTGATTATGTGATAATAACATATTCGTAGTTCACTTTTTACTACAAAATTTATGGATCTAATCAGATAGTTGTTTAGTATATTATATAGTACCAGTAAGGCAATAAAATGACCATTACCTCCAAAATCGAACAAAATAGATCAAGGAAGAGCAATTCCTTGGTCTCCAAAATTACTAAATATCACACCAATGGATTTTTACTTACGAGAAACAGTAAAAGAAAAAAATTATTATCGTTAATTAATAAGAATGGAGGCAAAGGATTAGTAACGTATTAGGTGCAATTATGTAAAATAAACAAGAAATTCATAATGCAATAAATTCTATTCTCCATAGACGCATCTTGCATTCATGATAATGAACATTTTGAAATGGAATTATAATTTGAATCAATAATCTATTCCTATACGATATCGAGAAGGAAAACAATTCATTGCCATTCTGTAGTTTTGTTCTAACTTTTTAATAAAATGTTTAAAAACTCATATTTATATAACATTTTTGTTTTATTTTTACTGATAAGTATACTGATAAAATTTTGCTGAAAATAACTGAGACATCCTATATAAGTTAACGTTAAAGAAAATTCTTACATTTCATCCATATTTTAGGTTGATTTAATAGTATCGCTTTCATTTCGTATTGATTAAAACCCATTAATTCTTTGACAACGAATGTATTTTCTCTTATGTGACTCATTTTGTATGTTATTAATTTCGAATTTTTAGTCGTCAATTGTCTTACTTCTTTTCCGTTGAGATGAAAAGTAGTTTGAAAATATGCTAGCCTAGTATCTATAATCTTAGTAGAAAAATTTAACCATTTAGGATTAATGCAAATGATCGTTTTGATCATATTTATATCGAACTGATGAAATCTCAAATATCTTATTCTCGTATGTAAATCATCCATGTCCACTTTAAATAGATATGGATTTCTAGTGAAGAATTCACCTAAATAGTCACCAGGTACACCGCAATCATGTAAGAATCTTATGTATGGAAACAGATCTTTATCAAAATCTTTACTCAACAAAAATTCCATCAGTTCTACGTTAGTTTCATGTTTATATAATTGTACACCAAGCTTTATTAATCTTTGAATAGTTTCAGAACTATTTGCATATTTTGCTATATTATAACTAGGAAGTTGATAATTTCCAATATGAGAAATGTCTTCGTTACAGATGTCTAAAGCTTTAGGTAATTTGATATACTCATCATAAATACTTAAATCATCTACATTAGTTATTGTCCTTTGAATCCAATCAGAACTGTTTGATTGAGTTTCTTGTAGATTTTGCACAGGTATAACTTTATTTTCTAAATTCCACGCTTTTTCAACATAACCTCTTTCCTCAGGTTTAGATTCAATCGTTGGAGAATGTGCATTGGAATTAATCGAGCTATTTACATTTCTATTTTTTGACAGAAATTGTTTTTTAAAAATATTTGTTATAACATTAATTTGTTTTGCATTACTAAGGCTGACATAACACCGTATAGACCACATTTTGATAACAATTTATAGTTGTAAATTAATCCTTTCTTTTTTCTAACCTCCTTTACTTTTTAAAATGTATGTATAAATACATTTCTGAAGGCACACACATGTTTTTATACACTAAAAATTAAATATAATTATTTAAAATTCTATTACAATATAATTCTATTGTATATACGTTCAAAGAATACATCATATACTATCAAAGAATACTGTACTTGATAGTTTGTACCGTCATCGCGTTATGTGGCCGTCACGCCAAAGCTTGGCGCTACCGGCACTCTTACCGTCACGCCTCTGGTGGCGAAAACTGAAAACTAAAAAAACCCCACGTATATGAATAACCACTGCTATTCGCGCTATTCCGTTCCAACCACTGAGCAAGACACACGCGTTTTACTAGCAGCGACCAAAGACTGAACACTAGTCACTACTTCCATTTTTCTTTGTTATATTTGTTAAGTTTGTAATATATGTTTTTGTAAGTCTTTTTTGATACGTTTAAAATATAAAATATTCTAATAATATATTTCCCTAGTGAATTAATTATTTTTGAATATTGTTGAACACGCTACAGTTAAGTACCTACTATCGCCTTCTGGTGGTTAGGTTAGTAATTAAGATAAATCTGGTTAGAAAAAAAGTGGACTTGTAAGCTTTTATTTACTTCTATATTCTTTGATAGCGTTATAATTTTTAATAATATATTTTTTCGAATAACGCTAGAAAATAATAGAATTATTAATAAATAAAGTGAAAATAAATAAATTTCGAATATATATACATCGACTGCAAAAAAGATCAACAATTTTAAACAAATAGACATAAAAACAATATAAAAATAAAAATACTAGATTCATCACTGTGTATTACAATGAAATTACCAAACAGTCCAAAAAATTATCGAAAGGTTATATTACTAAAATGTAATACATATTTAATAATATGTAATTATCTCGGGATAGTATTCGTGTGATTTTCAAAGCAAATATTAAAATTAATATTTAAAATACAAATATAAATGTTGTCCTTTAACACGTTGAGCACCACGCGAATTCTTAACAAAATCCTGGTCAGGCCACGTGCGTTACTTACTAACCAACGCTACCGACACTGAACTTTCCGATTTGGCCGCGTCAGTCATTGGTGAGTGACAGTCAACTGTTTTTTCAATAATAAGTAACGCGCGTGGACTGACCGGAATTTCCTTAACCCATTCCAGACGGCGATTTTTTTCAAACACGGTCCCCAAGAGCGAAATTTTTTTTCTTTATATTGTTCATTTTTAATAAAAAAATTTGTTTGCTATGGAAATCACCCAATTCATAAGTGAATTCACATAAATAAAATGATTGCACACCGTGTGTACACCTCGCTCCTCAAAATATTTTTATTGTTAGGAGCGGATTGAACATCATATGTGCAATGTAAGATAAAATAAAAATACATCATTAAAATTGATAAAGAGTTATTTCAAAAATAGTTAGATAATATAAAATCGTTATTTTGCTTTCAATAATGAAGAATAGAATATAATACAAAGAAACTTTTTAAGAAATAGTAGAAAGTCAAAAAAATAAGTTGAATAATGAAGAAAATAATATAAACGAAAAATAAATTTAAAAAATAATCTCTAAAGGTAATAAAGTAATGTAACTCAATAATGAAAAAGAAAATTTAATTTGTAAATACATTTTTAGAAAATAATAAACTGATCGTAATCTAACTATACATTAGTTGGTTGATGATACCGCTTGAGACATTTTCACAAACATAATCCAGGATTTCCGACACAAGCAGGGCAACAAACCGATGCAAAATTTTGTTTTTCTGTACTTTACAGATACTATTAATAACAAAACAGTCTTACCTTGACGACTATTTTACTCAGAATAACTGATAATTGCTCATTACTACTATCGTTCATCTGGTGTGCAACTCGTCTTTTTGCCTCGGAAAGAAATTGCACACATGGTATGCAATCGGTCTCGAATGGGTTAAGAATTCGCGTATCGCTCAACGTATTAACCCTTTCACGGCTAACAGCGCCTTTAGGCGCTCAACTATAGATGCTCCGTCATATAAACAACATTTAATATTAGTTTATGCAAGTTAATATAAGTTTCTTGTAAAATTTATATAAACAACATTAATAAAAGAAATTTCATATAGGACAACGTGCCAGTTTAAAAGTTAATTTCGAGGAAAACGATGCACCAAACATATACTCCTTGCTTTTAAACAACAATACACATTTCTTTTGATTAATTAACAATTATTTTAATATTTTAATGCACTCTACTCACATTACAGGAAAATTTTACCCTCGAAGTCATCATTATGAGGGAGTGCTAAAATAATTACATAAAAATGAAAAAAATACTAAAATCAGAACGTTATAATCTTAAATTCATAATTGATAATGAGTACAATCTTGGAAGATAGGAAAACGGACAGTACCCTAATACGATGTCATGCATTGATAAATACTTGCATAACGGTGCACTTTATCACGGAAAACGTTGCGAGAAAACAAAACTTATCGATACGATCTTGTTCGATTCCAATCGGCGCGATCAATATTATGAATACTATGTAAACAAGTATGATCGATATATTGATATAATTGCTGACTAGTAGTATTTTGGCTAGGTATATTTCATTGAATAATTAAAATGACAATAATTGTGAGCACAAAATAACTTTCATTTATTAACATGCTAGAAGGTTAACTTCTTACATTACTTTGTTCCTCTCTATTTACTTCTATTTAATAGAAGATATATTTCGTTCAGTTATACATTTTCTGCACTTTCGTTACTTTGGCTATCTAATCGTACTCTGCTCAAACTAGAAAATTCCCATATATCCGGGATCGTTCAAAATCCGCATGGAAAGGGAAACGGAGTTTCCTCCCTGAAGGCGTTACGGGAGAGAAAGGAATGGTCCCGAACATCTCATTTTCGATCAGCCGACATTAATTAGCCCCAGAAATATTCCTTCGGATTTTCTTAAGCAGGTCTCGCTATCTACTCGAGTAGACCACTCTACTCGGGTTCGTTTTATATAAGGAAGGTTTCTTTTCTAAACAACACATTGAAATCTAAAAATTTAAATGATATGACTCAGATGATAACATAAGTACCGAATTCTCCAGATTGTTTCGTAATCCTCGTTTAAGGTAGTAGTCTGGTAACTTGGGTTCAAAAAATCGAAAAATTTTTTTTTGCTTAATTTGAAAGTACAATGTCTTGAGAATATACTGTGAAAATTTCAGATCGAAATTCGAAATACTTCCGGAGTTATAATGAGTTTTCGAGAGTGCCTCGAAGTCGCACATTGAAGGTCGACCGGCAGCTGCGAGCGGTTGGGCCCTTCTATTGTTTGCGCTCATCCCTTATACCTGGGTTGACTCTGTTGTAGTATTATATTGTATTTTATATAATACTTGGAATCTGTACCAACATAATATATATTTATTTTAAAGTATGAAGAGGATGAAGGCATATAATACGCTCCAAGCATAGACGATTAACGTAAGTATAAGTTTACTTATGAAAATCTGTTGTTGAATTTTAAACGCGTTTTTCTCAAAACAGTGTTTTTCTGGTAAGTCCGGAAGTTAAGTTTTCAATGGCCTGAGTTGAAAAATTGAAAAAATTTATTTTATAAAATTAATATGTTGATAATTATGATAGTAGACTAAGTAAAAAAATTGATCAAATTAGATTTTATTATTTATTTTATAATATAAATAACGGCAAAATATGCAAACAAATCATAAAATCCATTTTTTTTATTTAGTTCACTTTCATAATTAGCGGCACAAGTAATTGTAATAAAAAAAGAATCATAAAATAACTGTTTTCGATTTTAGATATTATCTGTTGTTTCGATTATCGGCGCAAATAATTGTAATATAAAACAAATCAGAAAATCAATTTTTTTCCATTGTTTGATTTAGTCAACTGTCATAATTACTAGCACAAATAATTGTAACATAAAAAATCATAAAATCACTTTTTTCCAGTTTTAGATATTTTAATACATTTTTATAATAATGGCCACATTATACATACGTATAAATTATTTCACGGAAGTTAATTATTATTACATGTAAGGATAAAAGATTAAAATTTAAGACAAGAAAATTCATTGGAGTATTTTCCTTTTTCTGTTTATCGTGTTCAGGAAGACGTTTAAAGGCAAGAATATTTTACTTGTAAATAGAATGGTGCCTGTACTGGTTTCTTCCTCTACTAGCAGATCTTTCTTTCTTTTTAATCAGACTTCAACTCTCTCTCTTTGGCAATGAACTTTCCTTGCATGTCGCTAGTGTATCCGTGACTACGATACCGGCAAGACACTACGTTCTCTACTGTATTCTCATTTTTCTTACGGAGATAGAAAAATTTCGAGTACCTAAGACTACTGTCAAGTAGATATATTTAAAAAAAAACCAAAATATATTTTTTTATGAGAGGATGCTTCTGAGATGTGCCATCTTCGTCGGTCTCGTGTCCGTCGTAGCTACAATTATTTATTTAACACCAATACCAGGTAAGTTTATTTAAAGATCAAGCTTTGTATCTTTCTTTTATATATATATATATATTTTTTTTTTCTATTTTATACATTTCCTCCTCTCCCCCTATAATTTCATTATAAATAAATGCTAAGTTGAAAAGTAATAAAATTGCAAATTTTTTATACATGAGACAGCGTTAAAAATTACTTATAATAATCTTAAGTGTTACACTTTATGTATATGTATATTTGGTTTGAGTATCATTTTTTATAATTATTTATCGTTAAAAGAAACTTGTGTTATACGTGTAGAGGATCTATAGAAATATATTTTTTTGAAAGTATGAAATTTGAGAAAAATTTGTTTATTTAAAATTTGGTTTCTAGAATAAATAGATATGAAAAATTTCGTCGTACGTGTATGGGAGGGGGGGATATATACAGTAATATTTTATAATTTTATTTAAATATTTTTTTTGAGTATTATGAAATAAAAAATACTTGCTTCATATATAAAATTTTGTTTGAAGAGACATAGATATGAGAGATTATACAATACGTGCAATATCATTTTAATAATTGTCATAAACGGTCTTTACGATGAATGATCATTAGGTGAATGACCTGAGAGTTTGTACTATATCCATACTGCAAAGAGCCTATCATACATACTGTAATACGTCCATGGTCAAGGATGTAAACTGAGTGAACGTTATGATGTCTTTTTTCACTCGATTAAGACCGATTGTAAATTACTCTAACGGTTACTCGCTTGAAATGATATCTATATGACTATATAAAACTAGAAAGAGATCTAAATCATTTTATAGTATTTCAAAGAGTTGTAATAGTTATCTAACAAAAAGCAATTTCATTAGAAACGCAAATGTCACGAATGTTTCTATATATTAATATTTTTTATCAGTTATAAGAAAAAAATACGCTTATTTGAATCTAATAATTAATAGTTATTTATTATTGAAAATTGTACTTATAATAATAATTTCATCCAAAATTTACAAAATTTCTTTAATTCATACACGTTCGTTTTAATCCGATTTTTGAGGATCAATATAAAATAATCAAATAACACTTTATAGGTAATATTTTATAATTTATTATTGGAAATTATACTAACAATAAATGTCGTACAGACTTTCTACTAAGATTTATAAAATTACGTTCTTTTATATATTTGCTTCAATCTGATTTCTAATAATTAACATGAAATAATCAAAATTTAATATTTCTTAAATTAATATTGGAAACTATATTCGGACAAACTTTATATTCGGATTTTTACAATTGCCTTAATTTATATGTTTATTTTTTTCAATCCGATTATTAGAAATAAATATAAAATAATCAAATGACATATATATAATATTTTATAGATTATTATTAAAAATTATACTTCATTTCTCGTATATTCAATTTTATTAGAATATTAAAACTCGTGCTAATTTAAAGTAAATAATAAAAATAAATTACATTTATAGAAGGTGTGGTATTTATAAAAATTGAAAGTTATCGAGTGAAAGTGTGAATATCTACAAAAGTGAAATATCAAAATTTCCTTTCCCTTTTGAAGAGAGTAATTCGTTAACGTTTCCGCTATGTTGTTGAAACAACGGTGTTATGAGATTTTATGGAGGCATTTTCTAAAGGATTAATGACCGGCAAAATATATCCATCATCGTTGTCACTTTAATAGGATGCTCAGCACTTTCGAGTTTATCTTTTTGTTTTTCTCTTGATGATGTACTTACTTTTGACAAATCTTATGCAATTTGTTTTTCCCTTTCTTTTACCAGGGAAATAATGGCGGAAATCCTTCTTGTAGAAATAAATATTTTATTTTTCTTCAAATCAACGATTCGTCGACGTTAGGAACGACCAGAAAATTTATTACAGGAAGAGTCTTTGTAAAGAAATTGAATAATAGCGAATGACGAAAAAAGTTTTATCTTTCTTCTATTATTCTCGTAAGAGATCTTAGATTTTATGTTAGTAAGAAGTATTTGAAGTGAAAGAACGAATAAAAAAGTACCGGTGGGACATTAAATCGAATCTTTGTGTCGTAAAACAAAATTACTTGGAATACTCTAAACGCGAAGGCGTGTTTGCGTACCTGTAGATGTAGAAAACACTTTCCTCGCGAATTTCTTATATTACACTTTTGATATCAGGAAATTTGATAAGTTTAATATCGAATATCATAATATCAAATTTGAAGATTAAATAGAAACCATGGTGTTCTTGTCTTGTATCATTAAAATACATTCGAAATATAATATTTTATATATCGTCTATGTTCAATCAAAAAAAAAAAAAAAGCAACTTACTAACATTTACACTAATCTGAGTTATTGTTCGTCAAACAAATTTTCAACAGGAAAAATCAGGTTTCGGACAAGCATTCTTTTTGTTAATGCTTTCTACTACGCTTTCTCTCTGTAACAGAGTAGATAGTGAACTTTTTCTGGGTTGTTTATGAATTTTTAAGCTGTGTAAACTACGTGCTACGTATGTCATTTTGGGCTAAAAGGATAGTTAAGGACTTTTGCCTGAACAAAAACGATATATTTATTATATAAATTATATTAATTTTTATTATAATATATATATATATATTTTTATACATTATATAAATAGGATAAGTGTGGGTATTACTGCTGATTTGTCTATTACTACAGTTAAAGTTTAAAGTTGAATAACTTAATGGAGAATATAATTATTTCTTGCTTGAAAAAAGCTTGACTAACCACTCAATACCTAAAATAATTAAAAACTTTTTAATGATTACCAACTGTGTGTGTGTGTGTACTCTTCATTTGCTTTATTTTTTATTTATTGTTCCATCCACAGTATTTCTCACGTAGTAATTGAAAATCCGCAGTAATAGATGTGCAGTAATATAAGTAATAAGTTATTATTTATTAATTGCTTTTTATTTAATTAAAATATACTTTTATTATTTTAAAACTTTTTCTTATATTAAAATAATATTAAATATTGATTGTTAAAAAAAGAGTCGATATCTTTCATTAACTATTCAAAATATGCTTTTTAAGACAATCGTAGATTATCGATTGCAATAATACCTATACTTACCCTATATACAGTTTATGATTAAAATTATTTATTATAAAATAAATTATTAAATAAACTTTTTTTTTATTTTTAAACTTAATCCACTTTCATAGTTGTCGGCAAGTGTATGTTATATTAATATTTATTAGAATATTCTTTTATAATACTCTTATTATAGTATAAATATTTACTATATAAATTATATTAATATATATTAAAACTTATTATTATATTTATAATAATTATTATATATTTTTTTAATTGAACTATTCAAAAAATCATTGTGCTATATCATTTGTCATTAACATTTAATGATTATCGAGGATTGCAAGATTGACTGTCAGCAAGTCTGATAATTCAATCAACTATATGAATGATTAAAACTCTGTAACAACGCTCAATTTTATAACCCGTTATCTGGATGTTAATCAGTATATTTGTGAAATACAATTTTTCAAAAAAGAATTGCAGCGTTTTCTCGGTATTGCAGTGTATTAAAATAACTCCTGAAACAAATATCATTATAACTCTATTAAGGTAGGTATGTTAACGTTACGGTCTGTTAATTCGTATTTTAAGTGCTCGCGTTGAGAAAATCTTATATATAGATGTTTATTTTTTGTCATATTAATAATAGCTTTCGATTCTCATATTTTTCTTAATGTTTCAATATCTATAAAGTTTCACACACGATTCCTTATATTATATGTATAAGATTTTCTATATTCATATATTAAAATATACAAGGTATCTCACCTATTTTCAGCAAAATTTATCGGAATACTTATCAGTAAAAATAAAACAAAAATGTTATATAAACATAAGTTTTTAAACATTTTATTAAAAAGTTAGAACAAAAATACAGAATGACAATAAATTGTTTTCTTTTTCGATATCTTTTAGGAATAGATTATCGATTCAAATTATAATTCCATTTCAAAATGGAATTATAATTATATTGCATTAATGCGTTATAATGGAACGTAAGACACGTCTACGGAAAATAGAATTTATTGCATTACGAATTTCTTGTTTATTTTACATAATTGCACCTAATACGTTACTAATCCTTTATTAATTATATATAATACTTATTAATTAACGATGATAATTTTTTTTCTTTTACTGTTTTTCATAAGTAAAAATTAATTGGTGTGATATTTAATAATTTTGGAGGCCAAGGAATTTCTCCTCCTTGACCTATTGTGTTCCATTTTGGAGGTAATAATCATTTAGCTATTACCACACTGGTACTATATAATGTACTAAACAACTATCCAATTAGATCCATACATTTTGTAGGGAATCTAAAAAAGTTGTGCATTTAATCTTTCAGGTAAAAAGTTAAGTCTGAATTTGTTGTTGTCATATAATCAAATATATATCAACAAGGATTCTTATGTTACGTTCTCGAAGAATCAATTCTATTTTAGCCAGTTATATTTCGTTGAATAATTTGACTTTTATTTAATCGCAAGGAGGTATATTTCGTTTATTTATATATTTCCACACTTCCGTACTTCGGTTCTTTAATCGAATTAAAAAATTCCCATACGTCTGAGATCGCTCAGGATCGACAAAGAGAGGGAGAGTTTCCTCCCTAAAGGTGTTACAAGAGGGGACAAAGTCTCCCATTGATCCTGAGCGTCTCTTTTTGATCTGCCGACTTTTGTCAGCCCCAGTAACATTCCTTCGAATTTTGTTTACGCATACTTTGGTTTCTAGAATACACAACCTGTTCTTTTCTATTCCTTAGCTATATCGACACCGATACGGATCACTCTACTTGGGTTCGTTTTTCAAAAAGAGGCTTCCTTTTGAGGGCCATGCATTGATAAATACTTGCGTAACAGTGCATTTTATCACGGAAAACGTTGCGAGAAAAAAAAACTTATCTTTAAGATCTTGTTCGATTCCAATCGGCGCGATCAATATTATGAATACTATGTAAACAAGTATGATCGATATATTGATATAATTGCTGACTGGTAGTATTTTGGCTAGGTATATTTCGTTGAATAATTAAAATGACAATAAGGTTAACTTCCTACATTACTTTGTTCCTTTTTATCTACTTCTAATTAATCGCAAGATATATTTCTTTCAGTTATACATTTTCTATACTTCCGTTACTTTGGTTATCTAATTGTAATCTGCTCAAACTAGAAAATTCTCATTTATCTGGGATCGTTCAAGATCCGCATGGAAAGGGAAACGGAGTTTCCTCCCTGAAGGCGTTACGGGAGAGAAAGGAAAAGTCCCATTGGTCCCGAACGTCTCATTTTCGATCAGCTGACATTAATTAGCTCCAGAAATATTCCTTCGGATTTTCTTACGTCTCGCTATCTACTCGAGTAGACCACTCTACTCGGGTTTGTTTTATACGAGGAGGGTTCCTTTTCTAAATAACACTTTGAAATCTAAAAATTTAAATGATATGACTCTGATGATAGTATAAGTACCGAATCCTCCAGATTGTTTCATAATTCTTATTTATGCTTTATTTTCGGTCTTCCATAACCCTACAGTTTGAACACAATATATCCATTATTATTTTGTATTCTTGTTATAACTTTTTAATTAAATATTTTAAAGGTCATGTTTTTATAATATTTTTTCCTAGTTTTACTTATAGAATATTAATTAAATTTTGTTAACAAAACTTGGTTACCCTGTATATATTATACAGGATGTGTTAGCTAACTTTATTGCAAATACACATGCACGTGTATCATTATTTTCGAAAGTGCTCATGCAATGCAGCATTGCATTTCGACTAAAATAGGATCATAAATATTTAATCTACTCTGAAACACTCATCTTTTTCCTCCAACATTCTTTTAAAACTTTAATTAAAATAAGGATATGAATTGGTACAGATAAAGCATGAAATATTCTTACAAAATCTCTCGCAAATGAATAATTTGTCGAAATTATACTCATACTTAGGTAACCCTTTGAGTATTAAAGAATTTTCCCACTCTAGAAACAACCAAATGTGGACGTTTCTATGCGTTGCGAGACAAAAGCATACCAAAAATAGGTTGACAAAAAAAGTAAACCTAGTATTTTGTTCTTTACTCCTTCTTCTTTCTTTTTTCCAAATAATTCCTAATTAAACTTATTACCAATTACTGTTTATAATCTTAAATAATAATACTTAAATTTATAATCTATTCAGCCTAACTTATTACCGATTATTAATTATAATCTCAAATATCACATTTTTGCATGGGTCGACTTTATTGGCATACGGCCCTGGTTTCTGAAACTGGGGATAGGAAAGAGAACGCACGGACAAACTAACAACTTATCGTTATCCCGTACAACTTCAAACTCTAATTTGATTGGCCTCGCTGCTGCTTACACGGTGATTCCTGACGATATTGAGTACCAAAGGGTTAATTAGAATGATACAAGGAATTAATTAACGCAAAAGAAATCGTAAGATTGTATTCAAAAGAATATCGATGATTTTGAAATCTTGTGAAAGAATAACCTTGAGAAAACATTCTTTCCATTGTCAAATGTGTTCCTTGAAATGACGTATCTTTGTCCTAATTGTAAATGTAACATATTCGAGAAACATTGTTGTCTAGGAAAAATCCTCGAGAAACGTTCTTTATTGCTTATGATATTCTTAGATATTCTAAAAAATTGAAAGAATATCTGAGAAATAGAAACTCTCTTTGTTATTAAGCTTTCTATTGTTAAGTATTGATACATCCAGAAATGGTAAAATGCTAATCCCTATTTATTTTAAACATAACTCGTTCTATGCTTTATCTTATTTGTATGTTACTGGCAATGTATACAAAATATGAAATGATTAATATTTCACTCATTATTTAGGCATTCCATGAAATCCCAAAAGACAAACCGAAAAGTATAAAATATTTCTGTTAATGATGTTTCTACTGTTACGTGACTTTCTATGTTCGCCTCAAGCGGAGAATTCCTCATTTGCATTTCAGTATTTATTCGAAAGTGATGAAATATGCTACTTTGAATTTGTTCAACGAAGACTGTTAAGTCTCGGGGGTCTAAGGAAATTGTTAGGTATTAAGAAACAAGTTTTAGTTGTGACTCAATATAGGTAAAGGGATAACTGCCTGTGGGGGGTCCCTTTCTATTTCTATATGACCTATACTTTATTTTGTGTGTATTTCTTTCTTCTTCATATGTATATACGTCTTTTCAATAAAAGCTTTTTAAATCAACGGCCTATCTACTTTGGATTATTAATTCCCGCCAATTATTGGATTCAAGCAACGTGGGTACGGTTAGTAACATAGATAGGTAATCCAACTAAAAAAAGAAAGAAAAAAGACAAAAACCGTGTGCCATTAAATCCAGAGAGGTAGTAAAAAGACGTAACCTCTTTGGTAGAGTATTGAATGAATTTGAATAAGTATGAGAAAGTAGTTCGTAGAGAAGAAGTGACTTGACACTTACAAGGAAGAGTTCAAAGACACAATAAAAGTCTTTTATGACTCTCTTTTAATACTTTGTCAAAATATCATTTGTCATTCTAAATAATGCTTGATTTCCATATATTGTGAATAACTATATAATGCCTAGGAAAAATATATATATATACTTTCTGAATTGACTGGACCGGGACTCGAACCCGGGTCTTCCGCTTTCAATGTAATTTTTACGATATTGTCAATAATGAACCGTTTGATAGTGTTTGTTATTTCAATATTATATGGAATTCATTAAATGTTCAAATGTAAGCGTTTAAATATCTCGAAACAAGAAATTATATGACTTATTGTTAGACCACTTTCATAATTGTGGGTACAATTAAAGACGAGATATGCCCCTAATAAATCTCGTAAGAGTTCTATAGTTCTTCTGAACTACAGAATGTACAACAATAGGGAACCCTATTCCTTTGTGCGTGGCTAGTTTCAAAGGGTCTCTAATTCTCAGGTACCAAGAATGTTATGAACGATCTCAAATTGTTTGCAGTTTTGAGATAAAATCATCTCGACGTAAGTGGTACGTCGTTCGAACATAAAAGGTTAAAATAATTCAGATATTTTATACTTTTTTCAAAAACGCTAATCATTTTATGTATTGTCTGCCTTTCATATTAACAGTTTTACATTGTTGCAAAAGTTTTTTGTAGTAGTAGCCGATTCTAAATCATTTTTTTTTTGTAAAAAAAAAAAGAAACTTGTGAAACAATTTTTTTGAAATAGAAGTTAATTCGAAGTTACTTTCTTTTAAAACCCCTTCTAATCTATTTTTTTTCTTTATTTTCTTTTTAATTAAATCGAAATCAAAACTAATACAAATTTTTAACGAATCTTTTACATTTACGTTCATTTTTTGAACTAAAAAATAATTCAAAGTTACTTTTTTTTTGAAAACCGTTCCTATCTTATTTTGTTTTCATTAAAAAAAAATCAAAATAAATAATAAATATATTTTCAAGATTTTTAGCAAATCTTTTGAATTCAAGTTTATTTTGATCAATGACAAGAAGATAGCAGAAAGCAACTCGGTCAGCCAATCGCGTGAATAGAAAGCGTTGTTATTAGTGTCGTAATCTTGAATAGATTAATTTAACCCTATTTGACACTATCGTTATTATGTAAAAATACTATTTTACATTATTGATTTCCAATAAAGCAACGCTTTCCCTTTACAACATTTTAATAATTTAATTATTTTTACTATTTTTTATCTATTATTTCAATGAAGAAGTTTAATTTATTGTTATTAGAAGTTTATTTATTATTAATTTATTATTATTATTATTTATTATTAATTATTTCATTTAATTACTATATCCATTCATCTGTCATTTTTATTATATTTATATTATATGTAATATTTTAATTTTTGCTTTCGTTTCGAGGTATTACGCTACTACTACTCTATATATATATATTTTTACTTTTACTTTTTGAGGGACCAGTTAGTCTTTTTGATTCATCGTTTAATAGTGGGAGGAGGTGATCCAAAAATAAAAACAGAAACGAAAGTTATTATCAAGATCCTTGACTTTGCCAATCGGAAATTCCAGTGAAAGTAAAAAGCTTAACAGATTGAAAGTGCAAAAGAAAATAAAGAAAGAGAAAGGTCAGAATATGAAAGCGTAGTTGTGTCTTAGCAAGAAGTGAAAAAAAATATAAGAAGATCTCGAATGAGTGTGCGTGCTTATGTTAGAAAGAGAAGGAGAAAGAGAGAGAGAAAGAGAGAGAGAGAGAGAGAGAGAGAGTGAGAGAGAGTGAGAGAGAGAGAGTGAGAGAGAGTGAGAGAGAGAGGAGATAAACAAAATTTTCTGATTGGACGATTGTAAATACGTATGTAATCCATATATGTATACATATACATGCATATACATACACATATATCTTATTTCACACTCACACACATAAAAGTATGCCTGGAACCAAGAAATAGTAGCTCCAGGGCAACTTTCACTGATCGTTTCGCCATATCTTTGGAAGCGGCGGCGGCGGCTTCGAATTTCTTACAAGTCAACTCAAACATTATGATATTACGTTGGGTAAGGATTGAGTCAAGTACAAAACCTATTGTGTATTTATTTATTTTTTTTTCTCTAAGAGTATTGGATAAGAAAAAGAAACAATGAAAGGATGTTCAGGGAATTTTGTAAATTTTGAAAGATTAGAAGAGGAAATAAGGACATAGAGAGAGAGAGAAAGAAAGACAAAGAGCGAGAGATAGAGAAAGAGAAAGAAAGAAAGAGAGTGAGAGTGAGAGACTACATTGAAAGGTGGTTCGGTCAACGAAATTCGTACGCAAATACTTCGTCAGTCGTTGACGGGAGACCGCGAGGTTACCTACGACTTTTGTCGTACTCAAAGTTAATTCATGTGATCATCGATAACTGTGGTGCAGTGAAATATGAATATATTTTTATTATTAATTGTTCTTTTTTTTTCCCCATTATGACCAACCGATCGTGTTTTTTATATTTAATTTTTCTCTTTCAATTCAATTTATTCATTTCGTTTTGTCCTTTTTTGTCATATCGTGAGCTTTGGTGGCGGTGTTAATTTGTGATCAATTTTTTTTAGTAGCGATATTTTGACTTTCAGATTAGAAAATTTGAATATTGCATGTATCTTTAAACAGGGAGATTGGAGAAAGTTGATACATTTTTTAGGATTTTAAATTCCGATAATGTTTGTTTTAATTAATTATTTTATATTTAATAATTAATTTATAAAGTATATTTTGACATTTTCTTTTTAAATATGGAAAGTGAAACTTTCTATAAAATAAAAATATAGTGAATGACGTAATTATTCGATAAAATCAATATGTAAGAATTTACACTACTATAGGCCAAGTTGATACATCTGTTAAATATTTTGGAATTACTTTATTCAAATATATCATTTCAGATATAATCATTATAATATTATAATAATTTAGCTATACGTATCTATTATCATAATGTAATATATAAAAAAAAACATCAAAATTATTTTTCCACCTTACAAAATCATATTATAGAATGTTGATTTTACCAGTAATCTGTGGCAATCTTTTTGAAAAGTGTGTATGTAAATTGCGTCGCCAAAATAAAACCATGACGAGTATGCTCATTAAACATAGAGTATATGTAGCTGTTATAATATTGAATATTTAGTTGTATTCAAATAATTGTTTTATTTATAACTAACATTTATTTATTTGCTTTATTTAAACATTATTATTTTTTTCTTTTTCTTTTTCTTTTTACGAATTCGATAAACTTCTCTACAAGAACCTTCTCACACCTATTACCAACACATATTACACAATTATTACCAAAGATGTTATATCTTTTTACAGCCTCTCTGAAGTTAACAGCCATAGTTTTTGTTTTTTTTTAGTGATCTTACGGGAACTAGTAATTTAATGTTGAAGTAGAAGTAGAAACATGTTTCTTTTAGGTATATAAGTAATCTAACATGGCTAAGCCATTTTGGAGCCTACTTTATTTAAACATATAGTTTGCATATGAAAGAAAAATAATAACAAAAATCAATTTTACTCTCTTAAAGATAAATAATTAGTTAGAACTTTAATTCGCGGTTATATATATTGAATGATATTGAGTAAAAACAAATTTAATACATAATGACACTTCACAAGTCAAACATTAATTCTTAATTTTTTTTTTAATGTTATTTTTCTTATAATATATATTATATATTCTTTTGATCGCATTAATAATTCAGTCTTAATTTTTTCCGAAAACAAATTATCTTCAAAAGATGGCTATTGTTACTTATAATATCAAAAGTATGTAAAGTAGTACTGAAAGTTAGTGGTTGCTATTTCGATAAAGCTAACATTTCAATATTTTATATACATTCTGTAAGTTTTTGTCTATTTTGTCGTAATATTTCTAAAAAATTCGATTTATATTTGTAATTTTATCACGAAAATAAACGATTGATAATTTATTCCCTTTATTTAATCAGAAAATTTTTAAATTTTTCTACGTGGTAAAATAATTTTGACCTATAATGTATATATGCATAAATGAAACATTGTTAACTAAATATAATTGACAGAATGGACATATAAAAAATTCAATTTATTGGGTTGACAACTAAGCGATTGCGGATTTTAAATAAGAAGGAAAATTAAAAATTTTTGCTGAAAAATATTACTTTATTTAATTAGGTACTGTCCGTTTTTCTTGATGACTTTTTGCCATCGTTCTGGCAGTGTCATAATTCCACGTTCATAAAATTTCTGATCTTTGCTATCAAATAACTGAATTAAATGTGATCAAAAAAATCCGCAATCACTTACAATACAAATAATAATTAATGCATGTGTCATCAAAATATGTTAATTGCATTTTATGTAAACCAATACAAAAAACGCATTGAATTCATTTTCCACTTTAACACAAATAAAATGTATCAACTTACTTCATAGGAAGATAGTTTATAAATTCATTTCTATTAAATATTGCGAAGTATATAAACAAAGTAATAAAATATGATTACCTTATTTTCAAATGACTTCATTAAAAGTTAAATTATATTATAATTTTTCCTATTGTGTATTCAGACACATTTCATAGAATTCAATCAACAAAAATATTTATTCTTTCTTTATAAAAACGAAAGTAATTGAATAACAAATGATATTGTCGGTGTAAAAAGAGACTTACGCTATATATTACAGTAAATAGATAAGAAAAGTAAACTGAAAGTATTTAATTTGTCAGTAACTGACCGACTTACATATACATCAGTGATGCAAAACCTTTTAATTATAAAGGGACGAATACAAGTCTGATTTTGGCTGCTGGCCGCATTATAAAATTTTTCGTAAATTTTTTAAGAAGAAAAATTAAACTTCCGCCAAAAAATTATAATACCTTTTTTCTTGATATATCGATATTGTAAGTATTGTACATGCGATCTGGGGGGTCGCAGGTTGTGCACCACTGATATACACAGTATCAAAATAATTGTACTTTATATACCTACTCCTGTAATAATAAAAGAATTAAAATCCCGGTTTGGCTTCCTATAACATATTTGAGACAAAGTATGTTATGTATCAGATGATGTGTGGAATTTACTAACTTCGATAAAAAATATTCGATCAGTGTAAAAAATACTTTAACCTGTAGTAATTTATAAACTGTAAAGCATACAAATTTTACCCTTATTAATGGCATTATTAATAATATTTAATTGCTTGTAACATTTATCGTCTGAATTTATTAATTCATGTTGATTGAACATTATTTATTCGATTCTTTAATATCATTACTTTACTTCGAGTTTTAAATGCTTTTGCAGAAATATACGCAAGGAAAAATTTATTGTAATTTATTATTATTGTCTTTTGTAAAGTGTTGTGCCAAGATTATTACATTTTTTTACATTATAGTATAATAATAAATAATGACGGTCAAGAATGGGTGGAAGTATCATTTGAAATTTATGTGCACTTCCTGTCCCAGGGTAACGCGTTCATTATTCATTCACTTATTAGTACATGCACTCAACATTATGGTTTTCCAGAGGATCATTTTACTTCGACGTAATTTAATGGATGATATAGACGTCTGGATAGGAATTACGAAGAGCTTTGCTTGCTTTGTTACTTGCACGAGATCGGGTTTATGAAATCGATAAATAATGTTATGCTTTTCGTTTCCGTTCTTTTTGTTTTATTTTCTTTCTTTTCTTTTTATTTCTTACACTTTGCGTAAGAGCTTCAATTCTATAATTTAAAATTTCGACGTAATTAAAAACTTACCCTATGATTATTTTCCTTGCAAAAAACTATTTGTATACTTCAGATGTGTCTTCACTTGATCGTCGCCCAAATTTTGTCGCTTTCTGCATTGACGGATTTTTCCAAAGTATTTCTTTAAAAACATATTTATTTAAGTTTATATGTATATATATACCTACACAAATTATTCCTTCGTGTTATTTCCAAATATGCGAATGGCTTCGTTGATAATATCACAAAAATTGGTACAGTATGATTTTTTCAAAGTTTTTACATCTTTTTAAATAAAAATGATTGATCCATTTTAATATTGTTACAAATTGTAAAAAAGATATTATAAACAATAATAATCGATAACATTATTTATTCTATTGAAGTAAATGTAATACGAAAAAAGTAGGCTGATTAAAGACGTTTAAAAGAAAATTAGTATACAAATTAAAATGCCGTCACCGGTTGTTATCGTTGCATAACAAATAAAAGGTAACAAGATTAGGTAGACGATGTATATTACAAAGGAACCGAACAGAAATGTGTCACCGAGCACCTACTTGTTAAGGTGTCTTGTGGTAGTCACGATGATAGCTGCTGCTGCAACTTTTCTGCATTTAAATAATTACAGGCCCAGTAAGTTAAAAGCTGTCTCGTTCATTGAGAAAAGTGCTATCAATTTGTACTCATTGACACTTTCTCTAAACAACTTTCTTATTCCTTTACTAATTTATTTTTGAGAAAGTCATGATTTTTAATTGTTTATCACTAATGTCTCCTTTTCTTTACTTTTCAGAGCAAACTTTCTTATCCTGTGATAGACCATGTCATCATTTAGATTGGCCAATGATTTGTCGAGTGAAACTCACGTTGGAAGTGTTCCAATCTCTTAGCAAGTAAGATGTAACCATTTTCTCTCTTTTTCCCCTATAATATGAGAGATTCTCGTTTCTAATCTAATCATTTGTAAAAATGATTATTTATTTCGTCATCTAAATACACACATGTCATAAAATAAATTTATTTCATTTTAAATTTCTATAAAATATGATATAAGGCCATTATTTCTAGTTATAGTACAAATTATCCTATTGCATAAACTTTTTTTTCATACTGAAAAAGATATCTGTTGGTTGTCATACATTTTGACTGACATCTAATTTCACAAATTATAATAAATTATGGAACTTTTATAGGTGATTTGTTCTGTCATCTAAATGTACATAAGTATATCATAAATCTTTTAATTTTTAATTCCTGTAAAATGCTATATAATATAAAGTTAAAGGCTGATGTGGAGGAGGCCACTATTATATATTTTAGATCTAACAACAATATATATTCTATTATAAGAACACCAATAATACAAATTAGATTTAAAATTTTTAATTCTTTCTATTCTCTATCTCAATTTGTTCACTATTATATTCTATCTATCATGCGTTCGCTCACTCATACCTATAAGTTTTTACACTCACATTATCAACAACACTTCTTACACACTATATTTATACCAATACGTTAGACACAAGACACTGATATTTAACATATTACATTTATTGTTACTTGATAGAGCAGAAATAAGCACTTATATATTGCATATATTTATTTATATATTTTATATATTTACTTTTTCATACTTATATAGAAGGTTTTTAGTTGCTTTCATACGTTTTGATGATAAAATTTGTTTTCCCATTTAAATATAAACAAGTATTCCATAAATTTTATTATTTTGATTTCATGTAAAATATAATATAGTTTAACATTTACCCTTTGTTTTCAAAATATCATTACCGGCAAATATTAATCGTTCTTAATTACGCTAATAAAAATGAATAAGTTTAAATAATACTCTTACAATTTGATAAGTATTGTGTCTATGTTCACATATTAATATCTAATAGGAATAAAAGATAATATGTTTTATTTATGAAAAAGTTCAGATCTTTTTCCAAAGTATTGTTTTTATTAATAATAGATATAAACTTGGAAGTCATTGGAATATAAAAACTAATTTGAACACAACAAAAAATATATAGAATGTAAAGGATTAATTGTTATTTATAAAGTAGGAATCATTTTATTGTATATATTTTTTTTATTCAAAAAACATCCAATTAAAGTTGCTGACTTATAATTATCGAATGTTTTAACTTGAAAAGTAAAATGTATTTCCTCTTTTTTCTTTTATTCGATTACTTGCACGGTTATATAAATGATATAATCTATGAATAATATTCATTGAATATGAGTTATCAGAATTAGTAATTTGTTTAGATGTTGCAACGGCCGTTATACAACTTTCTTCAGAATAATGTAACGCGGAAGAAGTTACATTAACCACAAAATGTTTGATGGAAGTAATCAAAACCTTTTCAGAAAGGATTCTTCTTTAGATATTCAATCAAAAGTTGATGATATAAGATATTATTATATCATCAAAGAATCTTCTTCCTATGCATTCAATTTTGATTTATATAATTAATGAAATATTAACTTCTTCGTTATAAGTAATGTTTGAGTAAATATATTTATTGTAATGTAATTTATTTAATTTTTAGATCATGTGGAAATTGTTTATCGAACGAGACGGCTTGCGTGGCACATAATTGTGTATCAGCTGATGGACAAAGGCGAATAATAATGACAGCGAATCGACAAATGCCAGGACCCAGTATACAGGTAAAGTTACAATTAAGTAAGTCATTATTTAACACTAAATATATGACCAGTCAAATAATTTATTCTGAATTTTAAAATAAAATCTTGTATTTAATGTTATTGCTTTTGTACCATTAGATTTTAGAAGAATTATAATTGTAAAGATTTATATTAGATCGTTGAATAATTTGTTGTATTTTTTCCTGACACAGTAGATAATCTTGTTGCATAATCTGTTGTATTTTTTCCTGACACAGTGGATAATCTTGTTGCATAATCTGTTGTATTTTTTCCTGACACAGTGTTTGATTTTTTATGTCAAAAAAGTAAAACATTTTTTCATTGGAATTTGACATACTTCTACAAAATGAAAACAAATTGTTGACAACAATGATCAATATATCGTTAATTAAATAAATGCTTTTTTAAATTCTAGTGGTTTAAATTAATTTCAAATATGACAGAAATTATGTAACGATCTAATATATATATATAATTTTATTAGTCAACGGTCTAGCTATATTAAATTAATAGTTCTTGGCACGATTATTAAAGTCAAGCAACGTAAGAATGGTTAATAACATGGATGGGGTCACCCGTTTGAAGAAACAAAAAATGAAAACCGTGTGCTGATGACTCTAAAGAGGCTGTAAAAAAAGATTACGACCTCTTTTTATGTATTATAGTAATATTGATTAGTGTGAGAAGATGTTCGTAAAAAATTTAACTCGACTCGTAAAAGGAGGAATAAAAAGACACAATTTTATTTAATGTACAAGGTGTCCGAAAAAATTGAGACCAAATTTATATTACGTGTTGGTAAGGTTAAATTGATCAAGAAATTTTCTATAAAATATATTCGAAAAATTTTTAATGAATAATTAATAAATCAAAGATTTCTAGAAAAGTGAACAAAGTTGATGAAAATCCAAACGTAAAGCGAATTTTGCATGAGTATATTAGCAATTTTTAATAAATGTATGGACATGAATTATAGGCGACAAATTATTGGGTTTAGATTTGGTGTACACAATGAGTAACGAAACAAGACCACCGACTGATAATATAAAGTAAAGCAAATGTCAATCGCTAGTGTGATATCGCGATGACGGGAAAAAAATGTAACGAAAGACAACGTGAAACAATAACACCAGTGACCTTGGTTTAGATAGGGACGTTCTTAGTAACGGCACTATCCACTAAAATAATCTTGGATCACAGTAAAAACAAGACCATATATACGATAACAAATTCTAATTCTAACGCTTTATAAATAAAAATATATTTTATTATTATCAAAATATTATTTTATTTATTATTTAAATTAATTTCAAAGTAATTATTAACCGCGTGTAGTTTTGAAGAATATAATTTTTGTTGAAGACCAATTATCTAATCGATTACGGCTTAAGTAAGTATGCATATGTAATCTACAGTAGGATATAAATTTCTTTTTGTTATAGAATACATACCGGGTAGCCAAAAAATCACTTTAACAAGAAAAAAAAAGAAATCAATATTGATTTAGTAATAAAACTACAATAATTTGTCTTTCATTCCAAAATATGAATCTACAGTTACAGCAACAGTTCCCAAAATTTTTCGATTCTCGCTGCTTTGGTGATTTCAGATTTTCCCAAAACGGCCTATGTCAAATTTTAACAAGTAAATTTTGCGAAATATCCAATAATTTTCTACAAAGCTTAGGAAAAAATAAATAAAATTCAATTTAAATTACAAAAATATATAATAGAAAAATTTAAATTAATTATAATAATTAGTGGAATGAATGAGTCTGTTGGTCGTTGCACATTTTCTCAAATCGTGAAATTAAATTTGACATAGTCATTCTCTTTGAACAAATAATAAGTTGCTAATAGAAATAAAATAATAAAAATTGTTTAATATTTTACGGCATTCCAGGATACCAAAGTGTGCATTTTGGGAATCACTAAGGTACAGTATTACAATATTAAAAGAGTATGAATTCAAAATACTTTTATTCCAAATACTTGCCGAAAAAGGTTTATAATTTTTCGGTTTGATAAAGCAACTTTTAGGACACCGGTATTTGACGTAATTGTTATGTTTGTTTTGTTGAAAACACAATGAATAACTTTGGTTGACATACATATGTTTCATAAATTTCTATTTGAATAATTGACTATATTATTATATCTAATTGAATAATTGTCTATATTATTCGAACTACGTATTTATTTAACAATTATTAACGTGTAACTAATAGAATATCTTTCTTAAAAGATCGGTTTTCAACAGCCAAGATTTTCAAGGTGAGTGTACTTAGTAGATTAATATGTACTATGGATGATAACCACTTTACGTACGTACATTACTTAATTAATTTAATTATTCGACAGAAATGAAATTACACGAGCGTCGATATTGATTAGCTATCACTTAGAATCGATTTTCGCGTTATTTTAACACGTAGAAAGTTCTTTCTCGTTTTATATGAGTTTCCTGAGAATAGACGATCGATTAAACAAAAAATTTCTCTTTCTCTCTTCTCTCTCTCTCTTTCTCCTTACTTTATTACTTTATCATTCTATTATATAATCCATACGATAAAAAAGCTAAAGAAGAGAGAACTTTATTCTTAATGAATAATTCTAATCAATTATGATTGCGTAGTCTGTTGTAGTTTTAATTATATTTCTTTTTTTTTTATATTAAATGTGATTTCAATAATATAATAAATATAAAATAATAATGAGAGAGAAAGAGAGAGAGAGAGAGAGAGAGAGAGAGTGTGTTTGTGTATTACTAATGATATAGGATAATTATTATTATTTTTTTCTTAAATTAATAATATAGGATATAATAGTAATGTGGGAGAATAAAAGGATTATTATTTGCCCTATTATTATTCAAAAGATTATTCTAATCGTATTAAAAGTATTTTCATAAATATTGTTTTCAATGAAAATAACGAGTAAGTTTAAGATTATTTGTAACCTTATTGTACATTTTATACCTTTACACTGTTATACGTTTATGAGACACATTTTTAACTAATATAAAAGAAATTTAAAAGTACAAAACATTTCTCTTTAAAGAAAAATAAATGATTTCAATACGACGAGCACTAAGGTCAAATCACGACGACGAAGGATGAATATGAAAATTTAATTTAATTTTTTTTTAAATTAATATTCGAGGGTTTTCGTAGTCACTTAATTATGAATCTTTTATTTCTTTGAAAAATAAATTAGCGGATTTTCTTATTAAAAATTGATTAAATCTTTTTTAAAATTTGTATATTGAAGTTTTTGAGATTGCTAATTATGAATTTGATATTATTTTGTCGAATAACAAAATGGCTGAAATTGTTTTTAAAAACTGCTGGAATGATTACAAAAGTCTGTATTTGGAGTTTTTTGGAGTTATTGATTATGAATCCGTTATTATTTTTATGAAAAACGTAATAGCAGTATCAAAATAATTTTGTTTTTTTTTTAATTTTTGTTGTTAAAAGTTTTTATATTTAAAAATGTTTGTTTTTTGGAGCTATCTATTTATTACCTTATATTATATTCAATTGTAATTATATCTATTTATAATTACATAAAGTAGTGGATAAAATATAAAGTTCTTACAAGTACATATGTGTACTATCGTACAAGATCTTAAATAAAAGTGAAACCTGGATGAACCTGGTTTTAATTTTTTATAGTTAATAATCAAAATACTTCAAATTTCAGTACCATTATTTTTATATTTCTTTTGTTACTTCGCAAATGTAACAAATTATGTTTCGAAAAAAACGCAATTACGGCACCGTTTTCAGACATCTGACGCCATTACTATTTTTAATAATATAAACTTTAATAGCTAAATTTTTATGTTTCACTCTTAAAAGTATGTACAATCAATAAATGCAAAAGGAAAACATCGATCTTTTGAAAAATTTTGATTAAAACGACACTTTTATTTGATATAAATGTTAAATAAATGTTAATAAATTTATGATTTCAGGTTTGCGAAAATGACATTTTAGTCGTGGATGTAGTTAACAAGCTTCCAGGTAAAGCTGTCGCGATACATTGGCGTGGTCAATCTCAGATTGAAACACCTTATATGGATGGTACGCCATTGGTAACTCAGTGTCCAATACCAAGTTATACCACTTTTCAATACAAGTTCCGTGCGTCAGCTGCTGGCACTCATCTATGGCACGCACATGCCGGTACTACTTTTTTTTTAAATTGTTTTGTTATTTTCTCTATTTTCATAGAACTCGCAAAATAATTTTTTTCCAAAAGCGTTTAATACTGGTAAGGTTAGAAAACAGATGCACTTCCTTCTGGAATAAAACTTGAAATATATATAAGCAAATACTCGTTCAATAATATTGCTCGAACAACGTGAATTTTAATTTGCAGTATAGTCGTCAACTTTATAAGGCTAATTATCGATTTCACCGGAAATTAAACCTAACAATCGTTTTTCTTCTTTAAGACGTTTCCGTGCTAAATAAAATCCTTGTTAAGAAGGGGTATGAATTACCGAAATAAAAAATATTTTATTAGTTATATAATTTTGGTATTATTCATTCTGTTTCACTATATTAATCTGTTACTAGGTGCTGACGTTACAAATGGAATATTTGGATCGTTGATCGTTCGACAGGCAGATATTCGCGATCCTCAACGTGCTTTTTATGACGTCGATGACCCGAACCACGTGATACTAGTTACGCACTGGCAGCATTCTCCGGAAATATCACTCGATCGTGGACTGACAAAGCCAGCGATACTTCTCGTCAATGGTAAAGGACGGCAGATGAATGGACCGAAAGTTCCTTACACGACATTTAATGTTGTTCCCGGACGACGTCATCGTTTCCGAGCTGCCAATGCTGGTGGTGCGGGATCTTGTCCTATTACAATTTCTATTGATAATCATTCTCTTCTCTTGATAACTTTGGATGGTCATCCTATCGAGCCTCAATACGTAACATCGATTACTTTGGCAAAAGGTTTGTACAAAATTTCACTCAAATCATCACTTTATTTTATTATATCTTATTTTTTATCTTCGTCTATTAATATAAAATTGTATTTTTTAAATTATTAAAACATTAATTAATTGAATGAATATTTTTCAAATTTTTTATATTTCTATTTTCTTTTTAGAAATTAAGCTATACTTTTATAATATTATTAAATTTTTAACAATATGATTTTTATGTTTTTAAATTTATTATTTTTTTAAATTTTATTTTTTTATTTGATATATTCGACTGGTTTAAATAATATACAAAAAATTTGGAAATAAAAAATTATTCATAATCATATAGTAGGTGTAGAAATTATTCGTACACCAATTAATTTTTAACAAAGCTTTATGAAACTGTTGTATATTAACTAATTTTTTATAAAAAAGAATATAAACATATTTTCCGAAATCTTTATAATAGGTAGGATGTAACAAACAATAAATTCCGGTAATCTTTTACACTTATTATGCAAATTAATAATTATTTTTCTTTCCTCTATCATAATTCCGCATGTTTTCGTCTTATTTTTCAATAATAATTCTTAATTGTACAAAATTTTGAGCTCTACTAATACTGATAACGCTTCCAATTATACTGACGACGTCAATTATAATTAGTCAACAATCATGTGATGTATTTACGTTATAAACTCTCTTGTAAATACTTACAGATAAGAACTGTACGAATACTTATTGTTCTTATATTTCTGCCGATTGTTTGCTTTTCCTTGTTAATTTTATAATTTATATAAATAAATTATTGTTTGTTGTATCTTACCTATTTTAAAGATTTCGGAGAATATGTTCATATTCCTTGTTTATAAATAATTAGTTAATAAACAGCAGTTTAACGAAATTTCATTTCAAATTGATTAGTGTACTAATACTTTCTACACCAACTATATAATTTTCAAGTAAAATTAATTGATAAAAAACGTTAATATTAAGTGCAGAATTTTAATCAAAAATTTAATATTTGTCAATTGACCGATCATGATAAGTTTTGTGTTAATCATTTTGATTTTTTTAGTTTGATTTTTTGTTTTTTAAAAGTTCTATCAATAACAGTCTAAAATTATATTTATTACAAAATTCTTGTATAGCTAGAATTGATATATTATAGTTATCGATCAATTGTATTTCTGTTTGACATTTATTGTTATATACGAGAATATATTGCGCCTGAAGATAGGCATTATTTTATACTTTGTGACTAATGTTTCTTGTGAACGCCATCTATCAGTAAGAAAGATTATAGCTGACAACATAATTTTATTCGTCATTTGTTTACGTTGGTATTTTGTAGCCTTGACCTTACACTCGAATTTTTTTTCGAAAGTTTATTATTAAAGTATATTAGTATATTAATTTATTATTATTAACTTTTATAAAGAATCAAAATATTATAATTCTGTCGGTAATTGTGACATTGAATTAATATAAGTCAAAAAAGTAGACAAAAATACAATTATAATTTATTTATCTTCTTCTTTTTTTAATTAGGACTTCGTCCTCTTATATTTTAGTTATATAGTTTTCTTCAGAGCGTTTGTTGCTCCTGTGACGCTGATGTCCAGCTTTCATGCCACCGTTATGGAGGTCTTCCAGGTGGTCTTGTTGTTTTTCCTGTTTTTGTCACTTTCGGCAGCTTACTGTTTTCCATCCCGTCTACATGGTCTCGCCACTTCCTTCTCCTCCTTTTTATCCACCTTGGGCCTTACATTCTTTTCTTATTTCTTTGTTTCTTTTTCTGTCTTGTAGTGAGTTTCCTGTTATAACTCGTAATGTCTTAATTTCTGTACTTCTCAGGATACGATTTGTTATCGCGGACTCAGCCCTTGTCTCTGCCGCATAGGTCATAATCGGCCTAATGCAAATTTTGTATATACGTGTCTTGCTTTTGATGCTCATATGTTTGTTTCTCCATATGATATCTCTGAGGTATCCAGAGATTATGAAAGCTTTATTATTTTACTTCGTTACTGTAGGTAGGCGTACCTTTTTTCTTCTGCTAGGGTCCTTACTTCTACTTTGAACCAGGGAGTATTATTTCGTTTTGCGTTAGTGTTGCATTTCATTATCATTCATTGCATTATAATTAATTTATAATAATAGTAATTTTATTAATATAAATAATTACAATAAAAAATACATCATAAAATCAATTTTTCCGTTTTAAAATATAAAAAAATAGAATAGAAAAAAATCATAAAATGAATTTTTTCAATCCTTTGACTGGCAAAAATTATAGTAAAATTTTAGTTTCATTTAATTGCATTCTGAATTAACTTATCAATATTAAGCTATTTCTTTAACTAACAAAAATTAAAATTGTTGTAAGATTTAACTGAGAAAAAGTTCAAACGCAAAGATTAATACATGCTTGCATGCATCAGTAACCTTCAATGGGGAGTTTCAAAAATTTTACCTTTGATAAATCGTCTTTGTTTGTAGCATTATCAATGATGTATAATGTGTTGTCTATATTCGTTGGCGATATTTAATATTATTACATACAACTACATACTCATCTGAATCATATTTGCAATGAGCCGTTTTCAAAGATGTCATACTTCTTGTAAATTATGGATCTTTTTTAAAATATTCACCAATGTAATTTTTCTGGTTTTATATATTTTATTAGATAAACCATTTTTTATCTAATAAAATAAATATTAAAATAAGATTTTTATTTTTTCATTTTTTATTAAAATTCGTAAATTGCGTTGTGGTACTTTTTATTAAAAAAATTATACCGTCAAAAACAAATACTCTCATCAAATTTTGTCCTAGAAAGCCAAAAGATGGAACAGTCTTGATTCAAATGATAAAAAAGCCATTTTAAAAGAAGAGCTTTACAATATTTTTACATTATAAATTTTCTTGACAGGTGAGAGAGCAGATTTTGTGCTGAAAGCAAGCAAAAAGATTTCTTCCTATTGGATGAATATAAAAACGGTGAAAAAATGTAGAACAACAATTCCTGTTTATGGTGCTGCGATTGTAAAATATAAAGGAAGTCCTGTGGATAATTTACCAAGTATGAATTCAGATGACACTTTGATGGATCAAAAAGAAAACCAGGAATTGGAAACGAGTCGAATCGCGATGACAACAGTTCATAAAGAGACGTGTAACAATCCTGAGAATCTTTGTCTCAACAAAATTCAAGGAATACGTAAAATGCCGAAATCACTTACTACCAAAACCGATGTGACTATTTATTTACCGATTAATTATATAATGCAGTCGACTGATTCGGAAGGTTAGTAATTAGAAACAAGCTTTGATGAATTTTAATATATTTGATAAAATATATTTTTTTTATTATCATTTGAATGAGTGTATACAAAATTAATAGAAGTATTACACTTTAAATTAACACTGCTACAGATCATATTCACCATTTCAGGGATTAAATACACCCTTTTGCAAAGTAAGTTTTTCTACACATTTGTTCTCTTAAATTATTGTAATAAAAATCGAATCTGATGTAAAAATATTATTCTAAAACTATAGAATAATATTAATGAATGACAATCTAATGAAGTGACTGTTGCAATAGAACAATTAAAAATATTCACTAAATGATTATAGTTTGAAATATCAGCAAAAATACTTTTTGCATGAAATTTAATTATTGATGAAACTTCTTCAATGTGGTATGAAAATAATATATTGTGCTATTTTTGACCAATAAGATCACGCATCTTTGCACGCCACCACAAGTTTTGTGGAGACATACTTACATTGTCCAAAATCAATCATACTTTTTCCAAATTATTTGTATTCAATTTTGGCAATAATCTTCAAAAAAATTCTTAAAAAATATTTGAAGTAACTAAACGGGTAATTATTTTATGTCACACTATATCCTAAATATTTATAATTGTAATTGAGAAAACATTTCAATAATTGTTGACAAGAAAAAAAATTCGATTTGCACAAGGGTTAATTAGAGTGCAGAAAGGTAAATATGATCTGCATATTTGTTAATTTGAAGAGCAAAACTAGTAGAATGATAGTGTGAACACGAAAATTGAAGGTTCGTATTATTTGTCCTTTTTTAGGAAATGGTGATGTTGATATCAAATCCTTAAATATAAACAATATTACGTTTACTTATCCATCTTCACCAATATTGACACAAATTGGTGACATACCGGAAGGTTTATTATGTACAGGAAATGACGAAGATGATCGTAACGAGAGCAACGAAACTTCATTGTCATCACGAAAGTGTCGTCACGATGATAACAAAGATGTCAATGACACATGTGAATGCGTTCATATGCGTTATATTCCTCTCGGAGCCACCGTGGAAATCATACTTTTGGATCAAGGTAATTATATTTATTACTTTCTTGTTTGCTCGATAAATTCGATTAAAGAGGATGTATCTATTATAATCAATAAGTTTCTACTGATTTAAAGAACATTCTATTGAGTTAAGCTAAAAATAAAATTAGAAAATAAAATTTTCTGATAATGTAATAGTAAACAAGAGATCTGTAACATTGCTTACATCAAAAGCTTGTGTAAACAAAAAAGGTGTAAACATGGACTATCGTGTTTTATCTATACGTTAATTACTAAAACCAACAGTTAGTGTATTTTTTTTCATTGAAAATTTCAATATTTGTCTAGAGACAATTGAGTGAAAACTAAAAGATTTTACAGAGAAAATCGTTACGTAATTTTCCGTAAACAGTTTTTTCTTTTTTTTTTTTATTAACTCCATACATCTTTACAATTTGTCCGTACACATTTGGTAAATTGTTATATAAGTGAAAAAAAATAGCACGTGGAGGGTTTTTCCAATAAGATAGTGTCGCTATTGTCATTTATTTCGATTAGGTTTAATTTTTTACTAGGTCTCCTGAGTGGATTCTTTTGAGCCTTCTAAGGATATATTGATTGTAGTTATCATTAGCTAGCGGGTTTATGTGCGTATCAATTCTTCTTTTGTATCTGGTTATCTTGGTTATTTCTTCTTTTATCCTGGGAATATTTAAGTCCTTCCTTATTTCTTCGTTACGGATGTACCATGGAGCATTCACGATTGTGAACAGGGTTATGGATTGTTGAGCCTCGAGCTTGGCAATGTGACTTACCGTAAACAGTAATAAACACGGAAAGTAAAAACCAGTATTTCCAAATAGATGCTATCGTGTATATTTTTCATCGACATGTTTTAAATAAGTTATCGTGTAAGGTTTCGTTTAATGTTAGAGCAAGCAAACAAAACTGGATGAGTAGTCTTGTTAATTAGAAATGATCAGCTCTGCTTGTAATCTGACGTGAACCTAGTTTACCTGACATTATCCTTGACAGGACATATCTAAAACGGATATAGAAAATAAAAGAGGCATATTTTTCGAAACTTGTATTTTCCTTCATATTGCATTATATTAATAAAAAATTGGCAGTAAAATTTAAAAAAAATATCATAATGTTACAACGTGGAATTATAATTCTACAAATATAATAATAATAATCCTGAAATTTTTAATCAGGGTGTCGTACTTTTTTAGTTATTTATTTGTATTTTATTGTGTATTTTAGATGTATTTATTTTTCATTTGAATCTTTTGAAAAAAATTTGCAATGAAATCAGAGTTAATTTTATAGATCGATAAAGCAAAAAAATGAAAAAAAGAGAGACAGGACATCTTGCGTTTGTAGGTCACAAGCCTTGACATCTGGAATCTTGATCCGGTTTTCTGTGAAAGTTTAATGTATTGATTCTGTACTCTGTTATTTTTTCTTGTTACTTTCCCTTTCTATTCCATAAATTGTAACCATCAGTTCTATCGATTTAAACTTTTTCTCCCAAGGGAAATAGCATGCAGATGTAAAACTTTATTTACGCGATTTAGAAATTGTGGGGACGAAGTATACAAGAAAGTGTGTCACATTGATAGGAAGTCGTGACGATTCTACTTGGCACAGTTCCTCTTTAAATGTATTATATATGGTGACATATTCGGGATATGCATTTACATTGTTGAATTATTTTTCGTTTATCATAATGTATTTTTATCTGATTGAATGTTGAATTCATTTATCTAATTGAATGATAAATTTTAATTTCGTCCAACGAGATGAACAGATACAATTTTTTCCTAATTATTTTCTTAATCGGCTCTTCTTCTTCTTCTTCTTCATTCTTTGGTTTAGGCAAATTGCCTGTTTCGTAACGACGTTTTTCTGCCTATTGCACTGTTAAATTGTCGCACCATCGTTTCCGTGGGCGTCCCGTGCTACTACGGCCAACCGGTGACTTATCCCGTGCAATTCTGACAATTCTTCCGTTGTCCATTCTGTTAATATGTTCGTTCCATTCTTTTTTTCTTTTTAATATCCATTCGTTAATGTTTTCTACTTTGCATGTTCTTCTTATATCTTCACTTCTTTCTCGATCCAGTAGTGTTTTTCCAGTTATTCTGCGAAGAACTCTCATTTCGGTTGTTTCTAGTAACTGTTTCGTTTTCGCCGTGTCTGGTCGAGTTTCTGCGGTATGTGACATAATAGGTCTTACCATTGCCTTGTAGATTCTTGCTTTGGTCTCTATGTCCATGTTCTTGTTACGCCATATTGTGTCATTCAAACAACCCGCTATTCTGGATGCCTTCATTGTCTGTTCTCTTACCTCTGCTTCAACATCACCATACCCTGAGATTTCTATTCCTAGGTACTTAAATCTCATTTCCTGCTGAATAACCTTCCCTTCAATTTCCAGTTTGCATCTTAACGGTGTCTTTGATGTTGTCATGCATTTGGTTTTCTGGGCCGATATTTTCATATTGAATGATTTGGCTATGCAGTTAAATCGGTGTAGTAGACGTTGTAGATCATCCTCGTTTTCGGCCACTAATACAGCGTCATCAGCATAGCATAGGATGGTTATCTCTTCGTTGCCCATTTTATATCCTTTTAGCGGTCTTACATGTCTTATTATTTCGTCCATAATGATGTTAAAAAGCAGGGGGCTTAGGGAATCCCCTTGTCGGATACCACGACCTGCATCAATCGGTTCAGTCAAGACACCATTTATCTTTGCTTGGATCTTATTGTTTCTATAGATGTCCTCTATGGTCTTGATAATATTATTCGGGATTTGCCGATTATAGAGGAGGTGTATAACATCCTTTAACTGCACTCGGTCGAATGCCTTTTCCAGATCAATGAAACACATATATGCTGGTCTGTTATATTCAATTGATTTTTCTGTTATTTGTCTTATAATAAAAACCGCGGCTCCGTGGCTCTTGGTTTCCAAAATTCCCCAATTTCTTCCGAGATTGTAAATTGCCGTGAATCGTAAGTGGGTCTTATCTACATTACTTTGTCGAAAATTATTTAATTGAAAATTAGGAGAAGAAAGAAGAACTTTGATCACTTAAAAAAAATTTTATAACTTTAACAATTTCAAATATATTTTGGTTATTCAAACAAATTTGAACCTAGAATTGCACCTTCAAGTATCTTCTTTTTTCAACAGTTCTTTTTTAAACGTTTCTTTTGAACTCCTAATATCTTTCTTACACCAATTCTCTCTGTTGATAGTCTTTTTACGTTATCTAAAAGTATATATTAATACAAAAATAAAAAATTGCATTTAAACAATATTCCAATTGCTAGCTTGCATACAAACTGAGAGTGGTCATTCCAAGTATTTTCTACGAAGATGATTTGTCTCGAATTATTGGAATAAGTCAAATAAATTATTTATTGACGCTTCGTACTAGTGTTGTATACATTTAAATCTATAGATTTGTTATCTTGTAAAGTTCAGTTTTTCATTTCTTCCATCATTATTTAAAAAAATTCTTGATGTGCGAAGGGTAAACTAAATAATGTTAACACAAACTTGACGCAGTATGTCTGGAAATGTAACATATGATAATAGAACAAATACTGATCATTAGATGCAGTAGAAACTGATAAGATAGATAAAAATATTGTCCATGAAATAATTATCGGTAGCCTAAACGTGTTAGTAAATAAATATTGTCGGGGAAATTCGGCAAAGGTGAAATTGTGTCGATGAAGCGATTGTCAATTAAATGATTATCGATGAAGCAAAAGAAAGTTGAGTGGATTTTCCTGTGGTCCCTAATGAAAACGTGGTCAGTAAGGCTATGTAATAGCCTAGTTCATTGAATCATGTGGCCACAGCGAAACTGCTCATCCTGTAAATCTGCAAGAGCTATCGATTATTCCGAAGTTTTACATATTACCTGCTAAAGTAGAGTAATAAGTAATTTTAAAGATGTTTATCTGGAAAGGAAACATAAACACAGTCACCTGTTACAGAATAAATGTCAACCCATATCGACCTGTTTAAATCTTTTATTTGTTGTTTATTTTATGGCACCTTGGTTTTTATCGCTTCAAAGGAAATAAAAAAAAATGAAAAAGTATTATCAAAAAAATTCATGAAAATTTGTAATCTAATTACTTTCTTCTAGCCGGAATGGAGGATCTTGTTTACCACCTGCACGGATACGACTTTTACATTGTCGGAATTAACAAATTCGATCGAAGCATGTCTCTGGATGAAGTTAAGCTACTTGATAGGAAGGGATTACTTTTCTCCCGTAATTTGGATTGTGCACCATCGAAAGATACGATAACAGTGCCGAAATTTGGCGCTGTTGCTCTCAGATTAAAAGCAAACAATCCTGGTAATATTCAAAAGCTTTCGATTTACAACCATATATTCGTTTAATCGGATTACTAATAATAACTCTTGACGAATTTAATTTTTAATCATTATTTGTGATCATATAGATAGAATATTAATATTTAATATCGTATTTAGGATATTGGATGTTACGAGACGAACACGCAGTTGATTGGACACGTGGGCTTGATGTTATCTTACAAGTTGGTCAACCTAATGAAATGATACCAGCTCCGCTAGATTTCCCAAAATGTGGCTCATTCGTCGGACCCGACTACTTTCTAATATAGATTTCTTTATATTATTTTATTATATGATTTATGTGTGTGTATGTGTTTGTAAATAGTTGTATATAATGTAAAATTAAATGTATAAGTTTGCTGTGAGTACCATTTAACACTATTCGAACGGTTATGCCTTTATCTTGCTGCCAATAAACTATTTACATTTATCCTTATTACGTGAAATTTTATCGATAGCTTTAATAATCATTAACGCATTAGTTGTTCATTATTTAATTGGGCATACTTTCTTCACGGCACAAATTTACGCTTTGCTGCAGATTTATACAATAGCAAAATATGTGCTTACGATTAATATATTTGTTTCTTTCCAGCATAATTGAGACTATTTTAGGAACATATTTTCTTTTTATTTAAAATTTACGTTTTTTTACCTTTCTATATTTTGGGGAATTGAAATTCGAATCATTGAATTGCTTGGGATCTGCGGTATTATTTTGATATTCCTCGAATTGAAATTTGATCCGATTGTGTTATACGATGTCGCGGATAGGTAAGGAATTACTTGAAATAATATTTTTTTTGCTTTCTAACTTTATTTTTAATTTTATTTTGAGTTGCACAACGTGTGTATTTTTCAAATATCATTCTGTGATTCTTTGATTTTGATTTAGATAATTTTTTTGTATATTTTTAATTATCCCTTTTAAGGTCTTTCAGACGATGTAAAAATGAAATTGTTCGTATCTAATGTTCGTATTACAAATAAAAACTATTTCATCTATCCAAAAATATGGTATACATTTTTAAATTATTTTTGTCCGAATTTATACTATAAAAAATACAAGTAATTGCAATTTCGATTATTGATTGAAAATATTTACAAAATTTTAAATAATGTTAGTCAGAGGTAGACCTAGAGAAGTTAGACCTTTTCTAGGGATTCTTGGATGTAATTGATTTTATAAAAATTTGTTATTTTAAACGGAAAAAAAAAA
>QUOG01000018.1:3892962-3945771 GCA_010416905.1 Polistes dorsalis
ATTAGATTATCCTATAGCCTATCCTAAACTAATATTACTCCGTTACATTATGTATAACAAAAACGTTATCTGGATAAGTTAAAACGGGAAATCCTAACCCCACTCCCCCACTGTATTCTCAAGACGTTACTCCCTCTGACTATCACTTGTTTCGATCAATAGCACAGAACCTGGCTGACCAGCATTTCCGTTATTATAAAGAATTACAAAATTGCATTGATTCGTGAATCGCTTCAAAAGATCAACAGATTTTCAACGTGGAATTTGACAAACGTTGGAATTGAACAAAAAATAGGAAAAAGTAGTGACCAGCGATGGATAATACTTTAAATCATATATGTATAACCAGTTCTTTACAATAAAGCCTCGAATTTAAGAACAAAACATCTAATATTTTGTAGTAAAATGTTTTATTTCGTCCATTACTCATTCTTCTAACGATCTGGGTAGCACAATCCCTTCATTGATTCTATTTGGTACTCCTTCTTTGCAATCCAGCACTATTTCCACCATGATCCTCCATTTCTTAAAAACAGTGAACATTAATTTATTTAAAAAAAATACTATACTTTTTTTATTAACAAATTGTTACGTTCGGAGTCGAGTTAAGTTAAATCTTATTTGCAAAGCCTGTTTTGGCCATCCTGCGTGCACAAAGTTAAGCCAAGAACAGGCAGGTTCGTCTTCCTCAAAGGTTAAATCACAATAAACAATGGCAGATAATATTAGAGTGTAGGAGAAATTAATGGAATGAGGAGGAAATCGTAGGGTTTTTAATGGTTAACGATAATTTACGTTCACCGTAGCTCAGGTACTCAAAGTATTTAATAAAGAAAACATTCTCTTACAATGTTATGTAACAAAAGTGCGACCTTTAATTTAGTTTTTCGCTTACGTTTAATTGGGATTTACAATGGTTTCTTGAAGGGGTCTAGACCTCGAAAATCTTCTGTCGTTTCTTGGCTGGTAGGCAACTGCTGAAACTAACACATACTTGCGAAATATTAACTTTTACGTAATGATACACAAACTTCTATAAAGAGACTTATTAATTTTGACAATAATAACTTTATAACGTTTCACGTAGAGGACACTTGATTATAATACTAAGCATGACGATTGGTTAATTATAATGACGAGCAACGAAAGCAGATAGTTAAAAATTACGGAACGTAAGTCGGTACAGTATGAATACTAAAAGAATTACCTAAAGAATTAACTCGCGAAGGCTGAAGAAGGACTCCTTATATAGACTAACATTATCCTGGTGGAGATTTACTTGCACCTATTTTCTCAGGTGCATTCTGCTGTCCTAAACAGTTCCGCGAGCATTCCAGGAAGCCGCATAGGCGGAGACTAAATTCCCCTTATCATGCAGTGACAGTAATTAATATGATTTAATATTTATTTTAGGTTGCTCTGACGCCTATGGTTATTAGTTTTATTCCATCGTATATATTTAGTTTCCGCTGATTGGTTTAATGTTTGTTCTACGTTCATCCGCCCTTCTTATTCTAATGCATAGCAGATGTGCGTCCAGGATTACGCTCGGATTGCACTTTTGGAAGGCGCGTGTACTGTCGTTGAGGACGACATAGGTCGAATACATGCAAGAAGTAGGGAGGAGGTTTCCTGGTATGCCACGTAGTGGAAAAGTACAAAGAAATATTGATTATTGCAAAGGAAAAAATAATGTTAAAATATTATTATCGTGGCGGGACCTCACACCTCTTCCCTATTTTTAAATAAAGTCATTGCGAGCTTATGCAATAAAGAAGCAATGACTTTATTTACCACCAGGTAGTAGATTTTATAAAATAATATAATAAAGCGGACACTTGAATTGATACATAACATGAAATATTTTAATAAAATCTTTACTGCTCTTGGATCATTAAATATTTTGAAAACATTGACAATTTCATCATGGGTTACAACACGGTATCGGCAGTTTTCGTTAAAATCGTTATGATACAATAGGTAGTTCGCTATGTATTAGAATTTTTCTTAAGTAATACTTCAAAAAAGGAAAAAAGGAAAAACTTCGTATTCAATAGGTTTCACCGGCAATTTCGGAGGGAGTAAAGGTTTTCTGGGGTACTTCAGCGTACGTATGCGTGTCCAAATTATCTACCACTATCTCCTTTGGATCTTTCGTTGGCGTTGCAGTCTCGTTTGCTGGCCTGACAACATAGCGGACGGAGTCGATAGGTGGTGATCGTTGTCCGGCGATAGTGATGAGTAGACACGCGAGGGCACCCCGCACAAAATCAAACAAATATATGCAGCACATGTAAATCGAATGCAAAGTATAACATCGAATGATCATGTCAATTATAATTTTGATAAGCATTAATATTACGAAAATTCCAAAAAGGCCGGCAAACACTGATCCAAAACTAATAAAACCATTCCTAACTTTTTCGGTGGTGTTTTGGCTATCTTTTTGAGGGCTTCTTCATTCAATAAATTCGTAATGGATAGTCCGTTGTTGAATAGTATTTATCCTCCAAGTCCCTCATCTTGTCCGCCCATCCCTCATACAGCACGTCGTATACGGAGAAGTCACAACGCCTTATTGCGGGTATCATGTCTCAAAAAGTATATCCATTTTTCAAATCTAGGCATTGTCCATTACTCATCTGGCAAACGGTGCCAGAGTGCAGCGTAATTTTTCCGGTGTGAATTAAAGAGACGGCAGTTTGAGGAAGAACGTAGGCAATTATTCAAAGAAAAAGAGGAATTAGCGACGCAACTAATTGTAAGTCGAAAACGCGCTTGAGCAACACTTCCTAAACAAACAAATCCTATTCCATCGATTACCCAAACTTCACTTGAAACAATTTCTCCACCCACCCAACCCGTAAATTCAAACGACGTCATTTTTAGACTAGAAGAATATTTGAAGACAATACCAAAATTTGACGGTCGTAACATTATGGTACACATATTCACAGACGCTTGCAAGGAGATAGCATCGGCGTTACAGGGGTACCCCATTAAAGATTTGATAAATGGTTTCTAGCAAAGACTGACGGGAATCGCCCATAAATTATTAACCCTTTCGCTACGGACACCGACTATAGTCGGTGTCGCGTGAACCTACGCTTACGCTTAAATTTGTTAATATGTTAATTTCTGAATACTCAAATTATACTCATTTTTATGTTTTTCATATAAAATGACTAAACAGTTGTTACATAACTCTCAAAAAAGTATTCACACAAGAGAATTCCAAAATACCATTGAAAGACGTAAGCCACTGTAAGTAACAGTAGCGCTACTCCCGCGAACCGGAGCGCCGTAACGAAAGGGTTAACAAATGTAGATTTTCATTCAGTAGACACTTTAGTACGACGAGTTAAGGTATTATTCTGCCCTCGAAAGAAATTTGATGGCTATCTAGGAGAAATGGACAAACTGAAACAGGGACAGAATGAAACAGTCGTAGAATATGCATGTAGATCCAAAGAACTAGAAGCAGCAATAATAAATTCAATAAAATGTAGTCGATTGCATACTCCAGGTTATTTAATTGAACAAACGAAAAGAAATTTATTTGAACACTTTGTATCAGGCCTTAACCACATAATAAGAACAAAACTTTAGTCTTCAGGGTGTCAAGATTGGGATAAAACTATTTTCGAGGCGACGATGTTAGAATTAGATTGTTGTATTACTTACACGGAGTTTCCAAAAGACAATAAAAAGAAACAAAATACTAATACAAATCAAAACAGTCAACGACTAGACACACGCTACGAAAACAGACGTATTAAACAGGAGTACGACAAAGAAAACAGGTATTACGACCCGCGACAAAGACAGCGCTACGACGGGAGACAAAATTATTATCAATAAAATTTTTCCAAACCACCTAGATTCCCCTTTAATCCACAATACACCGGTCAATCAATTCCACATAATACATATCCATCATCAAATAATTACCAACCACCACCTGACAATTACCAACCCCCACCTGCTAATTATCAATAACCACCTGTTAATTACCAACTTCCACCTGGAAATTACAATCCCCCACATATTAATCATAATTCAAATAGATTCAATCACTCCCGTAACATATACCCACGATTTCGATTCCCCTAGGTTCAATTTCCATACGAATAGACCCAAAAATAGCGGGGAATTTTATAACACCCAACCAGTAGAAATAACAACACAGCAGATACAGCACAGAGAGTGCAAAAACTCGCAATTTCATCAACCTTAAAACCAATAAATTTTCTAAGCGTCGGGATATTAAACGATCCGGGTCCGGGGACATCTACATAAGCAGACCTCGGTTTGGGACGTCCAAATTTGTTTACGGTTGGACGGAATATAATAAAGAAATTTCACTTTTGGCTGATACCGGATCACAGCTAAACCTATTGAAGGCAAATTTTATCCCAACGGGCACCACAATAAACATCGAAAGAACACGCTCATTATTAGGAATTACTCTTCAAAGAATGTCCACTTTGGGAACAGTCAATCTAAAAATTTTAGGAAGAGACATACTTTTCCATTTAGTATCCGAAAGCATGTAGGTACCTGGAAATGGAATTTTAGAGGACGAATTTTAGAGGAGACCCGAGCCAAAATTGATTACTAAAATAGATATCTTTATTTCGATAATATTTACATACCTTTCCGTGAACCTGAGGTTGTACTCCGGTGTTTATTTTAAAGGCACTATAATAAGACAAAACAGGGGAAGAGTTGAAATTGATATTTTGAATGACAAACAGGACGCCGTAATAATCACGCTCCCCACTCTTTTGATCCAACTGTTGGAAGAGGAAACTATTCCTAAAATAGGAGAATTAAATAATAGTCAAGTTACGTCAGACGTAGACGGTCATGAGGAACCTATGATAGAAGAAATTCCTTTGTAAAAGACGGGATTTAAAAATACATCAGTCCTGGGAGGGGGGAGCAGGAATAATCTACGGAGCAACAAAGTAATTAGTGAATCTACGACTCCGAGTAACTATATAGTAACAGTAGAAGATTTGAACGACATGTTCACAAATCTATTTAATGATAAGAAAGAAATAGAATTAAGAAATAACGATAACAAAAAAATAGAATTAAGTATAAATAAGTATAATAAAGAATCGGAGTCGGATATGGAGGAACAAATTACAAATAGTGAAGTGTCAGGTAAAAATGTCTAATGAAGTAAAATAATTGTACAAAAATTTAATGGGGGATTTCTTATACAAATCATCGTGAAAATAAAATAAACATAGAGAGACTCAATGAGGTAAAATAATTTTACGAAGAAACGTAAATTATAGACAAAATAAAAGATAGCATGTCTGAAAATAATAACTATTTAGAAGATATAGGATCAGATATTGAATTAAGTATCAAAATAGACTATAACGAAGTTTGCAATATAGTAGACAAAATAACTAAGGAAGACAAACATTTAAGATATCAAGTTGACGAGTATGAACAAGAAAATATAATAATGTTTAATAGAGACACTCACACAGACCAGAAAGTAGAGCAGAGATATTTTATTATCATTATTGAGACTAGATAATTTAAAGGAAAAGGAAAGGGCTCACGTGAAATTAATCATTAATAAACACGCAGAAAAGTTTAATTTACCTGGAGACGCTCCCAGAACCACTAATCTTCCAAATCTCAGAATTATAACAACTGATGAAGCACCAATTAACGTAAAACAATATGGATTTCCACCTATCCATAAGGAAGAAATAAGAAGACAAATAGAGGAAATGTTGGATAACGAGTTAATAGAACCGTCGGTATCTCCGTACAATAGTCCCTTATGAATCGTGCCTAAAAAACCCAATTTACAAGGAAACAAGCGTTGGAGACTCGTTATCGATTATAGGAAACTAAATGCAAAAACTATTCCCGACGCTTTCCCTATACTTAATATTACATAAATTATTAATCCATTAGGAAAAGCAAAATATTTTACTATACTCGATTTTGCGTCAGGTTTTCACCAAATTAAGATGCACCAGGCCGATGCACATAAGACAGGTTTCTACACCCGTTATGGCCATTATCAATTTAAAAGAATGCTTTTTAGTTTAAAAAACGCTCAATCCACGTTCCAAGGGGCAATGAATGAAGTTTTAACGGAGTTACAGGGAAAAATTCTTTTTGTATATTTGAATGATGTTGTTATTTATTCAAAAGATTTAGATGAACACATGCGTAAATTTGAAAAAGCTTATCTTTTTGTACACATTTTTGTAATACAATTAATTTTTTTAATATCGTACTTTTCAATCCATACTGTACAACAATCTGATCTCTATCTCTATCGCTTGTCTATTTATATTATCTTGCCAGCTCGTTGCTGATCGGGTACCGTCTACTTTAAATTTTCAAAACACGGCTATTATTCAATTGCCCATTGAATAAATTCTGACAATAAGCAAAATACAAACATTTATAAATATTAATTTCGAAGCTAAAAATTGCCTAGAACTGACCCACGCGTTGATAATGATGCGATACTAAAAATTAAAAATATTATATGAAATATATAGAAATGTTTACAAAATAATTTTCTATGAATAAAGAAACTCGTGAAGGTTCTTTTAACGATGTTTGACTCAACATATTCATGTGAAAAACTGTTTTCGTCAATGAATTTTGTAAAATCGACGAATAGAAATAAGATTGGAAATGAAATATTTGTGAAATGCATAAAACTAATGAATATGGAATATAAACCTGATATTACGAAACTATCCGGAAATAAACAACAATAGATTTCTCATTAAAAGTACAACAATTTTATTACGAACTCCTGACCTTTCTTATTTTTTTTGCTTTTTAGTTTACAAAGTTGATCCCCCTCCTCCCGCCCAAGATAACCTCGCTTAATTACTGACCCACGAATTAGCGCTGCAAGCAATGATAAGCCGAATTTAACCCACGCATTCAAAAAGGTTCACCATCCCTGGCCTAGAATCTTCTAAATTCCTAATTCTCTTACATAATCAAAAGATTAAAACGATCAAATAACGATTTTCATTATTAACGATTTTATATATATATATATATATATATATATATATACATAAAATTTTTTAAATATTTTTTTATATATATGTATGTATACATATATGTGTAACAAATCAAAGCGTCAAATACATATGACATGCGAATGAAGATATCAAACTATCAACGAACAAAAGAATGACGCGAAACGTCAAGCAACGTACTCGTCAGGTGTCAATTTAACCAACATTTTTTTTGTATTCGATCGGAATAATATCAATAGGAAGAAAAGAGATTAGGCTGATGAACAGAGTTGTTAGTGATGTCCTGTCTGAACGGCGTTCACGCCCAGATAGCAACGATTTTTTCCGTTCCCCATGAGATTCTATTATTGCAACATAGGGTTTTTCGTGAATATGCCAAAGTAGCCGTTGGTCCGGATTTTATTCATACCTTGCCGTCTTTTTTGATCTTGGCCGCAATCACGCTAGTCCTTTGGAAACATCCACCAAATTCCAAGTGGTTCTTTCAAACTACGAGCGGATTTCCGTGGATCTATACAACTTTTCAGGTAATAAGATACTCGTTAATTCTTTTCTGCTTATTAATCTGAATTAATTATTTGTATTTTTTGACCTTGTGTTAGTAAACTTTAATAAACTTTTAAGATCGTTACTGCTTGGGCAACAATTGACATGATTTTGTGGACTTGGTTGATTTTTCAAAGAATACTTTATTGCATGGTTTGGATTTATTGGAATAATGTAAGTGTTATAAAGGAAAAATTATGGATTATTTAACCTATTCGTTGTTAACGATGATTATCACTCAACGTCTATTATATGTTATATTTATATTATTGAATCATATTTTTTCATCTGAATTTTTAGTTTTTATTTGCTGCGTATCAGTTTGATAAAACTTTCAGAAAGAGTTGATAATTTATGTTGTGCCGTTAGGAATTAAAAGTTTCTTTCTCCCCGCGGTGAAATTAAGTACGTTCGTTTAGGGATTTCTCTGTAGTCGTAGCGAAAAGGTTATATAAACTAACAGATATTATTTATTTTTTCTAAGTCGACACTAATTATGCAGGAAACTGAATATCGTGACGCAATTTATCCTTGGTGGCAACGAGTTTGGTCCTTGTATTATCCACCACCAATGCAACCACCGGTTCTCTCGGCCGGCCTCATTAGCTGGATCATTTCAATGTTCTTGTCAGTTTTGGCGTTAGGTTGTGCCATTTCTACGAGTCGTGTCAAGGCCTTTTTTCATGATTTTTCAATCATTCTACAAGATTTGTTTACTATGGTTAAAAATTATATCGAACATCTGACAAAGAAGTTAGTATTTATGACAATACATTTCTTTTTCAAGTTTAAATATATTTTTTTCTAATCCTCTGAAACCTAATTCTTTTTAGGCTTAGAATAATAATTGTTTTAGGCTTTTTTTTTTTAATGTAGAATATGTTGTTATTGCAAAAAAATGTTAAACCTTTTAGCTACGGCGAGACTGGCCGTGCATATAAATGAAAATAATATGAAAAGAAAATATGTATAATATAATAACATTTTCTGTTATTTATGCAATGCGTATAATTTTGAAAACAATGAAAATAAAAGTGAGATAAATTCAAAAATACGACATGATCAAAAGTCTCTATAGTGGAGCTTTATCCAACAAAATTACTTTAAGGGAAGCCACTGTAGTTAATGCAATAAAATTGACCTTAAAATAATCTTAAAATCTTCTACTAAATAAGAAACTCACTCTTATAATATTTTATCATTAAAAATTAAATAATAATAGTCTGTAAACAATTTTTCTCAAAAATGCAAATTTTTGAGATAAACATTTAGGATGCTACATTTTTAGCACCCCTTATGTATAATAATATAACATTATTATACTATATGAAATATAACACAGAATTAAAAAAATGTTAAAAATTTCGTATAAAAATAACAAATAATGTTATAACGATAAAAGCAATAAGATTTAAAAGTTGCAGGTATATACAATATAATAAATTGCAAGGAGTATAATATTATTACAGATTTGTATGAGAAAGAAATGATATGAAAAAAAAAGAAAAAAATACAACGAAATAAATGAATAATAAATATAATAAATAAATTAAATATATATATAAAGTTAATAATATTGATTAAATAAATAAAATAAATAAATAATAAATAAAAATAATTCGTAATAAATAATCAAAAAATTAATAGTCAATAAATAAAATAATGAATAATTATATAAATAAATAATAAGCATGTGGATACTTTTTTTTTTGGATGAAATACAAAGAAAAAATACACATACATATATAAAATATATAAGTATACATATATTTAAGTGTATGATTTTAAAATTAGATAGGGTTATAGAAGGTTAATTGAATGTCCTAAAAGAAAAAAGAAATTAAATGCATTTTATTTTTTTTTTTTAATAATTAAAAATAATGAAGAAAATATCTTTGAATTATCAGTGTATGAACTTTTTTAATTAACATTATAATTTTTTCATAGGATACGTGACGTTGCATTATCTAGTGAAAGCGACAAATCGTCTTGCGATGGTGCAGATGGAAGTGATATTAGTTCTCTGTGCGAAGATTTTCGATCGGAGCTATCGAATGAGATCAAACAAACAAAACGTCAGCAGGTATATCCGATTTGTTATGGAACAAACTGGGCACCCAAGCCGAATTTTATGAATTTTGGGAAAGAGGCGCAGAGAAAAGCTTCGATGAAGTCTGTGCATACTGTGACGGGTGCCACAGAAACCCAACGTGCAGAACAATTTTCTCCGAGATGTCACAAACGTGGCTGCCAAACTGCGATTCCGACCAATTCGAGTGACAAATCAAGCGGATGTTAAAATTTTATACATTTTTAAACGTGTTTTTTTTTTTGTCATTTTAACGAAACATATATATCGAAACATAGTGATTCGATGATTATTTTTTTTTATATATTATTATTATTATTATTATTATTATTATTATTATTACTTTATTTTTATTTTTTATCCGCGAAAAAGAAATCCACATGGAATAGAAATGGATCTTCTGTGAATAATCGAATCATAATTTTGATAGATATAACTGGAACTGGGAAAAATGAATTGAAATGTAGGTACTCTGTAAATGATTGATTAGGCATGCTATCTTAAAAGTCGGTTACACGAAACGTAAAATCTAAAATCGCGTGATTAGTTTTGTAAACGAGTAATATGGAATGTAATAGAATCTATTTTTGTTGAACATGATATAAGATCACGTGAAAATAATTTTTACTAAAAGCTTGATCCTTTTTCTGTGATCCATTGAAATAAATTATCATTCTTTTATGATCTTCAATTAATCATCTCTAAAATATTTTATTGTCTGACCGTTTTTCTTTTTTTTTTGTGAACATAAAAGGTTTTTAATGAATGTAATTTGATACATCTTTTAATTTGTACGTTAAAAATTTGTGAAATTATAATTAAAATTTGTGGTATACTTATTTAACAATATTAAAGTATATTAAACAAACACAAAGACGTGTCTGTTAATGTTACATTCTTCGTTATCCCCCTTTTTAATCGATGAACAACAAAAAAGAAAATAGAAAAATAAAAAGAAGTTCTACGACTACCCCGTATAGTTAGGATTTCCATGGCCCAATCATGAGAGAAGGTATACATTTTCATTGCGCATGCGTCTGTAGTATAAGGAGGGAGATAAACAGAAAGGGAAAGGGAGCGAGAGAGAGAGGGGAAAATTATTCCCCATCTTGCACCAAAGCATTATTCTGTAACGATATTCCTTGTGGGGTAGGTCGAACAAAATAGCGTTCGGTAATTTCAGTCGAAGACATATTAAACAAATAAGAAAAAAAAAACCAAATATATACCGTTGAACGATAAGAGATAAGTGAAAATATATTTTTAACTCAACATTTTTAAAAATTGTGGAAGGAAAAGAAATTCAACAATTTTTAATCTCGATATTTTTTGTTAATTCAAACGAAAAGGAAGTTTTTTTCTTAACGATTTTTTTTTCTTGATCAGATTATTTTCGTTCAATTATTGACAGTGAAGAAAATTCGTGGCATTTGCTTCTTATTATTTTTTCGAACAGTGACGCATTTAGGTAACAAGACTACGGAACGTTAAACAAAAAGAAAGAAAAGTTATTTGGTAAGTTTTATTACTATTCAGAAGTTAAATAATATCAGCGTTGTTTTATCAATGATTTATTTGCCCATTGATAAATCATTTTTCGAATGAAATAAATGAATGAAGGAAATATACAGAGAAAGTTCAACATTGGCATTGATGATGTATCGTATTCTCCTCTTGAGAATCTAATTGTAAGTTCGTAGAATTTTTTTTACTACGAGGTACACATTCATGGTTAAATATCCGTCCACGTGTACGCGTGTAACGTGATATAAACCATGTTATTGATTTTACGTTGCGGTGTCTAGCATGAGATTTGTGTGCGCGCGCACCCATGCACGATGGTCCATGGAAACGAATGGGATCGCGCGAAAACAATCTCATGTATAGGAAAATGACACACAGAGATACATTCTTACATGTGTTTTCTGTTTCTTTAGTTCGTAGTAATATTTCATACGAGAGTATGAGTGTGTTTAAGTAGAAGATCTTGTTAGAGTGACTAAACAGGGTGACGTAACTTGCAAGATTTATAGGTGTAATCGGTTTAATTGAAAGTAGGTTATATTTTTGTTGAAATTATACCTCAAACGGAAAATATATATATATATATATATGTATATAAATATGTATCTATGTAGAAAATAAAAATACAATGATAAAATGAACTTAAAATTTATTATATTATAAAGCGAATGAGCTTTTTTTATCAGCTTATCGAGAAATATTATAATAATTCAATATTAATAATAATATTGCTTCGTTTAGGATAATCAAGTAAATATTTTTTTCTTGATGTACGTGATGCTATTTTGTTATTTTTTTATTTACAACTTGTTATTTAATTTACTACACGTTGAATTTTGGATTAACGTAAGTTGATCAGGCGTGTACTCATTTAGGATCAATCATGAGAGATGTGAGAACGTGTAATTAGTATCCGTGTATAATGCAAACAATATTGCGCATAAAATTTCTAAACACGTGCTCGTCTTGTTATTCCCCTTCTTGTTCCTTCTTTTTCAGTAGACTCGTTTTATTCACTGTATTGTTGTCGAGAACAATGAAAGAAACCGGTATGTGCATGCGTGAGAAAATAATGAAAAACAAAAAAGAAAACGAATTTTAAAGAAAATATAAACTCGTCAAAAGAGAGTTATTAGATAAAAATTTGTATAATATGTTTGTTTAAATAACGGCTAAATAACTTTGTCTAATGTAAAATGTAATTCATATTAAATAAGATAATCAGTCTTAAAAATATTATAAGAAGAGGTTGTATTTCTTATATTAAGAAAAGACATTTACTAAGTTATTAAAAAACAATATTACAAAAAAAAATAACGATGATAATACATTAGTATTATTATCCAACAATACATTATACAATGATATTACATTAGTATTATTATCCGATAATTCCGATTTTTTTAATATAACAATCTGTAGTCTTAATTTTTTTCATGACTATAAGAAATTGTATTTAACTAGCTAATTTTTATTGACGAGTATACTCGTCAAGAAGAAAAACTAGTTGCCATATGCAATTTATATTGTAATTTTAGTGCAAACTAGAAAATATTTGTAAATTTTAAGATGTTTAAAATATTTGGAGACGAAGACGAAATAAAATGAAAAAAACATTACAAATAATTATTATGAAACTATATATTATATTTAACGTGAACAAAGTAGAACAATCCTGATCAACTAAACCTAACGATAGATGTTTAATCGTGAAATATTTTATCGATTACGTGCCAATCACATCTTCCAAAATCAATCCTACACGGAGATATTTACATTCCTAAAACAATAATATTCGAAAAGAATCAAGATATTGATGTTCCTACTCAATATCATTCAAAAACAGCAGATTAAGCTTTTAACTAATTACTTTTCTAAGTAATTGATTTTTGTTAGTTTTTTCTCCCCTATGCAAATTATATGTTTAAATTAAGATATTCGTCATTAGCTTTTTTTTGGTAACACAATTGAGATAAATACTTTTTAAAGAGGTTGCTGAAGCTAACTAGTTAATTTCTTCTTCTTCTTCTTCTTCTTCTTCTTCATTCTTTAGTTTAGGCAAGTTGCCTGTTTCGTAACGACGTTTTTCTGCCTATTGCACTGTTAAATTGTCGCACCATCGTTTTCGTGGGCGCCCCGTACTTCTGCGGCCAATCGGTGATTTATCCCGTGCAATTCTGACAATTCTTCTGTTGTCCATTCTGCTAATAGACAGAGTGTCGTTTCTATGAGCCGCAAATTTTTTTTACGTTGGGTAGGGAGATAACCTGATCCAACAACCTTCCTCCTTTTCCCGGGCTTAGGACCGGCAACATGATCGCTGACCTTGATCCGTCCAGCGATCATGCAGGCGGGGTTTAGTTAATTTAAAGTTAAAAAACATAAACATTTAAATAAACGTTAAAAATAAATTTTTTAAAAATGTTTAAAAATAATAGATTTTCTTCAATATTTTATGTTAGAGTTGATAATTTTCATAAACAATTTTATCAGTTTAATAAAAGTTTATACATTTTGATAAAGAAAAGAGTTCGATATTTTAAAGGCTTATATTACTCACCGAGACGAGTAAGAAATGTCTAATTAACATGGCTTTTAAAATCAACCCTTACGATGTAATTAAAATTTTACTATTAATGAGCGTTCGATCGAGCCCTTCGATATAAGTCCTTGAAATATCGAATTTTTTTTTTATCATCCTGTATTGGACAGTATATGTACGTCACACATATTGGAAAAAATATTAAATTAAATAAAAAAAAATATATTGATATATGTTCTGATAATTGTGACAGTAAATTAAGTAAAATAATTGAAAATATTGATTCCGTAATTAAATTTGTATTAAAATTGATTATACTATAAATTAAATGGTAAAATAAACTTTTTCAATATTATAAAATAAAAAATTATTGTAGGATAAGAATGTAGTGTAGGGGTACTCAAACTTTTTCTTTCGAGGGACGTATACGTTCGTTTTTTTATTTAAAAAAGCATGTTTTTATGTTAATCTCTTTTTAACATACATAACAAAAGTATAAAACGATATCTTACAAAAATTTAAACAGATAAAATATAGGCTATGATTTGTTATAAAAAAATATAAGTCTAATCATAATTTTTATCTATAGATGTATATATATGTATAATTTTCAGTTATTAAAAAATTTAAAAAAGACCAATCAACATAACATTTTCACATACGTTTGTTTCCTATATAAAGTGGGAAATAAGATAGGTCAAAAACAATAGACATATTTAAACATTGATATGATTTTTGGTATTGTTTATAAGATCGATCAATCCTTATGGCGGAGTTTTGTAGGGTGAAGGTCAATTTTGGTTACTAAAAAAGAAAAAACTACAATTCATGACTGGATCTTACGTGGAACACTTGAAAACTTGTCGAGCCACAGATTGGGTATGGCTAATGAATTGTGTGTGCATGCGCTGGAACACAAATCTGATAGGTATATCGTTCTCAAACAAAGAAAAGAAATGATAAGTAAAGTGAGATAGCTTCTTGGATGTATAGTGCTTGGGAATGAGTGTGTGCTGTGAGCGACCGACTGTTAAACAATCGGTCGCTCCTATCTTATATTTTGATACGTGTCAACTTGAGTTTATTAAACATGTACGCGTATGATCTGAGAGTGCATGTTTCGTGAAGAGAGAAAAGAAAATATATAAAGTAAAATCAATTCTTTTCAATTTTATGATATAAATGTACCGATAATTACAATAGTGGACTACGTCAAAAAATTGAAAAATATTTGACTTCAGTAATTATTTTAAAATCCAAATAATGGTAATATAAAATTAATTTAATATTACACTAATAAATAAAATGTTTAAAATAATAAATTATCTGTAGAAAATAATGAATAAAATAATTTAGTCTATTTTTTTTTAAATTCTTAATTAAGTAAAGTCAAATTGATTTAATGTTTTCACTTACGATTAGTCTACTGTCATAATTATTGACACAATTATCGTTATGCGATTAAAAAGTTACACGGGTCTATAGAGGCTTAATTATTATCAAAAAAATGAAAAAAAATTAACAAATAATTTCGTTGCATGAAGGTCACTTTGCGTATTTTTTTTTTCTTTTATTAAATAATAATTTAGCAATTTGTTGTCATAACTTCTCTAATAAAAGCTACCTTCATATAATCAAGAATCGCATGCTATCAGAAAAAAGATTATCCAATGACACGATTCTTCGTAAAGGAGTCATTTATATAATCGCTAACATCGCCATGTTTCTAATCGATCATGCGACATTAAGAGATATACATCGTATGTTAAAGGTCATGTAAATCCATTCACTACCCTTTTACAATTTTCAGAATTGTACTATTATAGGATTCACAATAAAAGCTGTATTCCCGTTTTAACTTTCAGGACCACTGTTTCAAACAATTAAATTATTCAGATCCTTAGTTTTGTCTGCTTAAATTAAAAGAATTAATGTACTTCTCCTGGTATTACAAGTATTGGAATATAAAATAAACCATTTGAATAATCAGGATATTTGAAAAAAATTTGCAATGATTATCATAAATAAATAAAGAAATATTGTAATGATTAAAATAAAGAAAGATGAGTAAGGGTCATTCCACACCAAATTGGTCAATTTTTAAATGACCCCTTTTCGATTCATCTAAATATTTTATGTTATTGATTTTTTTAAATTTTTACGACCACCATTTTTTTAGATATGAATTTTTTTAGTAATTTAAGGTTCTCTTTTGAATACTTTTTATTTTTTGAAAAATTCACTAAATCAGTTGTCTTTTTCGTATTGTTTGTTTCTAAATGTTTATAGATGTTATAAAACCTCAAATTTCTAAAAAAATTTATATCTCAAAAAGAAATTGTCGACAAAATTTGAAAAAATCATGAATACGTCTTTGGTTAGGTCTAATAACATATACAATTTTTAGCTGAATAAAAAGAGGTCAAAAGTGGCCGACTCGATCTGAAATGCATTATAAACTGATACTTAAACAAAATTTATTTCTAATAGCAGAGTCGTTTTTTGTTTTAGAAATAATGGCGGAAAAAATGTATTATTGGGGGGAGGAAAAGAATCAGCCTGACTCTGATCAGACCTTTATAGAATTCAAAGCTAAATCTACGGTAACGGAAAATAAAAAGAGGAAAGAAGAATCACGTGCTGTCACGAAAACATCGTCGTCTGCTATTCAAGGAAGGTCAACAGATTTTGCGAGCCGTGAAGAAGATGCAGAACGCGGTGGATGGGATAACAAACTAGATTTCCTCTTTTCGTGCATCAGCGTTTCCGTTGGCCTTGGAAATGTTTGGAGATTTCCTTACCTTTGCTATAAGAACGGTGGTGGTAAATTAAAATTAACATTTATTGATTAATACGGAACATAAAATTGTTTTTAAAAGTTTGTTGAACGTAGAAATATTTTTCTTTTTTCAATTTAATTTGCATTAGGATATGATAAGTATACATATTATTATGAAATAACCGAGAAAAACAATCTTATTTTGCATACAAGAGATGTGTTTTAGATAATTCAACTCTAGTCTCGATTATTCATTAAATCTCGATTTATTAGTGTTGTTTGTTCTCCAATCATGCTGATTAATCAAGGTTCTACTGTCCTTTGAACAAAATATGGCCTTCTACTCTCTTTTTAACAAAATATGTTTACATTTTCAAATACAATAGTTCATTGTTTTCAATGACAGATTTTCAAAAAGCTAAAAGGTTAATACGATTATTTTCTTTATAAAAATTATATAGTTTACATTGTTTTCAATAGTTTATATTGTTCGTCTTCCAAGATATTACAGGATTCTCTATTAGATATGGTTAAAAGTAATATTTTATTTTCAAAGAATTAGTTAGGATTTTAGGAAGCTTTATGTCTTTGTTATCACGTAGAATGATGATGCGTTTGAAATTAATTTACAATATCATTAAACAATGCACCTAGAATAAGTTGATTCTCATATTTTATCGATAATGTTGTTAACAAGCTCTATGTATCTGTAAAAAAGAACAATTTTCTTTTTTCTTTTGTAATAGTTAATACATGCATACGTATATTTATTAATAATAGAGATATTGCCTGTTATTTAATATGTATTTATTGGAATTAAATATTTTACCTAAATTCTTTCGGATCGATATGATAATAAATTATGACATAAAATACTAGTTTTGTAAACAATAATATAAATAAAATATAAAAGAATGTCTATTTTCAGGAACTAGAATTATAAATATATATAATAGATAAATAATAATTTCAATTCAAATCCAATAATAAATGGGAATTAATTATACTAGAAATCAATTAGAAATAATTTATCGTTCAAGTTACACAGTTATTAAAATGAAAAGTTAAGAAAATTTTCTATTCAATTATTTACAAATTTGAAGTTATTTATTTTATAATGACAGAACCTGTTATCATTGATAGATCTTAAAATATTAATCACTTTTATCTCAACTTGTATTTAATGATTATTGAGTAAATATTAGGTATAATTACTCAAATGTACACGTAGACTCAATGGTTTACGTCTACTTCAGTCAAAAAAAACACAATTAATTTTTCGCAGGTGCATTTCTTATCACTTACGGTATAGCTATGCTGTTTTGTGGAATACCAATATTTTTTCAAGAAGTCGCAATTGGACAATATCTTGGATCTGGTGGAATGACTCTTCTTAGTCAATTGTGTCCATTATTACAAGGTAGATTGTAGAAATCATTGTTTATATGATCTTGATATATTTGATAAAAAATTATCATTGTACTTAATCTTTTGCAGGTGTAGGATATGCCACGATGACTATCGTTTTTTTTCTCGACATATATTACTGTATAATTATTTCCTGGACTCTCTTTTATCTTATAAGCACGATCATTAATTTACCTGGTGTCCCTTGGAGTAGTTGTGGTAAATTTATTATATTATACATTATACTAACAATATATAAATATATATAGGATGTCCGGGAATTGGTGATACAAGCGAGCAGGGGTGACTCTACATGAAAAACTAAGTAAAAAATAAAGAATTAAATTTGTTCATACAATGCTTTGTTTTCGAGAAAAATAAATTCGAAAATTTGTCAAGTACTCGTGCACTTTCTTTAGTTTCAGCTTGACGTATTTCCCTATCTTAAGCTGGGATATTTTGGATATTAAATTTGTGATTTTTAATGTTTTTATAAACATTGTCAGTATGACGATTTCTCTTGTATCAGTTCTTCTCTTATGCTTACTGAACAAAGTCTTCAGTTTTCAAGATTATAAGCTTAGTCAAGTGCACGCGTACTCGACATATTTTTAAACTTATTTTTGTCGAAAACAAAGCTTTATATGAAAATTTTTTATTTTATATTTTCGATTAATTTTTTCACATAGAATCACCTTTCCTGCTCGCTTGTATCACCAATTACAGGACACTCTGTATACATCAGCAAAAATATATTTGTATATCATAATAAATAGAACGTGTTTTTGAAATTAAGACATTTAAATATCTTTGCAAAGAAAGTATGAAACAGAAGTTGTTTTGTATTGGGGACAAACTTAATAGTATAATTTAATCTTGAGAACAACTTTTGTTTTAAACTTTCTTTTTAAATATGCATTGTTTTCGAGATATTTTTAAGTGTCCCAGTTTTACAATTTCTCCCCGCAGATACATATAGAAATATACTTTTGTATAATTGTAAGATATATATATATATATATTATAATTATAAAAATGAAATTTTCTTTTTTCTCTTAGGTCATTGGTGGAATACGGAAAATTGTTTTGACGCATCGACAGAAAGTAAAATGATTTCTGACTCAAATTATACCAAGAATATATCTTATCATCACACTACTCCTGTAGAGGAATTTTATGAGTAATTAATCATTTTCTTCATATTCATAAAAATTGGACAAATATTATCTCGAAATTTATGTATTTTTAGACGACGAGTTCTTGGAATCACAGCTGGTATCGAAAACATCGGTGGAATGCAATGGGAACTTCTGGGTTGTTTGATACTCGGCTGGCTACTCGTTTACTTGATCATCCGACGTGGTCTTCATCAAAGTGGTAAGATCATCTGGTTTTCAGCGTTGTTCCCGTACGTGGTGCTTTTCATTCTTTTGGGAAGAGCGGTGACCTTGGATGGATCCTACGATGGTTTACTATATTACGTGACACCAAGATGGAAGGAATTGTTAAGTCCCGGACCGTGGATCGATGGAACAACACAAATCTTCTTCGCTTACAGTATCGGAACTGGCGCCTTACCTGCTTTAGGATCTTACAATAGATTTCATCACAATTGTTATAGGTAAAACAATATTTAACGTAATCACGTTGTTTCAGTCAGAAACAAACATATTTTTCTTCGCTTTGTAACTCAAAAGTTGACCTCGTGATTCAAATTCTCGTCGCGACCCTGTTCGTTTTTAACACATTGATTGCCGATACTGATAAATGTTTAAATAATACCATTGTTTTTATAATGGTTTAAAGAAACTAATGACATACAGAAAATGCAAAAATAATTTTATTAATACAAGGAAAATATGCATGACATGTAACGACGTTTTTTCTGTACATAATTGCCTGATAAAATGCAATCTTCATCATCAGAACATTTCACTAAATAAATCGCTAACTTCATCCTAAAATCGGAAATTAAAATATTTTTCGAGTTATTTGTTTATATAACACCATTTAATTTAAAACATAAGAAATCAGTAAAAGCTCTATTGATGAGCTAAAAGCAGTCATTTAGTCAGACAAATCAACTACAGATTTCCATAAATTCTAATCTATTACTATTTTTGGACAGTTTGAAACAACTGATAATCACAAAAATGATCTACAGTGTCTCGGGTGTCACCAGTGACTTCACCACAAATAATGTATTAAACACAATTATACAACTTCCTTTATCTGGTGTAAAAAAATTTCAACAAAATATGCATCCTATAATGAAAAATTCATGTAGGCGCCACGGACAAATAATGTGAAATGTGAGCGGCAATCAACGTGTTAATTAAAACTTAGTTTCACATTCTTTTTCTCTGTTTTCTCTCGTTGACCTTAGACTTTTTAACTCCTAACTTTTTCATTCAACCCTCAACGCTTCTCTCTGTTTTTATTATATTAATTAGCTCGATCAAAAGGATTCTTTTTCCAAAGTAAAATGAAAAGAAATGCAAAAAGTGAAAAAAAAACAAACCTGTTTATGCAGGCTCGATCAATAACAAAGTAGCATTCTCCGTTGAAATCTTTGAAAAAGTAAGTTTTATCTTCCAGAGATGCACTAATTACTTGTGTAGTCAACACTCTAACTTGTCTTCTGGCTGGGTGTTTGACATTTTCGATATTGGGTCACATCGCTTTGGAACAAGGTACTGAGGTCTCTGAGGTCGTGAAGAGCGGACCTGGTCTTGTGTTCCTCACCTATCCTGAAGTCGTTCTAAAGCTTCCTGGTGCTTCGATTTGGGCTATTATATTCTTCGTCATGCTTCTCGTAAGAAAATTATTGTTCCAGCGAGAGACTTATTATGTCTCTCTTTCTCTCTGTCTTTCTCTATCTTCTTCTTCTTCCAAAAAAAATTACACTTTTTACATAATATTATATTCTTCATACTTTTTAACCATTTGTGCTTCGAACTCAATTCTTTGTCATTATCGATGAATATTATAGTTTTGTATTTTTCACGATACTAAAAAACAATATATAATAATAGAAATTATTTTATAAATAAAACAAGTTAAAGACAGAACATTTTTAAGGTATTCGTAGATAATAGGGCTCTCTTCGTCAATTTTGATAATCTTGAAATATATTATCAAGGTCAACATTCTGAGTAATTTTTTTTTTTATATATAACTCGATTTTAGTTTTCGAGATATAAAGGAGCGTATGTCTAGCATTTTATCCGTATATTAAATATGAATTATTTTTTAAAGGTTTCTTCGTTTAATTGTGTGTTCTTTATTATGGTGTATATTTGATATTTGGATTAGATTTTAAATTGATTACAATGTACAGTGTACAAATTATAGTGTACAAGAATGTGTCAATAATTAGCCATAATAAAGGATAGTTCACGCAACTTGCACACCTCTATAAGTTCCAAAGTACGCATTGCACGAAAAAGTTTTGTGTACAAAAGTTGCATGGTTTGAACAGATACATCATACAGTATAATTATTTTTTAACAATCTTGGTTTTTTTAATGGGGAAAATACGTTCAGATAAGTGAATGTTATTCGATTTTGATGAATTTTTTGTAAAGAATAATTCATTCTATATTTTTGAAACTTGGCATATAGTTTATTGATACTTTTAACTATTAAAAAGTAATTTTTCTTTTTTTATATTTAAAAATAAAAAACTCCGAAACTTTTCCACCTTTAAAAACAATAAATACACTATATGATATATCCCTTCAAACTATGCAACTTTTTTCTACAAAACTTTTTTGCGCAACGCATACTTTGAAAGTTGAATGAGGTGTGCAAGTTGAATGGACTACCTTATATAATAGGGTTTTTTTTTAGTTGTACTATTATATTCTTATGGAATTGGTATTTATGATTTTTTTCCTATCACAGGATAGTACTAAACAAAAATTAGACTGGATTATAGCTCATTGATACACCTTTATACAATAAAAAGTGAAAACCCATAAATAAATATTATAGTAATGAATAAGACTGTTAATACAATCCACGTACAAAAGAATACTATTACATTGTAGAAAATTATAAATTTACATTTACGTATTAAACTTTATTGAATAGTTTTAGGTTTTGTTTTGGTTAATAACTAAAAATATTTCTGTTATTATATGAATAAATATTATTATTTGATCTTACCGTCTGTAACTCAAAATAAATAAATATTTACATTAGCACTTTACATGTCACAGGGAGTCACCGGTGCCGGTGCGAAACCAATATTGCTAGAAACATATTATAATTCGAGTAATTAATAAAGCTTTTAGATTTTTCAATATTAAAATCGTTAATAATATGCTAAAATTATTGCAATTTACGCCATGTGCACAAACAGTTTTATTTATATTTATATATGGGGCATTTCGCACCATTTGGCCACTATATTAGGTAACCCCTTTCGATTCAGTTGAAAAAATTGTCATTAGGCACGACCAAAACCGTATTCATGATTTTTTTCAAATTTTTTCAACTACTCTTTTTTAAGATATAAATGTTTTTAGAAATCTGATATTTTATAACATCTATAAACATTTAAAAACAAACAATTCGAAAAAAACAACTGATTTGGTGAAATTTTTCAAAAATTACGAGTATTTAAAAAAAAACCTCAAATTTCTAAAAAAATTTTTATATAAAAAAAGAGTAGTCGTAAAAATAAAAAAAAATCAATAACATCTCATATATATAAATAACATATATGCTTAAATATTATGCACGCATATTGCAAAAATATATGTCGTATTTAAATACTCTAAATAAAGGAAAGACGAATCAGTATTGTTAATATAAATCAATATAAATTCTAATAAATCTTATATATATTTACATTTATTGATTAATCGAAAATTATTTCGCGCTTGCTAAATTTTTAATTAAATTTTTTAATGAATATTACGAAAACAAGCGGCAGTTATACGTATGAGAACAAAATAATCAGAATGTTGACCTAGAGAAGATATTTCATGGTAATCGAAATCAGTGAGGTAATCCTTATTCTACATGATTATCAATTTTTGTTCTACTTAATACTTGTTTGTTTTATTGAATGGGATAAATATTTTTTGTTTTTTTTTCTTTTAATAATGAAAATATTTTCAATTTGGAAGTAATATGTTTTACTTTTTCATTTTTTGTTTACTTTTTTTAATAAAAGAATGTAAGATTATTGGATTAGAATAATCGTTTTCTTTTACAGGAAACCAAATAAATAGAGTTCTTTTTCCTTTCTTTTTATTTCTTCATAAGATCGAACAAATTTGGAAAATAACTCGTATAAATAAATGATTTGGCAGCAGAGTAAACATATTTGTTCGTCGTTACACAATGTTACACAAGAGTATGTAAAATAAAAATTAATTAAAAGTATTTAAATTTAATAATAATTATGACATTTTTTTACTATAGATTCTCGGAATCGATAGTGAATTTTGCATCGTTGATTCGTTCATCACCGGTATTATTGATAATTGGCCGAATCTTCGTCCTCATCGAAGCAAATTTACCATCGCCATTTGCATTCTCATGTTTTGTTTAGGACTTCCCATGGTGACAAATGTTAGTTATTTTTTAAAATATTTAAATATATTTTACATTATCAAATTGACATTTAATTATCAAATGTTTTTTTTCTTGTTCAGGGAGGTGTTTATATTTTTCAATTAATGGATTTCTATTCGGCAAGTGGAATGTCGATTTTATGGGTATGCTTTTTCCAAACGATAGCAATATCATGGTTTTTCGGAGCACAAAAATTCTGCGACTGTGTTCATCAGATGATGGGAATACGATTGAATAAATTTTGGTACATTTGTTGGATCTTCTTTGCGCCTGTGATTATGGCAGTGAGTATAATAATAAAATAATAATAATAAATTCTCATTTTTTAAATGTCTAAAATATTTTTTATCGTTATTACAAATAACATATATCGTTAATATATGTTTGTTTTCAGTTTATTTTTATATTTCAATGCGTCCTCTATAAACCATTGAAATATGGGAACGATTATGAATATCCAACATGGGCAGAAATCGTTGGTTTTTGTTTAAGTATCTCATCAATGATTTGGATACCACTTTACGCAATTTATTATGTTTTTGTTACACCAGGATCGATTAAGGAGGTGAATATTAATAATTATAGAATTTTCTCATATGTGTTTTTTTGTTTTATCAATTTTAATCAATAATTGTTTTATTTGTAGAACATTTTGAAGGGACTAAAACCCAACTTAAAATCTAATCCGAAATTACCAAAGGGAGAAAATTCAACAGTAATGCCGATGTCGGAAAGCAGTGCTGGCTTAATAACAAAGAACAGTAGTTTTTTAAGTCAAACATGATTGAATTTAGGAATGTTCTTGTAACTGTTTAGATCGAGAATAGTATTTAAGAATGAAATTTATCTTCGCGAATAATTTATGCAAGTTTAAAAAAGTAACAGTGTAGCTGAAATATTTTGTTTTTTGTTTATAATATACAAATTTACTTATCAACTTGTTTTTTTTTTCAGATGTAATTTCGGTTAATTTAGTTTGTTTCAATAATTATTTTTTTTTTGGGGGAATTTTATTAACATTGTAAAGAACAAGGGCTGTGCGATTTATAGGACAGATTTATTTTCTTTGATTAATTTAATGTTCAATAGTAGATAAGTGTTGAAAGGAAAATATGTATGAAACAGTATTTCTGACCATGACAAAACAAGATATTCGATGAATTACCAATTTCATCGAACTTAGAATTAGTATTTATGTGAGAAACGATGACGAACCTAAGTCTTTTTAAATGCTTCCTGTTTTACATACAAATTTTGTATTTTTTATTTTCGCATTACATTGTTATGACAATGAAAAATGATATTTCTAGTAATAATGTAATATTAACATAAATAATATAATTGTTATGCACATCTTATACGACTCACTGTTGTGCATTGCATTGTAAATCACAAGATTTTTATACCAATTTATAAAGAGATGAATGAAGATTAGTTTCAAGGTTACAACCGTACGAAATGTCATAGGTCATAAATTATTATATAATTTTTATATATTAAACTACGTGTGTGAAACAACAGTTACAAAGAGAGAGAGAGAGAGAGAATGTAATATTTTATTTTGATTATTATCTATAAACACAATCGCCGTTAATTAATTGTATTAATCTTTTTCATTCGTTGTATTTATAATCCGAAAGAGTATTAAAACTGGAGATTGTAATTGTAAAGAAAGGTAAACTTTTCTAAGCTCTTAAATGTACAGGACAAATATTATGATAAAAATCTATAGAACAGTTGTGTACCTGCAAAAGAATTTATTTACTAGCGATCATTTTTGTTAGAATTATCGACTAATTATAAATTAAATATGATAATAATGAAATTCGATGAGAAAAAGACCATACTTCTATAATTCTTATTTCATCCTTTCACATATGTACCCATAATTGTGAAAGTGGTCTAAGTCATATATCTCTTGTTTCAAGATATTTAAAGGATTACATTTGAATACTATATGAATTCTATATAATAATGAAATAACAAACACTATCTAACGGTTCATTTTTGACAATATCGTGAAAATTACATTGAATTAATTTAGTTTAAAATATTGTAGGGTGAAATAATTAATAAACTTATTTTTTTTTTAATTTTGACTTGGAACACTTTCATAATTATGGGCACATATTTCCTCTATTATTTTATACAAATTTTTAACGACGATTTTCGAATGAAAGAAAATCGTTCGGTGTATAATATCGTTTCTAATAGTAGGTAAATCAATTTACCTTGATCTAATTATGTTCCGATACTATCGTTTAATATGTTGACATTAAGAAGGAGAAGAGATATTTTTAAATTGAACGTATTAATACATTTTCATAGGTACTTTCATGACTAAAAAGCATGTATTTTCTTTCGACGTGAAATTAACGTATAATATGCATAGAATTTAATAATTCACTAAATTTTTATTGGTGCTCGATTAACTTTGTTAACATTAAGATTAAACAATACAAATTCTTTACGTGTTACTTTTGATAATGATATTTCTCCTTAACGTAACGCGTATACTTAAATTCATTCACCTCTTTTCCTTTATCGTTAGAAAATTTTTTCTGGAATTAATCTGATATACACGCAGGCACACACATTCATGTATACATTTACATACCACATATACTACACAAATTGCACATATATATATACCCACGTATACAAAACGTTCAAACAATACACAAAAAAACTTTCTCAACACACACAAATATAGGTACAATCATATCACATTAAAGCTGACTTCAAAAGGTAGTTTTTTTGGTTGGAAAATATAAGTACTTCCTTGTTAGGAATCAATTAGCATAAAAATTCGAAGAAAGGATCGAAAAACTGAACTGAAACATCATTTCCTTATAACTGGGGATCGATCGAGAAAGTTCGCTAAGTGTAACATGCATACAAACGATCAGTTTTGAAACTTCGTAGTAGTCCATATTTATAATTTTCACATTCCATTTCTGACATAATTGGCTATCATGTTGTTCAAACCACTTTTCGTAATGATTCAACTTCGACTTCATTTAACAGACGAACTTCTATATAAACGTCTTAATATTCGAACTTTTTGTTCTAGTTTTATTTTATTTAGAATACTATGGATGTGTTATATAAACATAGTTTAATAAAATAACAAACGAGAAATAGAGAAAGAAAGTGTTTTAGTTGATATACGATCATAATAATTTTATTATCCGTGTACCCAGGTGTAGTTTCGAAGGTAATTTAAAAGTAAATTGATTGGATCGATTTTTTTGACAGTTTTTTTTATCACACCCCTCTATTTTCGATCACACCATAATAAATACAATATTTCCATTTGACTTGTCAACGTAGGTGAAATGAATCAAGGTTTTTTGACAGGTGAAAATAGGGTGAAAAATTTTTTTTAATGAAATGATGCTCGGTTTAAGTAATAAACAAAAAAATTTGCATCGGTTATTTTATTTTTTTTCAATTCGATTAACAAAAAACTAGAATTAACATAAAGAATTTTCATCTTAAAGAATTTTATAAGGGAAAAGAAGAGAAGTAAAAATAAAAGGAAGGCAGATACGTGCTCGGGGTAAAACCTTTTCACGAATTATCATATATCTTGAGAAAGGCGATTCATCATAGCATCGCTCACAATAAATTGCGAGGAAAAATAAAAGTCAGGGAATAGAAAAGGTAGGAAATGTCGAGTAAGGCGTCACGCAATGCGTGACATCGTCACGATACCTTTTTCTTCCTCTTTTCCTTTTTATTAAAGGTGGAGAAAAAGGTCGTGAAAGAACCCACGTCTGTTCCTTTCAAAATTTAAAGGCTTATAGATTCCTTATATCGTTCCTTTTCTACAAAGTTGAGCTCGATCAAAAATACGTTCATAAAATATTCAACAATGCAACGCAACCCTCCTTGCTTTCTAATGAAGTTAATTAAACTTTCTTGTAGTCTGTGCAAATTTCTCATTACAATTGAACCGGAGCGTTGTATACAACGTTTTGCATTCTTTTCAAACTACCTAAAAAAGTATGAAATAAAACACCGTGCACGTTTAAGAACAAATAAGAAGATTTATTATTGACCAAAGTCATTTGATTTTCATTAAATCAGTTTAAATGCGATACGAGAGAGGAAGAGTCAAAAATAGGATAAGTTGAAAAGGCTAAAGATAGATCTTATACATTTTATGATCCGTTATCAAATGACCGACTTGTTGAATACGATCTTAGTATTTTCGTGTAGAATATTCTGAGGAACACGAAATGAAAAGCTTAAGGAACCTTTGGCAAACAGGACGCTACTTGGGCGTATATGGTTCGAACCCGTCGTCATGACGACACCCTTCGACGCCTTTGTGTGTGTGTGTGTGTGTGTGTAGATGCTCTGTTTCAAATAATATACCTAACGGTCGAAAGATTGCAGTTAAACCCTTCGTCCTTTGCCCTTCTTTCCCTCTTTTCTTCAAGAAAGAAAGAAAAAGGGAGAAAGGAAAGAAATAAGTAAGAAAAATCTTAACTTACACGTAACGTTCTAAAAAATAAATTCATTCTTTTTATATTGTTTTTTAATATGAATACTTATTAATTCATTATTATATTGTATAATAGTTCCTATCGTTTATCTTTTGAAAGTATGAAAATAAATATTTTTTTTTTCAATCGATTATAATTTTTTTTTTTACTCAAGGTCATTGCTTTTTATTTTATTTTTCAAATTTTTATTGCAAGTCTCGTAATATAATGCTTTTTTTCACGATTTTATATATTCTAAGTTTATATATTTTCGTTAAATATTTTATATATTATTGTAGAAGTACGACAAATATTTTTATCGACATTTGAAAGTAGATCATTGTCAATTTTTTGTGTGTATTACTTATTAAGTATTCTAACACGATAACCAATTATTTAAAAACTTCGTGTTAGAGTTTTAAAAATTTAACGAAGATATCCAGGTTTTCTCAGGTCTGGTACAAGTTAAGAACTAAGCATTCCTTGGCCTTTTTCTAATAAATTTATATTTTACGATGACTGTAAAAGGTCGGTCGTGGAAAAAGCCGAGGTAGGTAGGAGGCCAGCAGAAAATGTATGGTTTTCTTATATACATACATACAACCACTTCTTTCCCTAAAAGCGCCTACGACACCAGTACTGTACTTGCTTTGCCTAAAGCACTTGAAATATTTAATATTTTATAGGTGAGTGCTTGATACTTTGAAATATTTCGACTGACTTTTGTATGCTTAATAAACTCTTTAGGAATTTTTTCGAATTTAAAAATCAATCTTTTTTTTCATGTAAAAGTAAAATATTATCAAATTAAATAAAAAGCAACGACTTAATTAAAATTACAAGTACAAATTTTTACATATTAAAGAAATAATTTGCATTCTAAATTATCAAGTGCGGATGTCTGTTATTATAATAATTATTTATTTGTTTTTATTATCATTACGACATTATATGATATAATTTATGTAATATATAAGTATTTGAATAGTTATTTAATTATTTTTTTATAAGAATAGATTCGTTAGTTTACCAAAAGACGGATTGGATTTTATAATATTTTTCTGTTGTAATACATCACATGTTTTATTTACAGCCTCAGAGCTTATGTAAATTTAATAAACTTATACAAAAGTAGCTAATATTTTTTTAGAGATCGAAATAGAATATTTTGTATCGTTTTTTAGCATATTTCTTTTTTCTTTCTTTCAAAAGACAATGTCAACAAAAGACATCTCAGCCATGAGGATTTTACGTTTCTTAAAATTTGGTTTTGTCATTGCATGTGTATTACTTAGTATGATTTGCGGTATCGGTTTTCGTTTCGTACGTACCCTAATTCCAGTAACCCAGGATCGATAAAGCGGAATAGTTTTATTTGTATTTCTAATTGCTATATATGATATAATTACTTACACTTTTTATAATATTACATTTATCATATTTATCATCATCTTCTTCTTCAGAAGAAGAAGACATTTATCATACATTTATCAACAATCACTGGGTAAAAGTAGTATTATTGGAATTTGAATTTGTGAATGTGTAGTACTAGGGACTAATTTCAATAAGATCAATAGAGTGTTTTCTTTTCAATCTTCTTGTTAGACTTGAGTAACACAATGATAAACGAGACGCAAAATAGCTGATAACAGTGGTTCTCAAAATATAATATTTTTATTTATATTTTCTCAAGATGCCCTATTCAATAGCCCTATCAAATTCTAACAAGTACAAATTAAGAAATAGCCAATAATATTTTACAAAAGTTAGGTAAAAGTAAGTAAAATACAAGTTAGTTCACGAAAAAATGAATTGAACAAATTCAATTAATTTTAATAATTAGTGGAACGGATGAACCTGTTGTTCGCTGTACATTTATTCAAATCGTCAAATTAAATTGAACATTATCATAATGTTCAATTAAATAATCAAATATGAACTATTCCCATTTTATTTCTTTTCTTTCTTCTCCAGCTCCCCTAGGTAGCTCAGGAGCACACTTTGGGAACCACTGGCTTATAGTGAAAAACTAACAAGCCGACACTTGGTCTGTTCATATATAACGCGGTCTAATTAAAATCCAGGACTATGCCATAGTGTACTTCAAATATATTAAATTATAAATTTAATTAACAATAATATAATATAAATATTCAATATATACAATATAGATCATGAGACATTAATTTTCATTATTTCCTGATTTACAATTAGTCTACTGTCATAATTATCGACACATATAGTTGAATAACGAAATAATGAATAACGTTACATAAAAATTGAAATATTTTTGTAGACTTAATATCAATTAATGTGTAGATTTCTCTATATGCTATACGGATGTACTATCAACACGTTTAGCAATAGTACGTTCATTTTAACTTCAAATAATGCGATGAGACGGTAATATCGATTTCTATTATAAGTAATTTAGTACTTTAACCTATCTCTCCTGAAATGGATCAGTTGCTTTTGAGATTTGTTTTTGTAACAAGAAAAAGATTTTCGAAAGCTCTTCCATTCATCCAAAGAAAATAAGCCCAAGTGGAAAAAGAAATTCCAATAACATGGATCGTTATTTTATTTAATGATTACATGGGATAATATCACGACCCAGAAATCGTCCTTCTGGATCGATACTATACGCCTTACGTGACGTCTCAGGATTGGGTGGGACAAGGGTACACACCGAAAATAATTATATTACGTATGACACGGCAGAAAAATGCTAACGTCGATTTCAACTATATCGAATTCCTATATATTTTTCTATTCATATTTTTGTTTCTATTCTCATTCTGAACAAGTAGCGAAAAAATGAACGTATTTTCATCACTTCTTTTTCAATAAAAACAATGAATTATCGCTTGGATTTTTTTATGATCAATTATTATACTCTTAATTATCGGAAAAGAAATTTATGAAAAAATAAAAATTTTTTAAACATCAATAATATTATATCTCGAGAAAATGTCTTAAAACTGACGTAAGTCATTTTTTCTAATTTTTTATTTAAATAAAAAAATTAAAGTTATGAGTTGTAAAAAATGATTCATTGAAAACCATTCAATGGTCGCGTTAAAAGTTTTAGTATCGAAATTTGCATTTTTTGATGTCTTTCATTTCTGAAAATTTATAATCACTATGGATTTAGTTTTAACTATAACTAAAGGTGTGCAGAATAATATGTAAAAATATCTGGATAATTGGATTTGTAGTTTTTGTTTACACATGATAAATTATGTTTCGAGAAAAACGCATTCAGTTTGTGGTACTATTTTCATGTAAATGTTATATACAAAAAAAATTATTATTTCTTAAACAATAATTATTTCTTATACACAGAAACATATTTTAGGATTATAAAGTATTTTATTAAACGAGAAGTAAAATTTTACATAATTGATAAAAAAATTGATATCATAAAATAAGCCTAATCGTCTCAAAAGAATTATAAGATGAAGAAGAGAGGGCTAAGTACTACTTATAAAAAAAAATGATAGTATTTTTATTATATCTTACGTAGATACAAATACTCTTGTGTGTGTGAGACCAATCTTTTATCATTTAAATAAAATTATGTTCCTTTAAGAACAAAATGTTCTTCTGCAATAAAATTTATATCAATTTAAAAGTTTATTAACCGTTACACTGGTTTCTGTATTTAAGGATTTTGAAGCTTTGCGTTATGATCGAATATCAATTATTTTAAAATTTATAGTAAGAGCGGGTACGAATATTCCTATGACTCCTGTATGCAAGAAAATCGATTTTTTCCGAATTCTTATCATAATGATTTTTTTTCATTCATTCGATTATAAAATGTAAGCTTATTTGAGTTTCGTGTTCAATGTATGTGAAAGATCGTTGTATTTTGAGAACAAAAATTTGTCTATTTATGTAGCATTATGATCGGCACAAATCCTCGATTATTTACAACTTGATGATATATAAAGAGAGAATGGAACTTAGATGACCCGCCTTCATGAGTACTTACTTATACAAGTTTTTATGGGTGTTAGGATTTTACTTCGAAGCCTGCGGAACTTCTTCTTTATTGCATTAAAACTTTAAAATCCAGGGGTATACCATAACCCTCTTCAAGTATATTGCGTTGTAATGTTTGTTAAAGAGAAAAAATTACGGTTCGTTCCTTTCGAGGATATAAAAATTTTGCTCTATCTCATCCCATTCCCCTTTCCATATCTTTATCCTTCGCACCTTATTTTCTCACCTTGATACTAACAACATTTATACTTATACTCTAATTGTTTCTAAGAACTTCTTTTTTTAGATAGGTTTAATTGTTATTAGAACGTAACTTAATTCTCAAATAAGAATAGAAAATAAAGAATATCTACAGGGTATAGATAGAAAATTAATGTAAAATCACATGAATGATAATTTATTTTCTTATTCGAGTAACCACGTTTAAATATTCTTTCCTAATAAAACTTGAGACTTACTATATTATATACATATTACAAAGTATTTTTCTTATGTTATTTTTTTTGTTAGGAACAATGTTTTTTTTTTTTTAGACAAGTACAATGACCATTAAAACAGAACTTTATTCACCGATAACAATAGTAAATATGGAAGTCTACACTGTTGGTAAAAAACCAATGTGATATTAAATAATTCGTTAGAATTATAATTGTTTCTTGTGTCTTATTCGATTATTCCATTCGAGTGTTACTCAACTGATTACATGACTCGGATCAATAAATTTTTTATTTATTTACAAGGACAAAATGAAGAATCAAACAAGAAATGGAAGAATGGATAGTTATTTTTATAATAAGATATAATTATTGTAGTGTTTAACAAATTTAATATATATTGTCTTTTTTATTTTCTCTTTTACGGGTTCGAGTCAATTCTCTACTGACATCTTCTTGCACTATTCAATACCACCACAGAGATCGTTTTTTTTATCGACTTTCTAGAATCAACAGCATACAGTGTTTGTCTTTTATTTTTCTGGATGGGTTACCCATCCATGTTATTAACCGTGCCCACGTTGCTTGACTTTAATGATCGACCGGAAACTAATAATCCAAATAAATTTAATATATATATATACGGGGTGTCTGTGTGAAGTTTTTTCATACACACGTTATGTCAAAAATAAGACAAAAAGTTTCTATAAACATATGTCATTTAAAGCTTTATTCAAAAATTATAACATAAATTACAAAAGTATAACTTCAAAAATATCTAAATGTATTGTTCAAAATGTTGATCGCATATGTAAATATAAATTTGACACCGTTGTAATATAATGTTTCCGAAATGGCGAATTTCTTGCAGATTTTTATTAATTTTTACAATTGCACCCTTAATTCGTTCTACCATAACCTTAAGTGATGCTATCTCATTGTACCCATCGTAGGGTTTATTTACGTTTCTTAAATAAATTTAGTTAATGGGTCATTGTACGCAATTTTTGATTACTTTCCGTTTTTGTTAATAACTTAATGAGAATTTTGTTGAAACATTTTTGCGTAACTTGAGTTCAAAGGCTCCGAAATTTGTATTGCTTGGGGACTGTACTTAACTTGATCCGTCACTGGTTGGTTAGTGAGTTACGTTAATTTGTTATGCTATGTTTTTATGTTATGTTTATTGGAAAATATTTTTTGACAAATGAGCCGTTCAGTGCACACATCGATTAACTTCATAAAACAAAAAGTCGAGAAACGCGATGAAATAATGTACATTGTTTTTTAAAATTCCTGTTATAATATAGATTTACATATATAATGTAGAATGCATAAATACAGATATAACTTTCAATTTACGGTGTATAAAATTAACAAGAAAGAATAGCCAAAAAATAATCAAAATGGTTTCTAAAATAAATTACTTATTTTTCAATGACCAAAAAAATTTAGCCGTTTAATGGTGTTAATTTTTATTATTCAGGAAAGTTATTATAAATATAAAATGTTATGACTATACCAAGTGTTTTGACACATAAATTTAAGATTTTTCAAAAAGTGGAGTTAATCGATGTGTGCACTGAACGGCTTAAACGTCAACTTTAAGGATTACAAATATTAGATGCTGGATAATGATCATGTAAGGATCAAATGTCATACTTGTTCAGACAGGTTTAAGAATGAGTTCGAGTAGCATTAGTTTATTTCTTTTTGAACTTTAAGATTAATAATATTTTTACTTAAATGTTATTTGTTTTTTTATAAAAGTTTACTTTTTACATAATTACTATAATTGTTATTTGAATGAAACTTAATTCATAAGTAAGAATAGTGAATAGAGATTGATACGTTTGATAGAACACGAATGTTTGATTAGATAATCTGTTAGATACTTGATGATTTCTTATCTTGTTCGAGTAACTCTCGTATTAGTGAGATGAGTGAAATCGTACAGGTCGAGAACGAGATAGTTCTTGTAATTAAGGCATTTCAATCCATACAGAGTCACGAACTCGAGCAAGCTATTAGAGGTCTTGTTAGTTAAAAAATACAAACAAATCTTTATCTTACTTATTTGATCATCGTTACATATCATTAATTTTCTATTTTATTGTTTTCGTTAAATTTCAAATATTTTAACTGTTAGATTCTTTTATATCTGATAAAATATATAAACTGGTTACGTTTTCATTAGATTATTATATTTATTTTAACTTTTTTATACATTAATTTTATTTTTAATAATGTCGTTATATTTTTATTATGTTATTATATTCGGTTTGTCCTTTATATATTCACTTTATTAACGTTCATAGCGTTACGTTTTTATCACATTACTTCGCGCGTTCATTTTGTCTTTTATATTACTTTTATTTTTAATAATAATATTACGTTTCATTTTATTATTATATTAATTTTATACTTTTTATATTTTTTTCTTTTCTGATGAAAACCAATTTTTATATGGTCATTGTTTCTTGATTTTACGTCTATAGTTTACAGTTTATGGTCCTTTAATCTTTAATTGTAAATATAAAAAAAAACAAATATCGAAGATAAATAAAAAAAAAATAAAGGACTAATTTTGCAAACTATGTACTGAAAAGCGATTATGAATGTCAATGTTTGCAAATACACAACACTAGCAAAGTTTGTTTAATATTTTTAGTTTGCAAACACACTCTCCAGGAACGTAAAAAATTAAAACCACTATTTCTCCTATTTCTTTTCTTTTTTCTCTTTTTTTTTTATTTCTTTTCTCTTTTTTCCATGAAAAGTATTAACTCCGTTGGCGGCAACCTGTATTGCATGCTAGAAAAATACTATACAAAAGGGAATTACTTTTTAGTCCACGAAGATTAAGCTTTCTTATATAAATTGATGAAAAGAAAGAACTGCAGAAAAAAGAAAATTATAAAAAAATGAAAAGAAAATTACAATAGGTTTATCTTTCATTCATAGTTATCGATATCTTTATGTATATTAATTTTCTTGTATATATATATATATGTATTTATGTAAGAGAGGGAGAGAGAGAGAGAGAGAGATAGAGAGAATGTTATGTTAAAATTTAGTATAAATATTTTCTATATATTTCATAAAATATCATAGATATATTTTCGACGATAAGTAGGTAAAAATAATCCGTTGATTAAACAAATATATCTTTTCAAACATCTCTTTCTTCATCGCGATTTTTTGTCGCCATCAATTGAATATTCATTTCAAAGACTATTTCTTCCGTAAGACGCTTCAAACTGGATTAGATCTGGACTTTCACACTTGACAAAACAAAAAGCTTGAATACATTACAGATAATGCACTAAGCTTGCAGTTTGCATATTAAAAGAAGCGTCTTTTGTTGAGCGAACTCTTAATGAATTCTATTTTTGGCCTGAATTCTTCAAGGGCATTACGTCGCACGAACGAACTTTTTATCTGGCTCAAATTTATTATTTTTTCGAAAAATATATAATTTATCACGAGATTCATATACACGTATACAGGATGTATTATTGAAGTTTTTTTTACGCAATTATTAAATATATTAATTTTTGTTAAAAAATTTGTTAATAGAACATAATTTAATTCGAAGAAGACACCTTGTTTATTCGGACAGGTTAGGTTAAGGTGATAAAAATAAGTATTAGTTAAATGAAATTGAATAAAACGTAATTGAACCAACAAAAATGAAAGAATTTATTGGCTCGGTAAGGAAAAGCCTTTCAGCATAAAAACTCTTTTTGACTGTTGATAGGATGATAAATGAAGAGTATAAGAGTGACGACCTTGGCTGTGGCTCGTCGTTAGTTATTTCGCACAAAAGCGAATTATATAAAATCCCGAAAACGCAGAATGCATATGAAGATGTAGTTTCATTTTTTTGAAAATTGGTATTTAAGAGTTTCTAAGGTATAGAAAATTGGATAGAGAGTTTGTACTGAATACTTGTGTTTTAAATACAATGGTGTTATACAAACAAGTAACTTAAAAAATATTTTAATTTTCGATTTTAGAATGAAGTTAGGGATGTATTTAGCGAAATGTTTTGGTGATGAAAATAGCATTTCGTCAAACAATTAGGTACAGAAAAAACGTCGTTACGAATTTAAAAAAAAACCGGGAAATGTGCGACATGTAAGGCAATTTTGCAAATTGTGCTACGATAAAAATTCAAAACAGATAAAAAGAATGATAGATGATATGAAAGAAAGAGAGATAAGATTTTCATCCATGGTATTGTCAATAAACACAAAATTTTCAACTACATATGATGAAATGTAGCACCAGAATATAATACTTATCCTATTGTACCGTAATTATGGGTTATTTCATTTAACAATTCCTATTATGCAATATACGTAATTTTGTACAATTAATGACATATGGTTACCGAAATCAATAAATGACCTATTCTTAAAAACATTAATAAGGTCGATTACTTTTTAAATAATTGAAATTTGGAGTAGAAAAGTTATTTATATTTTAGCGTTTTAATAGTTTTTTAAATTCTGTATATATCCCATTTCGTAATGAATTCATCGACTTGGAATATATTAATCTTTCAAAGTCACTTTGAATCACTTATTACAGTTTCAAATCTACGAGATAGAATTAGTTCTTTTCTTGAATAATACATAGGTCGCGAAATAATTGTGCGTGAAACTTTCTATGTGATATTTTGTACGTAATTACATTAGAAATAATAAAAACTGTGTGTACAATTGCATATGTAAAATCCTGAATATTATCTCGATATTAATAGAAAACATTATTGAATTACAGATTAAAATTTTGTTTAAAAAACATCAATATTTGTAATTGTTTTAATTTCTACAAAATCATGACAATAAAAATTTCACATTATTGGTCGAGTTTACCAGACTTCGAGAAATATCCTTTATTTTAAAATTCATTATAGAACTGACGTTAATTATTTTTATACTTAAGAGTCGTTGACACTCGTATTTACGCTAAGCTTGTTCTATTAAATTCATTTTTTTATTTCTTTTTTTTTTCTCATTATTTCTTCTCCTTTTATTGTTTTAAGCTAACCTCACAGATAGATCCAGCATAATTTCTTATAAGATCCAGCATATTATCATATACTTTTTATCGTCTACGTATCATTAAAAATGAATAGAATTGTCAGGATAGGTAGAACGGTGTCGTTGACTCTTTTCGTTAAAAATAAATCTTGCTGGACGAGAAGTCTCCGCTTTATTACTTCAACTCGTTGGAAAAAAGCAGAAAGAAAACACGTAGACAATGTTAGATAAAAGTTTCGGTTGGCCGGTCACTCACGTTTCCGTTCCGTTGAATTTTACCCGGGAAACTCATCATCTTTTATTATTCTCTTCTTTTTACTTTTCTTCTAAATTTTTTCTTTTTATTTTCTTTTATCTTTTTCCTTCCCTCTCTCTTTCCTACTATTTCTGTTTATTTCCTATTTTCTGTTTTTCTTCGTCACGCTGCCGATGATATATACATTGATCGCAACCACAATTTTATGAAAGAAAAATTACTTGCATCCTGCCGTTGATGTAGAACTCACAATTTCCGCGATTTTCAGTCGAGATGAAAAAAAACGCTGATAAATTTTCTTTTATACCGATATATATTGGGTTGGAGAATACGTTTCTTCGTATTTTAATGAAAAGATTAAACAATTTTTTCTCATTTTTTATATTCAGCCTTCTCCAAATATGTTGAACTTTTTTTATAGTCAATTGTTTGTTTTTTTCCTAATATCATGGTAGCTAAACTACTGATTTTACTCAATTTTTCTAACATTTCACAGACTTGCCCAGTTTACTCAACTAGAGCGAGGTGAATCTTTTACATAATAATTTCCAAATTGGAAATGCTTGAACCAATTTACTTTCATATGTACTGCATTATGTCTACAAATATCACAAATTTTTTTACCAGCCTGAGTCACATTCTTTCCCATTTTTTATAAAATTTTTGAATGTATCGAATTTCTAGTTTTTACTTTTTTTTTTATTAAAATGTTATAAATTTTGACTGAATAAACAAATATCACCAATTTTTGTTTTAATTACCTTATCACGTTCACGCCGGGGCGAAAATCTGCGTTTTTCCGCGTGAGGCGGGACTGTCTTATCGCTTTACGCTTCGTGGGGAGGGGCAATATCGTTGCGAGTTTGAACACGCTTATAGCGGAATTCCAATTTTAAAATTTCGAGAACAAATTATCGATCATCTTTTGAACAAAGATCATCACAGAGAAATCGAAGAAACTGAAATAGAAAAGAGAAATCCGTCAAGAAAACGTACACATTTTCTACAATCATACAAAGGGGCTGCCAGGAATACAAGAAAACGATGTAAAGAATGTTACAAACAATTATTAAAAATACAAAATAGATTATATGCCGCGAAAAAAAGTAAAAAAGTAATGACATATTGTACGCGTTGTAAGGGCCAGCCCACATTATGCTTAGAATGTTTTGAGAAGTTGCATAAGTATAAATAAATAATTGTTATCAATTTAAAATATTAAAAGGTAATGTTTATAATATTCAATTTTTATATGTAATGTTGAGAAAAAATAAAATTAACTTATTTTTTTAATGACTAATTTTCTGAAAACAAGTGACCCACCGGTGGGTCACGCCGCCCCACCGAACAGTCAAGTGTGAACGTGTTATGATATATCAACTTTCAAAGGCACTCAGGTATTGCTACATTCGATTATTATTATCAGAGTTACGCGACCTTTTCGTCTACTTCGAAAATACGAAGAAACTTTATCCCTGACCCAATATATAGAGATGAATTAATTAAAACTATTGTTTAAAATAACTGTTTATCTATAGGTTGTATCAAAAACCTTTTTAAAGGATTAAAAAACGTTATAATGGACGAATTAAATAAATACAATTATTTGAAAAACAAAGCAGTTAAAACTCTTGGTATTTATTTAGTATTTTATAAATATTTTTCTTGAATATGAAGGTGACTTCGAATTTTTTCAATGCTTTTTTTTTCTTAAGGAATAAATCGATGTTCCTGTCGATATTCGTAATAGTAGCGGAGTATAGATATTAGGCTTTTGTTTGGTACCTTCGGAATATTGACGTGTCGACCCAGTTTCTGTAATAAAAAAATTTTATTTTTTCAAATTGTGTCCGGGTTACACGTTAATTAATTATTAAAGTATTATTTAATATAAATTTTTTATAATTAAAATAAATAAATTTTAATATAAATTTATATATTGTTTAATATAATATAATATAATAGATAAAGAGATATTTTTATTTGTAATTTTTCTTGAACAACCTTATATAAAGAGGGTTTCTCATTTTAAACTATTCATAAGAATACTGTCGAAATTGTTTAATATAACGGAAAATATTACAAATCTAATTGTAAATTAACGAATTGAAATGTCAAGGATGTAATATGAATTATACGTAATAATCAATGATTTATAAATTACTTACAATTTTATTTTAAATTTATAATTTAAAATAAAATATAATTCATTTTATAGATGCCGATACTTGTTTAATGATCTGCGGCAGTATGACCTTCAAATGAGTTTGAATACAAAATTTGGGTGTGTATAAACCTCTTGAGATAAAAATAAAGAAGAATAAATAACTCCGCCTGCATGATCGCTGGGCGGATCGAGATCAGCGATCATGTTGCCGGTCCTAAGCCCGGGAAAAGGAGGAAGGTTGTTGGATCAGGTTAGCTCCCTACCCAACGTAAAAAAAAAAAATTTGCGGCTCATAGAACCGACACTCTGCCTATTAGCAGAATGGACAACAGAAGAATCGTCAGAATTGCACGGGATAAATCACCGATTGGCCGCAGAAGTACGGGGCTCCCACGAAAACGATGGTGCGACAATTTAACAGTGCAATAGGCAGAAAAACGTCGTTACGAAACAGGCAACTTGCCTAAACTAAAGAATGAAGAAGAAGAAGAAGAATAAATAATAGAATATTTACATTGCTAAGAATTATTTATAATGAGAGGTTGATATTTTTTATTAATAAATAATAATTAAGTAATATTATTAAATAATAAACTACTAGTTCTGTAAAGTATGAAAAAAATGGTATTTCCTATAAATTTTTTTAAGCTTCTTAATCTTAAGGATATCGTAGAAAACTTCTATATATTTATTAATTAAAGTATTTTTTGTTATAGTATAGTTAACAGCATAAATATTCGAACACACACAACGTAAAATTTATTTATATAATTTTTAAATTTGTCTTATTAATAAACGAGAATTGAAATACTATCTAATTTTAACGTTGCAAAAATATTCAGACATTCAATAAAAATTTACTATTACAAATATTTAACATGAAATTTACATTAAACATTAAATAAATTGATCTTATATATAAAACATTATTCGAATCATTAATGTTGTTATATTTAAGTGAAGATTATTCAGTTTTAATAAAATTACTTTATCCCATAATAATATTTAAACAGCTTTAATCGTTCTCAACATATTTTGGCATTAATATTAATTGTCTACTACTGTCCATTATTTGGAATGGTAGTTACCTCGTACAAAATTTTAGTTTTTAAATGACCTTATAATTTAGTTTCATGTGTTCATAATAATCATTTTAATGATTTATACAAAAATAAATTAATTTATATCAGACCTAACGTATAAAAGTTAAAAATAAATAGGAATTCAATGATTTAAAAAAGCTTTCCCTTTAAATGATTTGAAATAAAAAATTAACGTTTCTTTTAATCCCTTGACATACAATAAATCTAAATTCGACGTGTCTCAAAAAAATTATTTAAATACTATTAAATGGACGCATTTGTTATTTTAGAATTTGGATACCAGATACAAAACGATGCTTGTCTTAATCTTAGTTTACAAGTATCTTATATGGGGCTTATAAAGAATGTAAAAAAGGTGTATGTGTATATTAAAAGTTTTATATATGTTTACGGAGGAATACATTCGAATTTATTTTCCAAATCCAAAGCAGCTTCCAAAGTAAACGGACCGAGGTTCTGCAAAAGCTTACGAGTGACCCACTTAAAGGTATCTCTCGTAATTCACAAAAAGTGATCGTTCAACCTTTAAATTCGTATCACAGGTCTGTTTCATATTCAATATCGACTATCTTTCTTTTTAATTTTTCTCCCTTATATATTTCTTTTATTTTTATTTTTTGTATTCATACCATCGAAATAATTATTTTCTTTACAAAAAATTCACGTTATTGTAATTTTTTCTCATTTTTTTCTGAATATATTTTTATTCATGTTTTCCATAAAGAATTTTTGGAAACATCATGCGAACAAAAATTTTAGTCAAATAATTAGATACACTACGATAAGTTTATGCAACAATTATTGTTTTACGTTTATGTGATCTCTTTGCCATTATTTTATATGAATGTATTTGTAACGAAATATTTCATTATTTTGACATATGACGAAAGAATGTTTAATAATAAACTAATATTAATAATAAATTCAGAAAACGAGAAACGCTTAACTAAAAATAACTTGCACGTAAAACATTGACCACGTTGCAGAAGAGGTTACCTACAATGTATTATTATTATTATACATAGATTGCGGTCTAAACACGAGCACCGAACCTTTGACCTCACAATTGCTCGGACTAAATATTCTTACTCCAATCGTAATGGTGGCGCACCTTCCTAATTGCTTTTTTGATCTTTTATTCAGTCGTACAACGAACTTTTGATAAAATAAATAAAAGTACAAAAAGAACAAACGAAGAGGAAGATACAATAAAGAATAATCAAAAAATTAAAATCTGAGAACGAAAATAAATTAAATGAATACTTCACCTTTTTATTTGTAGGATTCGTAAAAAAAATTAAGCAGCTTAAATTCTTCTACGGAAGCTTCCATATTCCGCTTCCGCCTTTGGTTAATTTCTCCAAAAATATGTATTTTAATTAGCATGGAAGTTCTCAATTTTACAAATTTATTATATTTTTAATTTATTTCAATAAATGAATTTAAAAAGTTTCATTATCTTTACGTTTTTATTATTACTACAAACGACTCTATGTAAGTGTAAATAGTTCATCGTGTTAAATAAAAGCGACAAAAGTGATAATAAATGGAATCATTTTATTCGCGAAACAATTAATATGCGGATATAGAAGTACGTATGTTTGTATACGTGCGTATGGCTTCCACTCTAGGGACGAAGCCTTTATGTACAAACGCGAACGACTTAGCGGACTATGTGAAATTTGTATAGGGTATTTGCTCGGTGCTAGTAATTGGAATTTCCACGAGGAAACCTTGATTCTCGAATATTATTGTCGAAAAGCATTGCGATTTTCATATTTACGATACAAATTCCATAATACAATTACATATCACCGGTACACACACACACACACACACACATACACACAAATATGTAAATATAAACGTATATTCTTCGTTATCGGAATAAATATTATATAAGTTAAAACAATTCGTTGATTCATTTAATTGTAAATATTAATGTTATGCGTGCATGATTTATTAACTCTTTAATCCAACTAAAATTTATTTCCATTCAAACAGTAACCGATCAAATGATCGATCTTAATAATATTTATATTTTTTTTTAAATTCGAATGCAAATAATAAATCATATTTAGCTTATATATTAAATAATATAATTTATAGGTAATAGTTATGTAATATTTGTACCCGTAATTGCGAATAAAAGTTAAATATAGAAAAACAATAACATGCAATGAAGAATTTTAATCTTAAATTGAAAAATCGATCATTAAACCGGTTCTAATATACGTTTAATGATAAAAATCGAAATTGGTTGGGTTTCGAACTTGCTGATGAATTTTTTAAGAACTACTAAGCTCTATTGAAATATTGTATTTTTAAACGACTGCACGAAATTTGTCGATATAAATTAATAGGGATATAAAAAATTCAAAGGCATTTCGAAAGATGTGATAATGATGAAAAAATACATATATCAGAAACTAATAAGATATGCTCTTGATCATGGCAAATGATATTTACTCGTGATTAAAGCGAGCAAGGTGTGTCATAATGTAATGTAAAACTTATAAAGTATCAGATGTAATCGAGCCACAATAAATTATGTTCTATTAACAGTGTATTCCATACCACAGAGTATGTTTCTATTTGATTTCTCATGGAAAAAAAAATGCGGTCGATGACTCGACATTGCGGGAAAAGTAACCTTTTAAAAGCACTCGAATGGTGCGGAAGTTTTTCTCTCATTACCTTTTAATTAATCCTCCTTTTTTATTTTCTGTTCTGAACTTTTTTTTTCTTTCCTTTGCTTAATACTTGCAATGACCTTTTTTCAGCTATTTAAAGAAAAATTCTCTCTTTTATAAAATTTTTATATTACATTCAAACTGTTGATTTGCTATTTAAGATTTCAATGGTATAATTAACGCACTTATGATTATAATCGCTACTTCAATGAAAGATAAAAATAAAGCATGATTATTATGAAGTACACGCTTTGTATTAACATTGAGTGTACGTGCATTTTTTTCTTATTTTTATCAAAAAACAAAAGCAGGTGAAATATACCAGAATTTTTTTCTTAAATATTTCGCAAACTAATTATTTTTCAATTTTGCTTGTATCCTAATAATTTTTGTATGCAGAATGCCATGAAGAATCAATTCATATTCAAAAATATCTATAGTTCTAAATAAAACATACGGATAACCTCGAAGTTTCGTAAAAAAAAATGGCTGAAAAAAAATTCTTTCATCAATATCATCACATGTGTCCTTTGAAATAATTTAACTTGGTCCTAAATATTATTGTTTATAATAAAATCAATAACGAAATTATTTCAAATGTGGAAATTAGTACATTCTAGTACATTCTGAACATTTACACATATATAAGATAAGGTTGCTCAAGTTGTTCTATTGCCTAAATTATATCTTTTAAATTTTGAATTTAATATCGTATCAATAGTATTCCAAGTGGTAATTTGTTCAGTAGTGTGTCAACGATATTGATTCATGCAATCGGTGTTTGTTACCGGTGTTGTTGTATTAATAATTTTTTGTACATGTTTTACCTATTCGGTTTTACCTATAGCGATAGATTATTGATAAATTCCTATTCTTTTTTTAAGTATTTATTTTATGGTATTGAAATAGTCGTTTTCTCAAAACGATAGATTAATAGTTCTATTCATTGTTTTACTATGTTTATTTGTTATAAAATACGTGTTATATTTTAAATTGCACTCACAGAAGATTGTTAGATCATACTGGTACGATTTAAGGACATACTTTCTATTTTTTCAATATTATATGAATAATTTATGTATGTAGGTTATGTCGAAATATGTCAAGAAGTTACAAAATATAAAAAATATGATTCAATGATTAAAATGTAAAATATGGGTATATAAACTGACTCTACTTAATTATTATCTATAAATATTACTGTAGGTGGTATCGCTTAAATCTCGATTTCTTAGTTATGCCGATGTTAATTTATTACAATTTCTTAATTTCATGTAAAGTGTATAGATATTTCAAACTTTATAGAAATAAATGATAATAATGTTAAAAAAAGTTATGAAAAATATAAATATTTCATGTTTATACATATATAAAATTACACATTTTATACGCTACTTTTCTTATAGGGTACGACTTGAGCAGCCTTGTACAAGTCATTTTTTTAAAGTTAAAAGTTCATGTTATTACTTCGTGTAATTACAAGAATATTTACACGTTGAATGTAGATAGATCTTTTGTATATTTCCCTAGATCCTATCTTCCTCTTGTTAACGAAAAAAAAATATTGACAACATTCCACTCACAACTCTTGTATTTCACTTTTCTTTTAAATGAGCATCGTAAAAGGATTCAGCCCGTATCTTACAAGGAGTTGAAAAACGAGATGATTGCTTTTTTGCCGATAATTTAGAAGCTTTGAAATCCTTTCTCGTGTTTTATCTTTTTTTTTTGTTTCCTTTCTCGTATTTTATCTTTCTTTTTATTTCCTTTCTTTTTGTTTCCTTTCTTTTTGTTTCCTTTTATTTTCTATTTCTACCTTTTCGAGGATCTATTTTTCCCTGTCTATATTTTTTTGATTTAAAGTATAAAATCCATTATTAATTCAAATAATAAAACCAAAGAGACAAAGACAATATTAATGCACCAATGAGATTAGTTTAATGTTCTATAGCAAAGGTATTTAATCTTTTACTTTCGCAAACGCCTTTTTCCTGTATCAAGTAGGCCACTCATTGGCTTTGCCGATTGAAAATCGATAACGAAAGAAAAAGGTTATCGGGTTGGAAAACAATAAGTGTATTTAAACATTGTGTTTATAAGAGCAATCAGTTCCGTATGTAGGCAATTGTGAGATAGGGGACAAGTGGCTGGTTGTCAATTTTGTTTACAAAAAATAATAAAATAAAAAAAAAGTAAATTTATGATTAGATGTGTCAGGCCACTCTTGAAGGCTTATCGAGAAGCAAGTTGAATATTGCTGTTCTATAAAGTCCCCGTTTAATGGGATTAAGATACCCGTACAGCATAGGAGGTGCACGTCGGAACGGTTTGATGAATATAATGCGATTATACGAGATCGTAAATACAAATGAGACACATGTTCGTATCTCACTGATACATACACATCTACATATGTATATCACTTGGAATACGTTTAAAGTACCTGTTCATTGTATATCAGAGGTAATGTTTGTGATAATACCCAGAAGTCTCTTCCTTACTCGTTGTGATATCATATCACATAATAACTATAAATACAAGTAGGTAGAAGTTCCTTTTCTCGCCCGTTTGGCATCGATGTCTTCGTGTCTCTTAAGAGAAGAAGCACGTACAAAAGGGAGAAACATTCTATTTGAGAGCTACTTTACATAAACCAGATCAATGAGACAGTACGTATAATATATTGTATATTCTACACACACACACACACACACACACACACACACACACACACACACACAACATTTTTCATATTTATATTATTTTTATTCAGTTTCTCATATCATAATTAGCTTAATTTATACGTAATTCTTATGCATGAAAAAATTTTCTCTTCAACCGTTTATCTCTTTTATCGTACATTAATTTGTTCGTATATTTTATAATGCAGTTTTATATAAAAAGAAAAACAGAAAGAAAATAATAAAATAGAAAATTACAAAGCTTCGAGATGTACTAAAGGTTAATGTTGGAGCTTTTTTTGTACTCACTGATTTACATACGAATATAATATGCGGTATCTATTTATGCGCTCTTTTAGTTTAATGGAGAGAGATTTTAAGTTTCAACTAGTAGAGCAAAGGAACATTTTCATTTTTACAGCCGAACCAAGTTTCCAATCCTATTGCTCCTTACTGCAAGTTATCTCGTTTCCGGTCGCCTAAGATATTACAACCTTAAGGCATTCTCGTCAAACGGTACTTTCGGTTCTACTTGAATGATCTTAAATTTCAGCTATTAATAGATAGAAATGAAAAAAACTTTCGTTTTATCTTAAATGTATACTTAAAACTTTGATAATTCTATTCATTTCATCATTCCATTTTTAACAAATACTTTCAAAAGTATTCAATTTCGATAACATAGATAGATTGTTTTTACATACACAGATTTTTGTAACTTATATATATATATATATATATATATTTTGTTCGAATGAGTATAAAAGAAATGTTTAAATAAATAATATAAGAAATGTCAGATATTTTTTAATATATAACATTGATTATTTAGTAGCAATAGACTGCAGATTAAATATATATATATCAGCAAATTTTGGAGAAAAAATAGGAATTTTTTCAACCGGTATAACAACTTTATATTGATTTCAAAAAAGCGTATAATTCGATGAAACGGGAGAAAATAAGTTTTAAATTTTAATTCGACTGAGGATACCTATAAAATTGGTTAACTATGTCAAAGTCCATTTAAAAGATACCAGAAATAAAGTAAAAATAAGTAATCAATTGTCAAAATCTTGTAACACATTAAACACCGGCCCCACGTTGTTGCGGGATTTTTTTATTACAATATGTATGCATGTTTTAAACGTTAATTACTTACATTACTTATCATTGTTTATTTTTTTCTGCATTTACCTAATTTCTAAAAAAACGTAGATAACGTTCTGTGCAAAATCAGATCAACAATCTCTTTGCAAAATATATTGTCAATATCTGTTTCTTCATAAAACAAGCAATGTAAGCGCCGACGCTCAATATTCATAGCTGATTAAAGCAAGAGGATCTACTATCACCTCTTCTATTCAATTTAGTATTGAAATATGCTATTAAAGAAATGCATAAAAATGATAATGGTCTAACAATATTATTAACATATGCGGATTATATTGCTTCGCTGGGGAATAATAAAGAAAGACTAATTAAAAATACTAGAACTTTGTAATATAGATAAAACAAAAGAACTTAAGTTGCAAATAAGCGTAAATAAACTAAGTATATTCTAAATATAATTCTAAAATATTCATAATAATGGTAACTTGGTCGTTCGTGATAATGTTTTTGAGCGGGTCAATAATTTTAAATATTTAGGATCGATTTTAAACCAAACTAATTAAATTTAGGAAGAGTTTAAAAAAAAAAATTCACACTTATATCGAATATCTTTATTTTCACTTATTTTCAAGCAATAATAACATTTCAATGAATAAATAAATATTACAACTTTTATTTAAATTATTCTATGATACACCTTTCAAATGCACACACGTATTACAAGATCCGATTATTATTACTAGATTTATGCGATCTTAAGAAAATCTGCTAGAAAAATGCGAATAAATTTTTCCCCAATCCAGTATAACACCCCGATGTATCTCGATAAATAAATACCGTAAAACGAACGATATATTTGTTTTTTAGAAAAATAGTAAAATTTCAGTTTTTTTAAAAGTCTAGCATTCAAAACGTATCACTTGTTAAGGTACTGGTGCCTTACTCGGTATTACGTTATTTATTTATCGCAAATAATGCCGATGTATATGTGATATCGATTGTTGTTGCGTTGTCGTTCGTTGATGAGTCGTGATGTGTTGAACGATGTTCCGACGATGCGCTGCTTGATGACTTCATTGCTTGTAGATTCGTGATTTGCTGTTGCAATGCTGCCATGATCTTTCTCGTTGTTCTGCTGCGTCGTCCGGAGCTGATGCGATTTCGAAAAGTCGTTCTTCGTGATATTAAGCGAGTTGATTGATGCTTGTTGAATGCTCTCTCGTGCTGTTGTTTCAAGGGTTTTTATAGAGAGAAGATGATCGTCATCCCTTCCCTAGTTGGATTGTCCAACAACAGCAAGTCCTCCCACATAGTCCATCGATATAGAAAGTTAACGTTTTTTAGGGAATGTGGCAATGGAAAAACTATGCAGCGGGAAAGGACTTATAAGGAGACGGTCAGTGAGGCACACGAAACATAAGTTTTTTCGGCACATACTGCATTTTATGAATGCAGGCTTCTCACACGTACATCGGAATTTCAAATCTTCCTGAGGGAAGCAGACTTGATTTAAATTTAAAAAAACTGGTCTTTCTTCACCTTATTTCTGCACGAACCATGTATATTAATTGTAAATAAGAAAGAAGCAAGTATAATTATTATTATTTAAAGATGTATTCTGTTATTCTGTTACAATGAAGATTCGATACGACAAATATCATCCCAAAAAATGTTCAGGCAAGTCAAAAGAATAATTTATGCTATTTATGTTATTTATGTTATTTGATATATGTTTATGATTCGTGTATCTACACGACAAATATCATCCTAAAAAATGTATCTTTTCTGCACGCTAAAAATTAATTTTTATGTGTTATTTATTATATATTATTTAATTTATAATTATTAATTGTATTACTTGCGTAATAATGTTGATTTCCTAATAAAATTTATATCGTTAGTAAAAAGTAAATTCACACTATAATACAAATGCACATTTTTTTTTTATTATTTTTCCTATAAAATTATTATAAAATACTTTATAGAAAAATTAAAAAAAAAATTTATTAAGCTTACTTCACAATAACGAAAAAAGAAATAAGAAAAAAAAAAGAAAGAAAAGAAGGTAAACATCCTTGTTAGCTCTGTCGAGATAAGATATAGATATCAGCTACTTCAGTCACACACACACACAGCGCCGCTATTGTAGACTACTACACTACTACAGCTAAATGAACACGTATCTATGTGTAATTTCAATCCACGTTTTTTCGCATATGACTGAGTATCTACGACAAGTTTAAAAGCACAATGAATTTTTTTAAGAAGTACCACAAGTGTGCAAGATTTGAAAAAAAATCTATGGTGTGGCTCATTGACCGTCTCCTTGTTCGTTTAATGTGAAGGACTTCGTTTTCTCTTGGTAGGAACGCATATGTTACTCGGTACGCCGACATCCCTTGAAAGATCTGATGGTCGAAAGGTTCGTTGTATCGATACCTCTCGAATGATATATGAGATTGTTTGCCAGTTTTATGTCCTTCACAAATGTGCTATGATATTTCCTCTGAATCTTCGAGCAAGATTCTTACGATGCAACATAATATCGAAAACTATGCTATTCAACTAATTCCTACCGTTGTGTTATTACGCAACATCACTATTGTGTTTGATCGTTATCGTAACAATTTTTTACGGTCAAATGAAATTGTTGAATTCTTAGTGAATGTTAGTTTTACGAAATTATTTCTGCATTATCTATCACGTGTTTGATATACAATATTCTAAAACAATTAACTGTTAAATTTCTATCGAAATATGTGTGTATGCAATATGAAATATCAGAATAACTGATAATGCTCATATTAAATGTTTATTTTATAATTTTAATTATAAAGTGGCAGTAATAATGAAAATCGATATATTTTTTCCATGTTCTTATTATTACTAGATTTATGCAATCTTAAGAAAATCTGCTGGGAAAATGCGAATAAATTTTTCTCCAACCCAGTATAACACCCCGATGTATTTCGATAAATAAATACCGTAAAACGAACGAGATATTTGTTTTTTAGAAAAATAGTAACATTTCAATTTTTTTGAAAGTCCAGCATTTAAAACGTATCACTATTGTGTTTGATCGTTCGTGACAATTATTTACAGTCAAGATCGCGAAGAATGTTGAACTTTAGTTATTTTTTATGTGGCAAACGTGTAAAGAGCAAAAAAATTTATATGATTTAAATACATGTTCAAATCTCTCTCTGGAACATATTTGTCTTTTCCATTTAAATAAATATCTATTTTCTATAATAGACATTATTAATTGTTTTATTTTATTATTTCGGTTAACTGTAAATTCATAACTATTATAAGAGGACTACTAAATATAAGAAACTATTATAAGAGACTATAAATATTAAATCATAATACGAAAGCAAAATAAATGTTATTGTGAGATTTATATTTGTTATTTAGATTATATTTTTATAATGTTTATTTATCTTCTTTTATTAATAGCTATTAAAGAGAAAAGGAAAGGATTATATACATATATATTCCTATATATATTTATTTAAAGATATAATTTGATAGAATAAAATTATAATTATCTATAATTGTCCAAATCACTAATTAATAATCGTCATGTTTTGTTTATTTTAACGTCTTATTTCTTAACAAAATTATCTCTTAAAACGTATTACTTAATTACACTCTTTGTTATTCGTCGTACTTCTTAGCAGAATCTGTCAGTTTCTCAAAACAATACCATATCATGCACTCGTCCTTTCGTTACATATCATATTATATACGCATTATCCTACTCTTTGCAACGTCTTTGTCATTTCTTTGTAATGTCTTTTTTCTTAATTTTTCCTTTCTTTCGAATCCCCACTTCGCACCCTTGAGAATGGCAATCAATCGTATGATCTCCTTGCTTTCGGTCACGTACGCCACAAGCACGCACCTGCCACACACACATCCATTCTCATGCACTCATATTCACACTATCACACACGGCAAAATAAAGAACATTTTCTTTAACTTTTCTTATAAGGAAATCGTATGTAGCAGAACATCTCAACGTCTCAAAACATCTATACGCACACTTCTAGTAGTAATCGCTCTTCGTTATCTACGTCTCAAATTTCTATCCGTTCACATGAGACAAGAAACACTGCTTTTTTATTCACTCCCGAATTTCTCTTATCCTCATATTATATTATTAGGGATCACGCACAAGCACGTATCACTATATTTTTTAAGATTAAAATTATTCAGCATTGGTATAGTGATTTTACAATTTTAAATATAATTTTCACGTATGACCTTTAAGCTTATATTTTATTATCTCTTTATATATGTTTGAAATATTGTTTATATAAATTGAATGGGTGTTTCATTTTAAACGTTATGGTAAAATATTTTCGATAATATCAGTTTCATCAACATACGTTTAAAGAAAGCTATTAGCTTTTAAAAAAAACAAGAAATACAATATTTATTGCAGTTATTTCATAAAGGCCGTTGTTATAAATATACGGAATTCATAACCATATTTTCCAATTGAAATCGATATGTCAAGCCTAGCAAAGGTTTTAAGAAATATTAATACGAATCCAACAATTATTAACTTTTTCAATATTTCATCAACATATTTCATCCAGTTATTACACATTAAACAATAGCACAGTTTAAACAAAACATGAATTTTCACGAAAATCTAATGAATTTTCCTATAAATATGAGATTATAAAAGAATTTATGAATCAATCTTATTTCAGGTTTTTAATTATTTTCTCACATATTTTTAAAGTTGTGATCATTCGAAGCATTGTTCTCATGTGCTGTAAAATACATTATTGTATGTTTAGTTTATTTAACTGCATCTTTAATGAGATATTAATGAAGAGGTATAAAGAACTGTAGATGTTATTTGAATCAGTATTGGAATTCTCTACAAGTTATTTTAAGCTTAAAATGTCAATTTTCATTTAAAAGAATTACTATAACTTTTATATTCTGACAATAATCCCTTTATGAAATAGCTACAATAAATATTGCATCTCCTTCAAAAAAACTTAATTAATTTTATATAAAACGTTTGCTAATACAACCATTAGTATCGAAGATATTTTTCTATCTTAATAATTTACTAGCAAGACATTAACATAATTTTATTACACTATGCTTCTTCTTATTTTCTGTGATATATTTCTAACTTAATTGTTTCTTTTTCTGTGATTAAAACTATTATTATTATTATTATTATTATTATTATTATTATTATTATTATTATTATTATTATTATTATTGTTGTTGTTATTATTATTATTATTATTATT
>QUOG01000018.1:3945781-3982393 GCA_010416905.1 Polistes dorsalis
TTATTATTATTATTATTGTTGTTGTTATTATTATTATTATTATTATTGTTGTTGTTATTATTATTATTATTATTATTATTATTATTATTATTATTATATTTCAATTTAATAATTAATTGTCAATTGAAATAAATTGAAATCAAGACACTATTGTATTATTAAAATATTGTATATAAACAATGTAAGTAATTGTAATTCTATACGAAATTCGACAAATTTAATAAACACACAGAAATGAAAAGATATTTAAAGATATTTATTAAAAGTAAAACACTTACATACATATACGCATACAGATTCTCGTAATAAATAAACCGAGTAATATTATTAATTTATCGAAACTTCCACATGAAATGATTGAATTTAATTAATATCTTTTATGAAAGCAATAAATTAATAAATATATATGGTTTTGATTCGTAGCGAGAAATTATAACAAGAATTCGTTTTGGTCGATTAATCTATAATATTTGCGTGATTATCCGTAATATTCAGCAGGAAATTTGGTACCCTATATACTTACGTATAAATCAAGAATAGAATCACACGCATTTGCTCATTTTACCCTGGAAGAATACTCGTACGTTCGAACAAAAACATGGAGGAGAATATATGTGAGAAAATAGAGAGAGATATTTCGAGGTAACGACCACACAAAACTAACCTCAAGGACGATAAGGACGGCGACGGAAGTAAAGCAGTGCTTATTGCTATACATACGAAAAGAACACGAAGCAACAGAGCACTTTCAACTGGGTTAATACCGAATCCCCCGTTTATTTCTTTTCTTTTCTATATGTTCTAAACTTTCTTTTATTTCACTATTCTCTTATACTGACTTATTTGTCATTTACTTTTATTTTCTTCCGGTATCTTTTTAGACGCAATCTTTACATTCTTAACCTGAAATTTTCTGTTGACTTTATCGCTAATACATACAGTGAGTCACAAGAATAAATCCATATATATTGTGTGCGTGTGTGTGTGTGGTGTAAATTTAAAATAATTGATACTTACTTTTAATCCGAACTTTTAACATTATTTTACATAGAAATCTATTTTAAGATTATTAAACTTTTTCAAATTGGTATATATATAAATTTTATTCCAGAGAAACATTTTATTCTTAGAAAATCATAATTTTACGTAAATGATAACAAAATTAGTTTTTTAAGAATATTCGTACTTATACAAGATTAAAAAATCAAGTATTATTTTTGCAAATAATATTTAGATGGATCTTTTCTGTATTTTATAATGCTTTTGAGAGCATACCCTCGTGAAACTTTTTTATACTTATTCATACTTCAACTATATCATTTAAATAAAATAATACTTATTTAACTATATAACATACTCTTTAGCAATATAATTTTTTTGAATTTACAAGTTTAATAAAACTAAAATATGATTTCTTATATAAAAATTTGAAAACATTGCATTATCAGCAGATATTAATTGTTTAAAATTAACAGTAATGGTACGAATTTCCGAAACTAAAGATACCATGGACAAGAATGATAATCTAATTGACACAACCGACGAGATAGAGTTCTCAGACAGAGATAAAAAAGGAAAAAATATTTTAATTGAAATAAATAAGAAAGTTTTATTGTGTGTCAATTTGACATGATTATTTCAATTATTACTTAATTAAGTACCAAACTGACTATTATCTACGTTCTATTGCAAAAAAGAAGAAATTTTCTTTGGGGACTGATAATTTTGATTAGTTATAGTATGAAGAATTAAAAAGGGAATATTTTCGAGTTCAATGCTAATTAAACTAATTTTGAATAACTATAAAGAATGAAAAAATCTGATTTTTAAAGCGTATTACACACAGAGATATTTCTCTCCAAAAATACTTGCAATAAAATATAAGGAAATTAATAGATTTTTATTTCTTAATTACATAGGTGATTTTAAGTTATAGTAATAAGTATAAAAAAGCCAAAAATGACGAAATAAAAATACAATACACATTATGGAATACCGACGAAATTTTTAGATGAAACATTATATAATAGACATTTTAATAATGTCTATTATAGAAAATAGATATTTATTTAAATGGAAAAGACAAATATGTTCCAGAGAGAGATTTGAACATTTATTTAAATCATATAAATTTTTTTGCTCTTTACACGTTTGCCGCATAAAAAATAAATAAAGTTCCACATTCTTCGCGATCTTGACTGTAAATAATTGTCACGAACGATCAAATACAATAGTGATACGTTTTAAATGCTGGACTTTCAAAAAAATTGAAATGTTACTATTTTTCTAAAAAACAAATATCTCGTTCGTTTTACGGTATTTATTTATCGAAATACATCGGGGTGTTATACTGGGTTGGGGAAAAATTTATTCGCATTTTCCCAGCAGATTTTTTTAAGATCGCATAAATCTAGTAATAATATTCGGATCTTGTAATGCGTGTGTACATATTGGAAAGGTGTATCATAGAATAATTTTAATAAAAGTTGCAATATTTATTTATTCAGTCAAAAGTTACTCTTGCTTGAAAATAAGTGAAAATAAAAATATTCGATATAATTGGGAATTAGATTACAAAGACATGGAAAAATACGGCACATATTCTATACAGAAATTGTGATACTTATGAATACGATGCAGTTTCAATATGAGTGGAACGATACTGGTTTGATTGTTTTTTATATGGAAATCTTGATGTAAAATATGCTTATTTGTATGATTGACCAATCACTGAAAAAGTCGATGAAATGATGGAAAACATTGAGTATTAACAGTACGTTTGTAGTCACGATATCGATAAGAATCGTAGTAATTTTAAATCGTTTTTTAAGGGTTCATGCAAAATGTGAAAAAACTTTATTTTACATTTTATTAAAATACGATGAAACTTTTTCCCCAAGCTATTATTTCACGCCGCTAACTCATTAACAGATATTTTATATTCTTTCTTTTCTCTTCTGTCAATATTCAACAAGTAAGATATTTGCATTGGAATAAATGGGCTCGAACTAGGTCAGAATTTAATAATTCGAATTTTTGCATTTTGCAACTTTAATCAATTAAGTCATTTCATATAAATGTTCACAATTATCATTTTTGTAAATTTCCTTGAAATGTTCTAATATGGCTACGTTTATAAAGATAAGATATTATAATATTCATGCTTTTGAAATGAAGGTTCTATGGCAAGAATAAGTCAGAGATGAGATATAACGAAACTGTGATGGAAATGCAACAGTAGTGTAACGAAAGTGTGACGGTAGTATAACACAAGTGTGACGGAAATAAAATAAAAAAAAAGAGAGAGAGAACTAGAGAGATATGATGAAAGAGAGTGAAATTGTTCAACAACAACAAGCTAAAAGTTCTTGTTTTCTATCTACGTTAGAATGAAATAGGAAAAGGAAGAAAAAGATCAAGCATAATACGTCGACAAGCTATGCAAGTTATATCGTTTGAATTGTAGTTTGTTGCGGAAATATAATACCTTTTCAAAAGAATCATTATTTTTAGTAATTTCGGTCCACCTTTGTTTTTTGTTACTATGTATACCGTACTAAATAATTATGAAACGAATATCATTTTATCGGAGGAACTGCATAGCAATTAAATTTGGTCGTGTAATGTAAAATATTGGTGGAAGGTAATTATAATTAAATGCGTTATAAGTAATAAAAGATAAAAAATTATTTTAAAATAATCACCGTTTAGTACCCTGAAAGAGTTTAATGCAGAGAAATTATAGTCTTTATTAATATCAAATAGGTTAAACGAATTTTTATTATAAATCGATTCTAGGTTGAAACAGATCAAAGACAATTTTACAACAAATTTTTAAAAAAATTAATATATTTTTAATTAGATATTCATATCGATTACTACAAGTACGAGTTACCTTAATCGAAAAGCATTAAATATTTAGTAAAATTTTTATACTAAATGTATTATACTTAATACATTTAGTATATTAAGTATTAAATAGTAAATTTAACTTCGTGGAATGAGGTAAAATTTATGAACTTGTTAGAACAGAACGACCCCATTTAATCAAATTGATAATCTTCTACAATAAAAAAAAACTGAAAAACTTACCTCATAAAATCTGGCTATATTTAATAAATTTGTTATCGAGTAAAATCAGACAGTTATTTCAGTAGCACACAGAAAATTGGAAGTGGTTGTTATATTAACGAGCAATAAGCTTTTGTATACCAAAAATTTTAAAAAAGGCTACCATTGATATTGGTGGTTTACAGCATGAATCCTTATTGGCCATAGGCAAGTCATCTATTTTAACTCTATTGCATTCGCAAGCGGAATAATCCGCACACGATGATTGTCGTTTATTATAGGATTCGGAATAATCCGAACGTGACGATTTTCACTTATTGTCGAACATGGAACAAAATTCGTAGAAAAATACAGAACAAATTCTATTAGTATATCAGACGTCTCTGGCTATTGGTATTACTTAATTTATAATTCTAATCTTAAAAAAAACTTAAAAAACTTAACAACAATTTAATTTTATAACCTAATATACAATTAGGAATTAATTTAATTTTGTAAATTAATTATAATTAATTAATATATAATTAATTTTTATATAATTAATTAAATAATTAATTATATAATTATATTATATAATTATTATTATATAATATAATTATTTATATTATTATAAATATATATTATATATATAATTAAAATTAATTATAATAATATATTATAATTAATTTTAATTCCTGAAATTAAAAATTAATTTAATTTTATATATTAAAATAAGATGTAAGACTGATAAAAGAAAACTGTCAGTTAAATGTCTCTGATATCTATAGTTAATCGTACATTCATAGCTATGCTGCAAATTAGTTAAATAATAATATTAACGTTTCAAATAAATTGACAAATGTGAGGGCGCTACAACAGAATTAGGTCATATTAAATGTAAAAACGGTGGAGATGTAATTTGTCAGTGGTTAGAATCTCCTGGTTCATCCAAAACTGGTGAAAAGATAATAAGGAAAGCTGCTGCGTACATACAGCGAAATAGCATTTGTCAGTATGTTTTAAACATAGAACGAGTACTATCTACCATTTCATTTTGAAAAACAAAAAATAATTGTTGTTCATTAATTATTATTTCTGCTATACAAATACGCAAGTATCAGAGAAATACTTTTAATGAGATTGTTTACGAATATTAAAAATCACAGGCATAACAGTTATTATTAGCAACGTTCTTGCAAGTGACAAGTATTCAAGAACTATACATTGTAAAAAAGTAACAATCGTTCGATGTTTTATTATAGTCGAGGATCAGCAACATCATCGTCGGATTTGCAAGCTGAATTCAAAAGATTCTATTTTAAATCGACTTTGAACAATGGAAATGTTATGTGCAGATTTTATCAATGCTGTAATATTATGGTAGATTTCTTTTTTTCCAAAGTTTTCGTACTAATGCTGTAGATTTTACAGATAAAGTTGTCAAAAGATTTAATCTTTTAGTTCTTTCTGAAATATGAATAAATAATGAAGAAGAAAAATTAAATATACCTACATTTTTACAGTGTCGTTAAATTAAAACATTTTAAATCTGGAATTGTAAAAGTTGCAATCTATTATAATTTTAATGATCAATTGTATAATTATTTCCAAAATGGGCAATGAACTGAATCATTATCTCGAAATGAATTAATCGTTGGTGAATTACATGTTTGTTAATGCGTTTTAGAGAATGAAAAGCCAATTCTAATAATAGGGATCGACATTTCTTCTAATTAGTGTAAATTCATAAAATTATCAATTTTATACATAAAAATTTCATTAAATATATTTTTGAAAGTGCAATATATTATAAAAGGATTACGATAAATTTCTAGAGATTTTATAAAGGGATTTTAATTTAAATTTTGTATCAGAACAATTGACACTTGTAATTACATTTTTATGCGAGAAAAACTCATATATAATTTAAAATTTTTATATAATTTCACAGGAGCAGAAGAATCATTTTAAATACGATTTAATTTAATTCAAATAAAAATTGTTTTTCTTATTTCAATTATTAAAAGCTATGTATAGAAAATGACCTAATTATTTTTTAATATTTTCAACAAGTTTTTAATATAAACAAAAATTTTGAACATAATCTTTAACTATTCTAAATCTATCTTTCTTTCTTTTTTTCTTTTAAAATTCACTGATAAAATAATTAAACACGAGAATAACAGGGAGTAACTAAAGTTTAGAAACTGAATTAAGCTAAATTAAATGAATTAAGGAAATATCACTATAATCGCAGGATAATATTTGATATATATAACCGGTTTAAATTCTATTAGTATAACAATGATAATATATTTGTATCGTTTCAAAGAACAACTGATTTATATTTGCATGAAATTCTATTATTCATACTTTCATGGTTTAAGAAGTATCAATAATATATCAAACTTTTGATGTTATTAACAATTCCAATATAATTACAGGTTGATAATAAAATAAATACAAGAAGTGTATTAAATATCGATAAAATAATAATTTTTAATTAATTAATCGATCGAGTTTGTTAAACACGTTATTAAAATTTTAAGATCAATACTGAGTTATAATTGGCGTTTCGCTAATCTAAATAATCTGGCTTAATGCATATTAACGTCTTGTTGTGAAAGTTATAGGCAAGAAAAACGATCGAGTATTAACGGAAATGATTTTCTCTTATTTTTTCTTTTATACTTCTAAATGGTATCTCGTGATTAACGAGTTACACTAAGATTATCATCGCTGTCTCCAAACGGTAATTACACGCGACATGATTCTTGTTAATGTATTTAGTAATGATACGTGTCCGTAATGAACTTAATTACTAACAATTTGTGATTCACATGTTATTGTATAGCCTTATCTTTATAGGTTCGTAGCATGCGATTAAAACAGTTTTTGTATAAATATGATAAGCCGACAAATTTCTATAACTCCATTCACGACTGACTCTTTGTTAAGTTATTATTAATTGCTATATAGTCACGATGCTAACCCCAAGCATAATCTAGTGAGGGAGACATAATAAAGAAGGATTAGTCGGAAACAAAAGACACTACGAGTTAATGTTCAAATTCCAATCTTTCATTGTTTTCCCTTGAAATCATAAACAAAGTAATTAACTTTCAAAAGGTATATGCAAAACTGTGATGATAAAAGTTATAGTTTATATATATATAAACGGATCCAAGATTTCTTTTTTTAAGAATATCTAATAGTGTTATTTTGTGAATAGTAATGCAAACTTTAAAGAAAAAAAGTAGCACTATTACAGAGGTAAATGTATTAGTTGAAAAAATTTTTTTTCCAGATCATTTTTTACGAAATTTCAAGGTTATCGATATTTCTTTTTCCGAAAAATATATACTACTTGTTTTTATAACTAATAATACACACATGCATTATTGGTCGATAGAATGCTTGCGATGGATGAAAGAAACTAATAAACAAAGAACATAACCTGTGAATGTGTGATGCGGGATCTTAATATCGAAAATCATAGGTCCTTATGGGACCACGTACAGTGCCAAAATATATAACATTTTACAGTGATATTACTCCCGAAACTTTTATCAGATACTTTGTTAAATATTAAATAATGCACGAGGTACCAAAACGATGGCTACTCTGCATATTATTCGAAATAAGCAAGAGTAATATTAGATAGAAAGTTTAGAAATCGTTGGATCTGATGATGAGGAGTTGTAGAAGGGCTAGCTCGTTACCCTGACTTCACCCCATTAGATTTTTATTTATGATGTAAACTATTATAAAAAAAAAATGTAGCTCATCTAAAAAAAGTGAATAGTTACATCACCTTATCAAACATATGGCATACCCAACTAAATTATTAATCTTTGTTAGGCATAAATAATCATTGCTATAATTTCATGCGTGTAATTAGTAAAGTGTCAGAAACATTTTGTGCCATCAAAATGAAGTTTTCACTCTTTAACATTTCTTTTAATATTTAAATAATAATATATAATAACGCAAAAGTGTTTTTTTACCATTATGCAGTGCAGTGTAACATAATGTAATACATTTTCGTTGCTTCTTATACATTTACAAAAAATATATCACCTAGAAATTAAAATTATATCAGTGTCCGTTTCTTTTCATTATCTATCTGTAAAAATTGTTCTTTTTACAGGAAACATGAGAATACATAAAAGGATAACAATTTTAACATTTATAAAAGTATCGTAAAATTCCCCTACTTATTAGTAAATCCATAGTAGCAACACGGTGTCACTTAACACCTAGCGTACACTTTTTAAGCAACAAGCTAGGGAAAGCATATAGTTGAACAATCAAACCTTTACATAATAGAACGAAAACTATTTCCATAGAAAGGTAACAAGAGCGAAACATATAGTAAAGGATAGCTAGAAAGAGAGAGAGAGAGAGAGAGAGAGAGAGAGAGAGAGAGAGAGAGAGAGAGAGAGAGAGAGATAACCATTCGAGGTGGTAATCCTACGCTATCCCCAACCTATACGCGAAGTTTATAAATTTTCAACGAGGGTTGTTTCTTAAGGACACGCAGCTCTAAGGTTAATTTAAAATCCACCTAGGTTACCTACAAGTACAAGAAAATCCGATGTTTGATCGGAGATAAAAAAAAGAAAGAATCAAACAACTTACGATCGATTTCGTATTCGTACGAGGTTAGTTAAAGCGATCTGGTAAAGATAGACAAAATAAAAAGCTAACATCAGAGAGATAGCGGTAAGAGAAGAAGATGCCGTTTTACCTTTCGGATAAAGAAAGACATATATATATATAAAAGGAAAATAGCAAGGAGAACAAAATAAAGAGAGAAAAAAGGAGAGAAAAAGATAGAAGAAGAAGAAGCTCCAGGTCGACTGGCAACGGTTAAGGCGTATCTGGAAACTGAAGGGAGACAACACGTATAGATAGGTGGATAGATAGAAAAGAGAGAAAAAGATGAGAATAGTTGAAATTGAAAGGGCGCATGTGCCGAGTTAGATGCTCGTCAGCGCCGACGCCGACGCCGACGCCGACGCCGACGCCGCAGCACCAGAACAACCACCACCACCAGCACCAGTAGCCCTTTTAATTCCTCTCCGTCATCTCCCCGCTTCACAAACAACGTCGAGCGCGTCGGGACGCGTGTTTTGTGACGTACAGAGCGCGGTAGGAGTTCAGAGGATCACGAGCTCAACGAAACGTTCTAGTCTCGTTCTGACTCACCTAACTCTCTCTCTCTCTCTCTATCTCTATCTACCCTTAATATCTATTTCGCGTATATGTATCTATAATGCACAATATATACTTTACTAATTTAACAATTTTTCCACTCTCATTCTCTCAGTTTCGTCAGTTTTATTTACTTTCTCGTGTGCTGTGATTTCGATCGGTTTTTATTAGATCGAAAAACTAGAGAGAGACAGAGAGAGAGAGAGCGTGTGTATGTGTGAGAGTGTGAGAGGGAAAGAAACGCGTTTAATGAGGCGCGATTACGACGCGGTTCTTGCGTAAAACAAGCGAAGATTCTTCGGGAGAAGAAAGTAAGGTCAGTGATACGTTTTAAACTGAACAATCATTCTTGTCGATATTATTGACGAAATTTGAATTTATTCTTGTGTGCGTAATATTTGAAAAAATTTCTCTCCTCTTTTTTTGGTACTTATCCGATACTCAATCACTTACTCGCGCACTACAATATTCGTGTTCGCTGTGTTCAATTTTGTTTCTATATTATATGTGTATCTTTTTAATTTCTTTTTTTTTTCATCTAATTTAAAATTATTTGAATTCTTTGACGTTCGTTGAAATTTTCTATTTTTTTTTCTTTTTGTTCGTAGTTTTCTTGCAAGAAAGATATATATTTTGACGATAAGATTATTCGAGATCTTTTGAAAATGTATTCACAATCAGTGATCGTCGGCTGTACGAAAAGAAACGAGACGACAGTAAGTGAACCAAGAATGCACTTTCGTGATCCGAATGAAGTGAAATTTAGTGATTTCCATTGGATTGGAAATTGTGATTCTCTTCTTTGAGAATAGTGAGGGGATTATTACTTGGTTTTCCTCTTTTTCTCTTGAAATCATCGTAAAGATGTCGATCGATCGTTTTTAGTTCGTCGTATGGTGAAAAGAGTAGTAGTAGTTGGTATCGACCGAGAGGGTCGAACACGGAAATCCGAAGGTGCTTCCTTTGTTCACGATGAGCAGACGGAACAGACGGGCAAGAATCAGACACCTGTTACTATGAATTGCGAGAATTGCCCATTGACATGAGATTCAACACTATTTTTATTATCATCTCTTTTGTTACTTCCGAAGAATCCAATATTGAAAAAAATTCTGTAAATTTTTGTCCTATTTTTTTTTCGTTTACGAAATTTTACAAATTCTACAAGAACATTGTTCAAAAGTTATGATAATTATTTTAACAAATTTGATAGAAATTTTGTCCAATCGTTCTTTTTTTTTTGACCGATATTCGTACAATCATTGATTTCTGATGAGAAGAGAAGAATGTATTCATTAATCAATCGCAACAAAGGATGCAATAAATATATTTGAATATATCTAACGTGTATATATGTAGCATAACTTCGTCGATAAAACTTTTATTTAACGAATGAATCTTATTCAAAAGCACAAAGTCTTTTAGACATTTAATTCTAACGATTTTTTGTTTAACCGTAAACTCGGTGTTTAAGGGCTTACTTATTCTTGATTATCTAATAATAATTATCGTATTGATTAAATAACTTTATTAATGATAATCTTACATGTTCGTTTTATATCAGGATATATATTTACCTTTATTTTTATTTTATTCACTGAGAGAGAAAGAAAGAGAGAGAGAGAGAGAGAGAAAGACACGCCCTTTTTGACATTTATTAATGATCTTACGATTAAACTATTTCGAACGGTTTTACCAATGGTTACTAATTTTTTATTATCTATATATGTTACAACGCACACGTCCATATATATTTACGTGCATATATACGACTTCGTATACATATACGCGAGACACGAAGCAATTTTTAAAATAATTCTATTTGTATTTTAACGATTGTATTGATGTATTTTAAACGATTTAGTTATTTTAAGTGCATGTATTTTAGGTGTACCGAATGTATAAAAGTAATAAGCACGTTGCAAGCTATTGGATGGTAAAATATACTAATAGTAAAAGAGCACGTTATTCCTAAATCATCGATCACGAATACATAACATACGTTAATATGTAACTTTTAACGATATTAATTCATTAAACTGATACGATAATAAATTTTATATCGTCGTAGTACTTTCTATAATATATTCCAAATAGCAAACCGTTTACTTCATATTCTCGTTCCGTGTTTTTGACGAATAAGCATCCGATAATTATAACAGTCCTTCATTTTCAGCCGAACACAATGTGCATGCAATTGCATTCGACGAGACATTGTTTTTTCTTTCTACCTTTGAAATAATATATATTTCATCGAACTGAGACATAAATAACAATCGATTTCTCGTTAATAAACGTCATCGGAAAATATGTTGATTCGTTAGAATGAACGAATCGATTTTTTAAAAATAGAACAATGTATAAACTGTTAATTTTCTCTCCCTCCCTCTCTCTCTCTCCTCTTCTCTCTCTCTTTCTCTTTCTCTCTCTTTCTCTTTCTCTCTCTTTCTCTTTATCTCGTTCTCTCTTCTCTTCATTTTACCGTTTATTTTATCGAGTAAAGAAAGCATCTCGAAAGGAAACATCAGAAAATTAATTCTCGTTTCACAACGTAATCGCGAAAAGCTCGCAAACGAAGGTCGATACGGATGTAGTATAAAAGGAGAAGTTCATCCCCTATCGGTCGTCGAGTGTAACAAGTGGCTCCGGGTGTTTCCAAGTCTCTATCGTACTCTTTTTCTACAGTGATCCTCCATTGTTCTGCGAATTATGGTCGCTTACGATAGTGAACGGTGATGGTTATCAAAATATTTACTTATACCACTGCCGACAGACTTCCACTCCTCTTTCCTCTTTCATTTCTTATTTTTTTCTATTTCTCGCTCTCTCGTTTTGACAATGGCGGCATCTTTTTGAATAGTGAACATCAATTTAATAAAGTAAATAACGGAATATAGACAAAAATACAAGCTAGATAGTTTATTTAGGCCCTAACATAACTTTCGAAAACAAGAAAAAGATTTACTTTAAAATTTTTTGTTTTGTTTTGAATAAACAATAACAGTAATTTAAATTTTGTATAAAAATAATTCTTCCACTTATTTTAACACTATTTCTAGCACGGTTTTATATATAAATATTTCAACCGAAAAGTGTCTTTTGACACCTTCAGTAAAAATAGGGTTAAAGTACAAAAAATTAAGTTTTATTTGCATTTTTTGAATAAAAATATGTAATATTGATTCTGCTGTAGTATGATTCTTTTGAAAGCAAATATTTTCAGAATCAGTTGAACTTAAAATTAAAAATAATAAAAATGTTCTAAAAATGTTTAAATTTTATTTAAAAAATACGTAGTGGTTTCATATGAAATATCAATATTAATTAAAATTGTAAACGTTTAAATTAAAGTGTGATTTTTCATTTAAAAGTTTGCTACGCAAATATTCGTAAAGAACAAAGGATTTTATAATTTTGCAAATCCATTGATTTTATCAAAGTTTAAAACGGTGTCATGCTTTATATTTTAACGACCAAGTTAGTCAGTAATTACATAAATGATCGAGTAGCGAATGTATTATTTTCTTATTCGTCTCTCTATTCCTCTTTTCCACGTAAATCTGCCAGGGAAATAGATTTAAAAATACCCCAACGGGTTAGCCATATCGAATCGTACCAATTTCCTTCTCTATCTAGCTGATCGATATCCGAGTCTTCGTATTAGAACAGAAATCTTAATTCTTTCACGAATCATATCGGTCATAGTATCATCTTGCACCTTTTTTATAACTCGTACAATAATGTAAATTGTGAACAGTTCGATTACTATATAATATTATCATTGAAATTATAAATTAATAATTCAAATTAATTTTTAATTTCAACTTGTAAGAAATGAAATGTTAGGAAATGTCAAAAAAGGAAATAAATGTTCTCCTGGGATGAATAAGAAAAAGATTGTTCTGCGAAATACAATCTCATTTGAATATCTACATATATGTACTACTCGTTTTATATCGTCCTTTCACATTGGGTGTTTTATGTTTGATAAATTCTGTTACTTTTTACACAGGATATTCATGTGAACGTTCGTTATATCCTGTACGTCATAAAATATAAATATTGCACTCTGATAGAAACAGAGGGTGTGTCTTGATTTGGGCGTGGGTTTCTTAGATCACTTTGTTTGTGTGACACAGGGGGATGTTAAAGTACAGGTCACTTCCGTTTCAGTCTTCTGTTATCGAACTTATTTCCTTTCCTATGTAGGAAATTTAACTTTCCCTAACTACATTATGTTAAATTCATTACATTATCGTGATATATACAGGGTGTCGTAGTTTTTTCTCGCTAAACGTTATCAATATATTTTACAAGCAAAAATAACACAAAATATCATATAAACATAAGCTTTTAAATGCTTTATTAAAACGTTGTAAACAAAAATATAAAATGATGATTATCTGGTGTTGTTTGTTACTATCACACGGATTGAAGTCATATAAAATTCCATTTCAAAATGCTACCCGTTATCATGAACGTAGAACAAAAATCTATGGAAAATGTAACCTATTGTATTACTAATTTCATATTCATTTCTGTTCGTTTCTATAAATACATCGCAAATTTTTTGTCTTAACTTTTGACAAAACACCAATTCTTAATCATTTTGTATTTTTAGTTATAACTTTTTAATAAAATATTTAAAAGTTTATGTTTATATAACATTTTTGTCTCATTTTTATTTGTAAAATATGTTTGTAATATTTGGCGAGAGAAAATTGAGATACCCTGTATATGATATAATAAAAAAAATATTAAATAATATAATTATAAAATAATAAAGTCAAATAATATAATATTTTATATATCCAGTATATATCTTAAAAATATTGAAAAGTATTGAATGAAATAAATAATTTAGTAATCAAGTAACCTTAATTTGAAACTAACAATAATTGTAAAATAATGGATGATAGTGTTACGTCCTGTTGCGTAATAAAAAGTTTGGTCTATTTTTGGTCAAGCTGTGAAGTCTTTACCAGGGAATAATCTAAAGAATTGTTACTAGGTTGGCGAGTGATGAAATTTTAATGTGAGAAAGTGGAGGAGAAGAGGGCAGTTAAAATATGAATTTGATTGGAGTTCTATTGCAGTGAAAGTAGATAATTAAATATTAAAATAAGATGCTTTCCTTTTTCTGCTGCTGGTAGGATAAGGCCCCTGGTTCTGGTTCAATCAACAGAAATATAATAATTCTAGTCGCGGGTAATTAATGTATTTTACTGGCTCTCAAATTCATTTATCTTCGATATTTATTCTTTTACGTAATCGATCAATCTTACAGAAAGTTTCATTGATTTTACAGAGTGCAGAATACGGACTTAATAATAAAAAAAGAATACAGACTTATAAACTGAATATGGATTAATTAATTAGAACAGACTTATTAACTAAAATAGACTTACTAACTAATAAGGAAACTGTCAGATTGACACCTTTCAGATTTTTTTCAAACTTTGCACATTTGTAGTAGTAGTTCATGAGAGTATTCGTTTTACTTTAAAAAAAAAAACTAGATATTTAATCGTTTTCGAAAGAACGAGATTAGAAATTTCGCAAAAATGGACTCGTGTCTCTGATGTTACTGGATCGATTCCTCGACAGGGAAAATATGTTTTTTTCTGGTCTTTTTTAATTTTTTGTTTTCGTTATTGTAAATTATGTTTAATTATATTTTTTTTAGAGTATGTTATATTAATTGTTTAGGAAATATAATAAAAAAAAAGAGACGCATTTATATTAAAAAGCGTGTAAAGTTTCTTCTTTTTGTCAACGTTATTGTTTTATTAAGAAATCAATATTATTACGCAAGTTATATAATTAATAATTTTAAATAGAATTACAAACATTGAATAATAAACATTTGTTTTTTTATGTACTTGGAACGATACATTTTTCAGGATAATATTCATTGTACAGACGCACAAAACATAAATTTAATCCGGTTTCGTCGGTATTGATTACAAATAAAAAATAAGTACAATTACTTATAATTAAAGATATTTTCTGTTATTTTGTTACAATAAAATCAGTATAGTATTTAGTCATATTACACCAGCTGGATCTTTTATTATCTTTTCGTAATTTAAATAATTCATTCGCTGAGATAGATATTGTTTTAAGATTGTTTATTGATATCTAACAACTGACATCTACTCTTGTGCGTGTTTGATCCCAAGATTTTTATAGCTTTATTACTTTTCTTGTTTTCTTATAACATACTTTACAATAACGAAAACAAAAAATAAAAAAAGACCAGAAAAAAAATATTTTCCCTGTCGAGGAATCGATCCAGTAACATCAGAGACACGAGTCCATTTTTGCGAAATTTCTAACCTCGTTCTTTCGAAAATGATTAAGTATCTAGTTTTTTTAAAAAGTAAAACGAATATTCTCATGGACTACTACTACAAGTGTGCAATGTTTGAAAAAAATCGGAAAGAGTTCAATTTGACGGTCCCCTTGTTAGTACCTTATTAAGCGGTTACAATGACGCCTACAAGACTCATTGGTTTAAAGAATTAACAAAGAGTGTACCTTCTGGAGGTGAAGACGACTTCGGATCGACGAATTTCTATGAGTCTACGCTTATAGTTAGGAGAACTGATCTTTTGTTGAATAGTTTTATGTTCTAAAAATAATAATAAATACACAAAATCTCTAGAATATTTACTTAAGATTATACTTACGTTTTATTTGTGAATGATAAGACACAAGCCTGGGAAATATTTGTTTTGTCATCCATTCCCTTAGTTCAAGTAATAAAATTATATCAGGTTTCCTGATGTAAGCCTTCGGCGAGGAAAATCTTGAGCATAGCAGGTAAAAAAAAGAAAAAACGCCCTAGGATGTAACAATAGTACGTAGATATTTGTATTTTGTTAAGAGAAAAGTTTTTAATTGGAAAAATGTTGTATTTTCTGTAGAATAAAGAAACACCCTCTGTTTTTAGAAAATAACGGATTTTAGTGAAAATAACATTTGATTGTAAAAAAGTAGTATCTTTAATACTTGTAAAAGTTATAATAATTGAAGAAAGGTCAAATGTAAGATCACAGTGCTATTAATAAGGTTTGAGCCAATTATTGATTAAATCGTTTGACTGTGGTTTGAATTTGACATGCGGTTTAAAAATAATATAGTGTAAGGTTTAGAATAATTATTTGTTTAATATTTTAATAATGTTTATCTATCTTTTCTTAGTAATTAAAGAAAAAAGGAAAGGATACATAGATATATATTACTATATATATTTATTTAATGATATAATTGGATAGGATAAACTCGTAAGTTTCTATAATTGTCCATATTACTAATTAATTATCGTCGTTTTTATGTTACTTTTAATGTTTTTTTCCTTAACAAAATTATCTTTTATAACGTCGTACTTAGTTCTTTGTTATTCGTTATTCGTACTTAGCAGAATCTTTCATCATAAAAAACACATTCTTTATACTGCATCAATATAATACCATGCCATGCGATCGCCTTTTGTTACATATACATATTATATACGCGTTATCCCCTCTATCATCTTTCGTCATTTCTTTGCAACGTCTTTCGTTATTTCTTTGTAATGTCTTTTTTTTTTAATTTTTCCTTTCTTTCGAATCCCCACTTCGCACCCTTGCGGATGGCAATTAATCGTATGTCTCCTTGCTTTCGGTCACGTACGCCACAAGCCACACCCGCACACACACACACATCCATTCCCATGCACTCATACTCACACCATCACACCGACAAAATAAAGAACACTGTCTTTAACTTGTCTTATAAGGAAATCGTCTATAGCTATTCTCGAACATCTATACGTAACTTGTAATAGCAATCGCTTTTCGTTATCTACGTTTCAAGTTTCTTTCCGTTCACTCGAGACAGGAAATACTGCTTTTTTGTTCACTCCCGAATTTTTCTTATCCTCGCAATAGTAAAAATAAGGTCGTTGTAAGTTTTCATTAAAAATAACAAGAAAAATTGGAGAAAAAACGCAAGGATCATTCTGAAAGTTGGACTAAAATTAAAAGTTCCTTTGACTCATTGAAGAAAGACTTGTAGCATTGCGTTATCTAACTCTCTAAATTTCTAAATTTTCACTTTTTGATATCCTTAAGCAGAGAACGGATTTTAAGTACGTATATTTTACCGCTATATCTGTTTCAACAATTAATGCGAATTATACGATAAAAATCTAGGATTCTTTAATTGTATGTAGCCTATGCAATATTCAGTTTCGCCTAATAGAATTAATGAACTGATTGAATATGTCCGAAACTCGTATTATAAATTAAACGGAGAAATGCTTGATAATATATATGTAATATTACAAACGTGTATGAAATTAAAATAAATCAGTTGAATTAAACAATGTATAAGGGGAATTGTAGTTTTAAAATTTATTTAAATATATTCGTGACGAATAATCTGACAATCTAACACTTCCAATCAATTAGGGATTATTTTTTCTCTTTTCTCATCATTTTTTTAGCTACGATTTTTCCTGCACACTTTTTCCTTTCTCTTGTTCTAATTTATATCAATTAATAATTCTAATATAGTAATTATAACTCACAATTAGTTTTAGGTCACATCTCATATAGTCACAGTGTAGCTACTGGTACAAACGACGTAGTACCTAACAATGTAATCTAAGATATGTATATCAAATAACGAGTCTGTAACAAGTGCTCACAATCACAGTTAGTAGTTTACTATCCATAACTTTTGAGATTGTGCTTACAGCATTAACACTACAACTATACAAACTAAGTTAATTTACTAATTCAAGTAAAGCTAGTTTATATTATTTATATATTTTTTTTTAATATAAATATGTTTAATTGTAGGTATATTTTCAACAATATTTTGTTAAATCTGAATTGACATTGAATAGATACTTAAAAAACTATTAAAATAAGTTTGTATTTAATGTTATTTATTCATTTTAATTTCAATTAAATTTATATACCAGTCAAAAATATTAGTTCAAATGAAGTGAGTCTCTATTTTTAATTTTTTTTTACAGTATAAATATTTATAATATTAATTATGCATTTTTATAACAATATTTTTAAGTTGACATTAAATAGAATTTAAAAAATAAGTTAATAAACATTTATTTATATTTTCTTTTTAATTTTCTTTCAAATATATTATGTAGTAAATTTAGTTCCTGCGTTGTAGGTGTGGTTGCCATTTTTCTCCTTTATGAATTTTTCTCATTCCATGCAAACGTTTTGAAACAGTTATTGAAGTAACACTTAACGCTTTCAAAAACTCTAAAATCGTTTGAACTAAATTTTCATTGAGTAATTTTTGCAATTCAAAATTTTTTAATTTTTTCAACTATCCAAGACGTTCTTTATTTTTCACGTCAAAATTACACTTTTAAAAGCGTTTAAACAGAATATTAAGAAATTCAACCCATTAAGACTGAATCCCATTCAATAATGTATATGTTACCGCTAAAGCTCGAAAGTCGTTAATGTACACATTACCTAGTTAATCTACAGATTAATTAATTTGTTCCACTAACGTGCGGAACAAGAGTTTTCCGCATTTTACCTAGGTAATGTACACATTAAAGTATATGTGCTAGTCGTAAAAACCAATTACTACTTAATTAAAAAGAAAAAACAATCTTTAGATTGCATTAATAATTAAGCATAATTTTTGTTAATGTTAATGAGGATATAATCGTATTTATTTCTTCTGTATAAATCACAAACACCCGCACACACTTATCATACAAACAATACAAAATTTTCGTCGCTTATATATACTCATTTTCCCCTCCATCATCTTTTGTTATTTCCTCGCATTTTTAATCGAAGTTTACCGACCATTCCCGATCATATAAATTCGAGATTCTTCCTTACTTCCGGATCGAGAATATTCGGGAGGTTTCGTAGGACGCCACATCAGGCGATTATCTCAAGTAACGTCGCCCGACATGCAACACACTCGTACGCAACAAAAGAGTCGTATTTAGTTTCCTAGCAACCTTTTCTCACACATACAAACACTATTCACTCTCTCATTTGACAAAATAAATTCAATATTTCACTAATTTATCATATGTTTTGCAAATTCATTTCATTAATTGTAATAATATTTTAAACCGTTTGATTCTTCTATTATAATTTTTTAATTGATTGATGATTAATTATATCAATTAATTTATTAATTGTTTGATTCTATTAATTTGATTAAATAAATAATTAGCAGATTACCTAGACACTAGATACATTTCAAAAGACGCTCGATTTTAAAGTCGAAACTTACTAGCATTGAAACTGGTTCTTGTATCATAGTAGCAAATAGCAGGAGTTAAATTTATCACGGTAATATACGCCTATCTTTTCATTTACGCGGCCCTTTTTATACACGAATTTCTTTTTACTCGAAAAATTATATCTTGTAAAAAAAAATATTGGATTCTTTTAAAGGATAGATTAATGCAGGTATTAACGGGAGGAATATTAAAAATTTTGATTTTTGACAAAATGGCGTCTATCTGAAAAAAATGTTTCGTTTTTGACCGAAATTTTTGCTCTAAATTATAAAAAAAAAAATAGTAATTATTTTTTTAAATTTTATTCCTCCCGTCAATACCTGAGGAATATATCTAAGAATATTAAGTAAAAATATAAGACAAATCGATTGAGTTATTTCTGAGAAATCGAGATCACCGACTTTGAAAATACCGTTTTGAGAAAAACGCGTTTAAAGTTTCAAAGAAACGTTTACACATAGTTAAAAATTTTTGTTTGCAGCTTACATAAAGTGAAGAATATTTGCCGGATCAATTTGAAATTTTCAGAAAATATACTTAAATATATGTACATTCCGAAAATGCAAAAAAAAAAAAATCGATTTTTCGAAAATTTTAACTGCGTATAACCCCTTAAAATTCTAACAGATTTTCAATTTTAACTACCTTCTTCCCCCTCTATCGTCATTTCTTTTCGGCGGCTTTCTTTAATATTCCCTTTTTTTGATATCCCTACTCTGCTCCATCGCAGATGACAATCGATGTTTTATGGCGCTTTATTTTCGATTACGTACGCGGTAAGTACAAACACACACTTTTTCATACACTCATAATTATATACTATTCAACGCGCAAAAGAAAGAACATTTCCTGTAGCATTACTTTCAAGAAAATCGTCTTTAGTTATTCTAAAAATATCTAATGCGCACTTTCCAATAGCGATTATTCTCTGTTATATACATCTTAAATTTCTTTTTCTTTTCTTTTCTTTTTTTTTCTCTTCTCTTTTTCTTTTTTCTTCTGTTGTTTTCTATATTATATACATTCACACGAGACACGAAATACTGCTTCCTGTTCATTTCTGGATTTCTTTTATCCTTACAATTTTTTAGATTATTTCTTGATCACACTTTGTCATATTTTTATACGCAGTAAGATATATTTACAATAGTTCCGATTTTGTCACCGAATTAAATTTACTTTGGTTTTTAGAATTATCATTATTTTATCTATAAACCTATGTGATGAGGTAGTAAAGTAAGCCCACTGTGACGGACGAAATTTCGACGTTTTTTCATGAATGTCTTTTAAATATGAAAATAAAATCCGATCGTTTTGAAATTTTTGTTTTTATTGGTATCTTAAAGTTTACAAGAAAAACTTTTTTTAATTAATTATATATTATTTGTTAATAATTTTGTCTGTCTAAGTTGAGTCCTCGAAAAAAAGGTTAGTTGTTTCGGAGAAGCACACAGCCTTCCGTAGTCTCATGTGAATTAAAATAATTAAAAAAATTATTGTTTTTAGGCTTCACTCTAATGAATTAATTTATAATATGCGTATTAAAAAAAAAAAAATAGCAGAATTGTAAAAAAAGGTTTTCAAGATCGAATTTTTTTTTCGATAGATTGTTTAAAAAAATTAATTTATTAAAAAATTTAATGTTTTAAAGGTTACGCATTTAGCTATGTGTGTCGAAAATAACGGGTTCAATTAGTCGAATCAGTTGAATAGTTTTAAGAAATTCCCCCCCGAAATTCCGGAAACGTGGTTTCGAGAAGAACGCGTTTAAAGTTTTTCAAACACTTTCATACACATTACGGTGCGCTCTCTTCTTTTGGCTATAACTTTAAAAATGTTTTAAATTTTGGTCTGAAACTTTTAGATAATATTTTTAAGATGTTTTTCTTGCGAAAAATGTAAAAAAAAAAATCAATTTTAATCACCTTAAATGTTTTAAAAATTTATACTAGTTTTGCTTACAATGTCTTTTCTTTCATATAGGAAGATTCTAGTCACGTGATTTTTATAAGCATTCAGAAATCAATGCGAAAGGGTTAATCAGCGTAAATAAAGGAATGGGTGTATACTAGTCAAAAATATTGCTTCTAGTGAAGCGGATATCTATTATTAATTTATTTTTATAATGTAAATACGTTTAACATTAGGTATTCTTTTTTACAAATTTTGATTAAACATTTATTTTTGTACAAGGAATGTTATCAATATCCAAACATTTTCGCTGATTTAGTAGAAATAGAAATTTATTCATTGTCAATAGTTCCAGTATTTAGTTGTGGAAAGATAAAGAGGACATTGCACTTTCTACATTGTTTGTAAAAAAGAATTTGCTGTAATACGTGTGCGTCATTCATTATTTTCTTACAGTAATATTATTATATTACACTGTCGTTGCACTATTAAATTAATTACATAAGTTAGATTATTTAATTATTTAGTTGTATCGTATATTCGTCCAATTTTATCCAATTTAAAAAACATAAAAAGCGTTTATTTTCTCGTTTTCCTTTAATATTTTTTGTTCAAATGGAGAAAACGGGAAAAATGTATATTACATTTCAACAATTAATTAATAGAAGTCCTGTAATTAATATAATAAAACAACTGCAATGTGATCATCCTTTTTCTGCATTTGAAATAACAAGAAAACGGTCTTTTTTTTGTATTTTGTCAAATCGAAAAAACAAGATAAATGTATGAGTCATACTAGGTCAAAAAACTTGATTTTATGTTTTATTTTATAATATATTTATAAATTTATTAAAATTTTTTTAATTAGTTCATTATCCTAATTAATAAATAGGACGTCTGTTTAATATTATAATAGAAAAACTAAAATATATGTTAAATATATATTAAAATCTATATTATTTATTTTCAAGTAGAAGATTACTACTTCCTCATCCTCGATAAACGATTGTTTCTTTTCTTTTAATGTTCATTTTGAGTTTAAAAAGAAAAATATTTTTCCAAATGAAGAAATATGACACGAATGTTTGTTTCAATTCAATATTTACATTTTCATGTAAGAGCGTTTTCTCTACACAGGATAAACTATAGGTAGTTATATCTTGCTTCCCTTGTAATTCTTAAAGTGTAGATGAGTTAGATGAAGTAGGAAGAAGGGGAGGAAGATAAAAGAAAGTTAGTTCATATGGCTAACGGAAGTACTAGCCAAAATCGAATTAGATGCCGGAGGGGGGTAGGGACAACTGCTCGTAGGAACGCAGTGGCGTAAATAGCAAGTGCTTTTAAGGTTAATTTTTTTTTTTTATATCTTTTTCTTTCGTTAGGAAAGTTTTATATAAGGTGGCTTTTATAGGCGGAGTTTTCTTCTTTTCTTTTCTCTTCTCTTTTTTTACCTTTTCTTCTTCGTTAAGATTCAATAAAGGTGCGTTCGCCTTTCTGTGCTTTCTCCTTGATAATATTATTTCTCGAACGACGTCGAACTTTATAGTCAAGACAGGGTTCGCAAAAGTAGACGGCAAACGACACATTTTATATAGATGTCGATCGTGAAGAAGAAAGAAATAGATACATCTTCGAGGAGGGGATCATTTCTCAGGGGAAAAAACCACCGCAATTAGATGGAAGTAGGATTTTTGTTTTTAATCAATTTGCTGTAGCGAACTTTTAGAAAAGTATGTAATACAGATTATTAATTGTTGTTATATTATTTAAGTTTTAATAAAATCATTTTTTTTTATTTTCTTTTTTATTGAATTATTAATTTTATTACCAACGTTTATTTATTTATATAATTGATTGTGTAACAATGCGGAGAAATGAAAGGATATAATAAATGTTTGTAGAGAGAACTGATCCCTCAAACCGGTTAAAGGGGAAGAGTAATAAAGACCTACTTAATCGAAATACATAGTATTCAATTCAAAGTCCACTGACAGACGTTTATACTAATTCAAGTTATTGATCGTCGAGAATGGATTTGTAATGGAGAAAATCATTTTCTGATATCAAAGTTGGTAAATTTTTGAAATCATTTTCGCATGTTTATTTTGTAATAGTTTACTTTATTAATTATTATGTAAAAATATAATACTTACTTAAAACTCAAAGATAAGAAATTTGATTTCATGTTTTAGATTATTAAAATAAAATATTTCATTTGCTGAAATTTCATTTGTTACTTGAATTTTTTTATTTCAATTTAAGAATTTAGAATTTAGTATTTAAAATAGTATTTGAAATATTATTTCCATAAATATACCTCGCTCTGGAATATTCATTGTACGCGAACATTTAATTTATATTTATTTTATATGCTAAAGCATTTGCTTCTTTTTCATTTAGAATTATTTGGAAAATTACAAAATTTGAACTTTATATTTTTATATTTTATGTATATAATTTTATAATTATTATTTAATAAATAAAATAAAGAAATATAAACAATTTTTTTTACTAGTTAAAGTTGAAAATTTATCTTTAAAAAGGTTAATACACAATATATACAGAAATTTGCAAATATTTTGGATTTTTTAACAAGTATATTTCCTCGTTATTTTGTAGAAATGGTAAAAATCTTGAAATTTCAAAGATTTATTCGGTCAAGATTACGTAATATTTCGTAATTTTGAAAGTAAATTTCAGCACCACTTCTAGCGATGAATAGTTGGAGTGTTGGAATAAGTGAAGTCATGCGGAAAGAATTCTTGAAAGAGATTCTGGAGGCAAGATTCAGTCCGGATACTTCTCAACGAGATTTCTTATTTTATGTTTTATTAGGTCATTCCGAAGAAAATCTCCGAATATAACTGTGTAAAACCTGTATTGAAAACCTAGAATCTAACGGTTCATTATACTTAGAATAAACTAATATTACAATACCGCAATGTTAATGAAAGTTCTTCTGGTTGAATTTAATGTTTATCAATTTATAGTAACCTTCTTTGTGGATATTTATATCGAGAAAAAACGTATTATAAAAAGAAACACATTGTAACTACAATTTCTCTCTACTCTTTTTTTTTTTTTTATACTAAATATTTTTTTTAAATTTAATTAAATTTTCCATCATTTTTAAATTTGATATACACGTTTTGTTCTGTAATCTTTAATAGGTAATCAATAAGATTTTTATGTTGCAATAATCGATTTTAACTTGAGAGATATAGACGTGAATTTAATATTTTTGAAAATATTTAATTTATTTGCAATTTCTATTTAAAGGTTCATATTTCTTGAATTCAGGTTTCATATGTTTCTTTAGAATTACAAAAAAAAATATACGGGCTTTAGAAGTTTATTGATTATACCAGACAGATTTGTATTCTTGGAAAGGTGAGATTCCATCGATTAAACTATTGCGTGTGCTTAACTGTTTTTAATTAAAAACTGAGAATTAGTAGAAAATAATAATAGGGAAAAAGAAAGTGAATGAAACGAGTTAAAGTTTAGTGAAAATCACGATCCTGAATTCTGTTTGCGATGCGCTTTGTTCTTTTCTTGACAATGATAACTGTTTTTCCTTTAAATTGCACTCCAGTGAGCAACAACGTCTATTGCTACGGTTGCAAGTCCTTTTCTTTAAATAAGAAAAAGCGAGACGACGGGTAAACGAAAGAGTGGTGAAAAAAGAAGAATAGAAGAAAAAGCATCCTCTGTATTTTCTGAGGCTACTGTTAAGAGAAATTCCAGCTTCCCACGTGTACAGAAATTATTACGGAAAACAGGAGCGTACTTACTCTCTTTTGCTCTTCCTTTTTTTTCTTCGTCCTTTTTTCTTTCTTTATATCTGTATTCATATCTTTTTCACTTTTTTTTTATCTTTCTCCCTTTCACATAATTTTCTTCTTTCTCTTTTCTTCATTTTTTCTTCTTTTCTTTTGCATATTATACCTGTTACATTTTTATCATTAAACTTCCACGAATTTAAAGTTAATTTAAAAACTGGATTTTTTAATTTGTTCTTTTCCGTGATACATATAAGGGTAAAAGTCAATTCCGAAATGTAATTATATTTTTGCGTGTAAGTACAGAAATGTTAGATTCTCGCGTATTTGAATGTTTAGTGGCATGTTTCTATCAAAGAAGAACAAAGAAAAAAAAATATTACCTAACAAACTATTTTTTTACGATTATATAATTTATTTATATGAAATATTTTATGTTATATAAGTATACGCTTTATATTGTCGTTAACTAAAATTAATTTTTTCGTCGCATCATTTGTCAAATTATTGGAAACGTTAATATTGTTTATTAGTTCTTTTTCATCATAGCTACACAACTATTTCCATAAATTAGACTCAGTTGATAATTGAACCTATTATTGTACATTGCGACAAATTTTTTACTTCTATATTTATTTATATTTCATTTTTTTTTGGTTACGTATTATACATTTTCAGTCGACAGAAATTCAATTAATTAAAAAAATTTAAATTTTTAAAAGTAATTTAAAAGTAATTTAAAAAGTAATATATAAATGTACACATATATGTCAGCATCCCTGAATAGGATAAATAATAAAATAAAGCAAAATAAAATTCTACATTAATGAAACAATATATTTATAATTATAATTATAATTGTCGTAAAGTCAATAACAAAAAAAGAATAATTATGGCAGAATTTTAATTCAAAGCTTAAGATTAATCATTTTATTAACCTCTTTATTTACATTTCTTAAAGTTCAAAAATTTAACTAAAAACGTTTAAAAATTTGATCTTGCCAAAAATTCGATCTTACGAAAAATTCGTTTATTGATAGAATTAAAATCATAATCAATACTTCGCTTGCAAATGCGAATAGGTGAGAATTCGAGGTAAAACGAAAAACGGTCATAAAGTACCAAATCTGGATTGCAGAGTAAAATGCGATATAACTGCGATGGATTTTTGGCTAGTAATTCTCGTACAATTATGGGATGAATGGTTTGACGCTTTATCATAGTTAAAGATTCATAAAAACGAAATTTTACAAGGCACACGAAAAAAATTGTCTTCCTGAAAAACATCCGCATGAATTCGGTGCAGGTAACAACTAAATTTACGTATCTGACAACAAGATTCCAACTTTCGTGGCCTTGAACGGTTATTCATCCCTATTAATACAAAGAAGTGTGATATTATATAATTCTTTGTTATGTCCCTAGACGTGAAACGTTAAAATGTAACAAACAAAGCCTGTTTTGGCCACTCTGCGTACACCGAGTATAGCCGGGACACCAGGCAGGATCGTTTTTCTCGATGATTTAATAATAATAAAAATGGCGAATAAAATTTGGAATATGAGTAAATTATTAAAGGAATGAGGAATGAAACGAAAGGATTTATTAGAGGTGAATGCCAATTCCCGTTCACCGGTGCTCTGGTTCAAAAGATATTTTATATAAAAAAAACAATTACTTACAGAATGAGTCCTTAAAACGAGCAGCACGCTTACACACACGCGCGCATACACACACACACAAACATCCAAATACAAGCTTATAATTAGTAATATTCGAATAATACAAAATGATGAAGGAAATTATAAAACAAATGCTTCTGACGAGAAATGAATAAACTTTTAAATATATAAAACTACTAGATATAAGGCTTTTGATAAGTACGACTTTTTGATATAAGACTTTTTGATAAGAGAGCTTTTTGGTCAGAGGCATTTTTTAACACTTTAACGACCGCACGTATACGCAGTCAAACGTCGTCAGGGGCCGAAAAAAAAAAAGAAAAAAAATAGGCAATAATTACCTATAATCAAAGACGTGACAATGAAATATGAAGCCAATAGCAGTATCCACAATTGTTTACATTAATAAATTATCACACAAAGAGTGTGTTACTGGCCAAAAACCTTCGGCGGTAGCATCACACATATGTTGCGTGAGCGGTCGTTAAAGTGTTAATAAGAAGATCTTTTAGGTAAGAGTTTTTTCGATAAGATTTTTTTCGAAGAGAATGCGTGGGGCCAAAAGGAATCTCCTTATTATATATATTCTTTGTATCTACCCTGGTGGGGGTTTTGCTTTCCACCCATTTCGTCATCTTAAACAAAATCCGCGAGCATCCGCAATGGCGGATTGCTACACGTGTATGATCCGTCCAGCGCAGCCCGCAATCCCGCTTTGTTCCGTCACAGGATGTCCATTTCCTGGCAACGGTTCCGTTACTGTCGTTAGCAACGTCGTCGGTTTTGTTCTTGTACGTACATCCGCATCTCTTCCTGGTGAAGGTTTGTTTGCACAATCTCGCAAGCACATCACAACGGCGTAGAGTGCACTTGCGGAGCGCGTGTACCGCCGTAGAGGACAAATGGATCGTACACGTGCAGGAAACAGGGAGGGGGTTTCCCGATATGTTTGTTTAGTGGAAAATGTATTACAAAAGAAAAAACAATGTTGAGAAGTTATACGCGTGGCAGGGGACGTCACATCTTATTTTCTTTCCAAGCAGAGTTTGTATATAGAAATAAAAAATGATCAAATAAAACTGTGCCGCTATATGCTCGAATCTATCTTGTATTAACGATTTTTTCCATTTTTTAACGCAGGAAACATGCATTGTCATATTTATTTAATTTCGCAACCAACAATGGCTTTCACAAAAATAAAAAGCAAGTTGGGTGTATATGGCTTCCTCAACAAAAGCCAAGTATAAAAAACCTCGGTAGTACGTAACTTTTTATTTTCAAGCTCGTATTGCATTATCTGACCATCCATTATATATTATTATATGTTTATTTCTAATAAACAGCTTTTTTGCCATTTCACGATAATATATCATTTTTATAAAGTAAATTTCGTTTTCCGTTCGAATAGAACGTTGTTGTAATACGCGGTATATAAATTTCATAACAATTATTAATAAAATATTTCCAATTGTTTGAGTAAATGTGTAGGATATTTTCTAAATAATTTTAATTATTGGTAAAATTCGAATTATAAATTTTAAACAGAAAAAAACGTCATTTTTTCGCTAGTGTCCCTATTGATTCAATTGTTTTCGTTATTTAATAACCTTATAAAAAGTTGTCTTTATTAGCCGAAAGGATTTATTCATTTGTTTTTTTTTTCTTTTTACTATTTCTTTGATTTTGAGTATTTCAAACATTATCGGAAAATATTCTCAATAAGGAATGGAATATTTCTCACGAGGACATTATAAATACTTTTGAGAATAGAATTGCAAGTCCGTGATATCTCTTTGGGTGTGTAAGGATAACTGCAAAAGCACGAGATCCAGGCGTATTTTACGTAACGATTCTCCTGAGAATTTCTTGATAATTCCGAGACAAAGTCCTTTTCATCGCATAAGAAATAAATGGATGTATGTCAAGTACGAGCATTAATATAATTAGTTAGCTATGTACGATAACAATACGCCATGATAACATGAAGAAATTTTAACATATATTGCAAGAAAACCTCGGATAAAACCGTTATATGGTTACTAAAAAGTACTATGTTATATAATAATACGAATAAGTAATACAAAAAGGCAGTTTGTTTCCTAAAATTAAATAACAATTTTATTTTATTCTTATAATGAAAAGAAACATCTTTATTAAAGCAATTTTTGTAAGCTAATTAGTAAGTTGATGAACGATAAAGTATTTTTCACTACTATAGCACAAGTCTAAGTAGAAAAATGTTTATGTTTATATATACGTATACAATAGAACTATATTAACAAGTTTGCGTTTATCCGACGTCTTTTTAACAAAGATCATGGTTGTCTGTTGTCTTATCCTCGTTAATTTCTTGATTGGGTATATTTGCACAAATACAACTTTATAAAAAAACTGATTTCCCTAAATTTAAGAAATCTCTGATAATAAATACATGTGTTTTATTTATTTCAACAAACTCAACAACTGTGTACTTTGTACTGTGTACACTCATTATAAGAGAATTCCTTAATTATTTGTTGGAAGTTGTAACAAAACAAGATTAAGTATAAAAAACAGTTATATTAAATTATAAATAAGATTAGTATAAATGAAAAGTTTACGAAAAAATGCATTTTTAAGTGGTAAATAAATAAAGAAATAAAAATGCAAACAGATAACAATATTCTGATAAAAATAAGAAAATATAGATATTAATTTGTAATAAATACATATGCATAATATACATATTATATATAATTATATAGATATGGTAAAAGTGGTAGTAAATAATAAATGAAAGATTGTTTTACTTAGATTACACTGGTATAATGTTACACACTATTAGCTAGCGTTGATTCAAACTGAACTGAACTGAACAACTACGGATCGCTTCTTTTATATTTTTCTTCTATCTTTCTCGAAACTTCTTGACCATTTCTGAATATTAAACATCTAGGTTATTTCTTTACTTTCGATAGGGAATATTCGAGAGATTCTGTGCGACGAAACTTCAGACGACCGCTCTTTCAAGCGGTATCGCGTAAACATTTGTATAGCTAGTTGGTTGGGTAAATACAATATAAATACATAAATATAAGTGCCCATAATTATAAAACTAGTTTATGTCATATGTCTCTTGTTTCGAGATATTTAAAAGATTATATTTGAACACTAAATGAATTCCATATAATGTAAAAATTACAACCATTATTTAATGGTTCATTTTTGACAATATAGTGAAAATTACATTGAATTAATTTGGTTTAAAATAATGTGGTGGTAAATAACTGATAAACTTATTTTTTTTTTAATTTTTACCCTTTGCACTCGTAGTTTTTTTTTCATTCATATTACCAGCAACTCAAAGTAATTTCAATAGAAAAATCATATTCACATATTATAAATAAATGATATATGCGTATTAAAAGAAAAGTCATAGTTGGTATGTAGTAAACTAAATTGAATTTGCTTCAGTTTTTTTTTTATCGTCTCCATAGCGGAGCCCTCGAGTGCAAAGGGTTAACATAGCCACTTTCATAATTGAGTATATATATACTATAAAAAAGTCATAATAAAAAAATCTTTTTTGCATATAAGAATCCTATTTAAAGTAATTCAACCATTAAATTTTGATGATTTATCTGTGTCGTTTGTCCTTCGATCACGCTGGTTAATCAAGGTCCTACTATATATATTCATTAAACCTACATACATACTTTTGTTATGTTTTTATTTAAATAAATTTCTGTTATTTTGACGACCCAGTCTCTCTGTACTCACATGACGTGTTCGGTATTGTTCAGGGATTCGTCTATTCTCAAACCATGTTAGAGTGAAAACATGTTCTAGGGTGCCCTGTTTGATGAGAGTTCTCCCCAATTCTCGAACTCTACCAAAACGAAACGGTTCTGTAGAAATGCCGTATTATACGGGGTTATTCAAATTCTAGAAAGATTCTTTTAATTGAATGATTTTAAAATTATTTACGTATAAAAAAAGATTCCTTTTTGTTTAGAAAAGTAAAATTATTAAGTTAACATGAATGAAATTCTTACCAATGGACGATTTTAAAATTAATTCTGAATTCGATTAAAATTCTTTCTTTTTATCTCTTTCTGTAACTTTTTCAACTTGAAATTCGGTTCACCTTTCTCGATTAAATGTTCACAAACTTAATCTAACACGAGCTCGGGTCTTCATCACTTTGATCGAGAACGATCTAAAGTTTCCTCTCATTTTCAATTTTGTCGTCTCCGTAGCAACTTTTCCTCTCCTCTCTATATATAGTATATAATATCGTCAGAACTATCATAACCTGTTTAACCGAGAGGATTCTCAATCGGTAGACATCTGCAAATAATAGATATCTTTAAAAATGTAAAACAAATGAATAAAAAAGTTTTGGGTATGAATCGTTTTTTTTTCTTTTTTGGTATAAAACCATTATTCCGATTTTGAGATATTCCAGAGTTTTAGTTTGAATTGAATTAAAAATATTGCTAAATGTTTTTATGAATTTAAATAATGTTTATAAAATAAAAGCATGTTTAACCGTTTGAATGCCACGTATCTTTGCTGTTTTCCCGTCCAAAAATACCAAGCGGCGCGATAGCGCTTGTCTTATTCTCTCTCCAAAAGTGCCAAGCGGCGCGATAGCGCTTGTCTTATTCCCTTTCCAAGAATGCCAAGGAGCGCTGTTTTCAGCTTTATAAGGTAGCTGTAATTGTTTCAATTCAGTGTTGTTCTGTCATATTTCTGAGTGTAAGTACAGATTCATCAGCGTCTTTAAATAATATAAGAATATAATTTAAATATTTATTGCATATATAAAAGGTATGTACAGTAAAAGTAAAGTCACGCATAGACAGAAATCGAGCGTGTTGCGATTATCGGTTTTACAGCCTAGAGCGCTGGCACTGTTCGAGGGACAGAGGAAAAGCGTAAAATCGTTCCGTGGCACTCAAACGGTTAATTTTATTATTCGATAATAAAAAACGAGTAATGAAAAATAAGGTTCTATAACTTATATTACGTCGGGGGAAAAAAATTAAAACTAAAAAATTTGTTGCATTAAGATTTTAAAGTAAAACTTTATTTTGATGAATTCATAATGATTTAGTGTGTCTACTTTGTTATTAACAATATGAAAAGAAGTTGTGCATGCCTGACTGAAACTATTGTACTCTTCAATTAAACTTATACTACTTATAAAAAAAAGCTTATGCAACGTGAAAAAACATAATCAAAACAGCATATTTTCTATATATTGCAATATATATAATATATATCTTATATGTTTATATATAAGATATGTTATAATAAATCTCAATAAAAGAAAGAGTAAAAAGCAGATGATTTATTTCTTGTTTTATCAAAAACTGAAGTTTAATTTGTACGAGAAGTTTAACTTCTTCTCAGATAACAGCTTAATGCAAACTTCGAAAGAAAAAAAGTGAAAAATTATATTTCAGATATATTTGCCGAGAGCTAATTTTTTCTTTACGCGATTAAACTTGCACTTAAGTTGATAACATGATTAACCGCTAAACGTTTTAATTCACTAAGCGTATCCCAGTATTAACAGACACGAATCGATACTCCGTTTTATATCCTAACCCGATAAAACTACGTCTTAATTATTTTTTAGTTTGCAAATGTAACGAGACAACTTTTGTCTAAATTAATTTTCTACGAATAATTTTTTGGTTTAATCAAATAGAAAATGTTTACATTTAATTACGATTAACTTAATTACGGAGATTTTTTTATTTTACATATATTTTTATAGCATTAGTATTGATATTTGATTATGAAGAGCATAGAGATTTTATGTAATTATCATTAACATTCCTTCGGATAACTTATATATGGATCGATTATTTTGAAAGTCCATTTTCTGTTTCTTAAAAAAATTAAAGGTTTACATATTTGTCAATTAAAATATAGATTAATTAGGTAAAATCTGGCAGTGTTTCTATTAATTTATCTTAATATGTAATTTGATTTTATAAATTTCTTTCTGCGCAATTTGTTTTACAGGCCAATTTTAAATTCGACAAAGCATTGGCATTTTTAACCCTTTGTGGACCAAGCACTCTTGACCATTTCGTTCCAGCTAGTTCGCACAAATTTCACTAGTTGCTTATCTGTTTGGTAGCGTTTACTTTGGAAAACATTTGAAGATGTCGAGCCACACTCGATATAGGACGCGCTAGAACGAAAAGCGATGTCGAGTCCCACTCGACATAAGACCGCAAAGGGTTAAAGGAAATAAAATACCAACTAGTTATAAACAAAAAGTTTATGCTAAATTAGTATAAATTACGTGATCTTATTTTTTTTTAAAGTGGACTTACACCACTTTCAAAGTAAACGGTCAATTTGCGTGTTAAATTAAAATCGTGTAAAAAAAGTTTGTGTAAGAAAACATTGGGTGTATTTACCTTGGAACTAAGTAGCTATTCATTAAGTTGAAAACCTCTGATAATTAGATTTTAAACAGTATACATTATAACCCGTTCAGCACAAAGTTATTTTAGAGCTCTAAAAGATAACATTTTTTTCATCTAACATCCGAAAAAACTGGACAGAAAGATAACAAAGTTAATGTAAAGATCTCTTATGCGCCGTTTTTGACGTCGATAAGAGATTTAAAACCTGATATCCAAAAGTTAATATTAATAAGATGGAATTTGGATTTTATTCAAGACGTTTTTTTTTATTGAATAAAGTAAAATATTTTATATTTTAATAATTTTATTTTTCTTATGGTTAGTACATTAATTGAATAACTTATATTGAAATAATAATTATTAAAATTAAATGCAAAAATATAATAAAAATAAACAAATTCTGTTAATTTATAAAAGGCATAAATAAATTTTATTTTGTTGACTTTGACTTGATGCGATCAGCAGCTTATTGAAACCATGATTTTATAACCGCTTTAACAAAAGCTTTATCGTTCCATTCTACCGTTGTATTATAACTTCTATAAAAATAAAAGTTCTATAATACTTTATAAATACATAAGCAAGCCATAAAGTTTAAGAAAATTAAATAAAATATAAAAAAGTTAGCTACTTTTTTTACACAAAATATATAAAATAAAATATTAAATACAAATTGAAAGGTATTCTAACCAAATGTTTGTAGAATTTTCATTTTACAGTTAAATAAAACAATTAATATAAAAAAATTTTTATACTTACCTAATGAATATATTATTTATAATTTCAAAATATATTTTTACTCTATTAAATGAAAATAAGTAGGTTTAAACTTTAAAGAATAATAATAAACTTATAAACACTTAGCATACGGGGTGGGGGGTATACTTCCCCGAGGCTTCTTACGCGTGCGGCGGGCGTTCTTTCTTGAATCTCTCGATAGTTTGGTCAAATGAAAAGCGTTGCCTAGCAACATAAATACCACAGAGCATCTTTCACAGTTAGGTATCTTACTGATAGCGTTTGGATTTCTATAATCTGACTTCAGAAAAAAATCATCTAAATGATATCTTTTGACCGAGTTCTAAAAGATATCGCTATAATGTTAACTTCAAGATATCTTTCTGATTTTTATGCTGAGCAGGATAGGAAAACGTTTAGTCACGTGCGAGATGTTGCTTCGATGACAAAAAAGAAAAGATATTATATTTTGCATTAAATTATTATTATTAATTGTGATTAAAACTATTATTGTAACTCAAAATGTATGAAAGCATAGGTAATGGCAAAATTAACAGGTCCTTCAATGTTAAAACAAAATATTCATGGTTCGAAGGTTATTTTTAAATGTTTTTTTTTTTTTAACCCGATAGGTATTTTTGTATATAAAGACTTTTCTTCCATTAAAAAATTGGCGATAAATTGTTTCCATATCCAATAATTGAAATGCAAGACTTTAAAAACTTGCTTTTTTAATTTAAAGGTATAGAAAGAACAACTTGTTAGGTGTTTCTTACGAACAAGCTATAACCAAAATCGAATTATTTAATAAAAAGCAATGTTACAAAATTTCATAAATTAAGAAATTATTATCAATATGATAAAATCAAAAAAGAAGTTTATTCATAATAAAATAAAAGTAAAAAAAATTGATTTTTTAATTCATTGAGCATCTATAAGAAAGAAATTTTGAATTTGTTATTTTTATTTAAAAAGTATTGGATAAAAGTAACGCATGCTAAATTTGAACATGCACATATATTATATAGTACGTAAAGAAAGATAAGAAAATCAGGTTGTCGATTCCCAATAGGTATAGAAGGTAAGTACTTTTGGCTGAAGAAGTTTTACATTCTATCGATCAGAGTCCTACATTCCTTTTACTTGTCTTCTATAAATCCCAAGTGTATGCAAGCAATCGTAAAAAAGATCGAATCCATTATTCATCGGGAAAAAATTCTCAACTTGCTAGATTTATCGCTAGAATTGATCAGTTGAGTATCGATATTCTCCTTTTCATTTCATTGTTATCATATTTCAGCACTTAATCTCATTCTAGGACCGTACTCACCAATTTAAATCAATGCTGTAACGATAATCATATATTTTTATCTTCTCCTGTTTTCTTGAATTTCAATTATTTATTAAATTGAAAAATTTATAGTAATAGAATGTTTTCGTTCTAATTTACACTAGAATTTCCAGAAACAGTCAAAATGACTGGTTAGCTGTCTAATGGACATTATATTATTTTGTGTTAGAAAGTGAAACTTCTTAGGGGACGGTAACAACATTTTATGAAACGACACTAAAAAGAGGGATAGGTACCATAGAAATAGGGAGACAAAAAGAAAGACAAAAATAACCCATTAAAAAATTCTGTGTCGAGTAGTGTGTGACCATCGAACGGCAGTTGTTACGTGTGTATATGTGCATTTATGTATGAGGATATGTCGATCGATAGTTATTGTGAGGTACATTTGTTTATAAAAGAAAATAAGTAGGGATCAGAAAAGATGCAGAAAAAATAAATTAAGCTTGTTGTGAGTTGATCAACGTAAGATTAAGAAAAATCAAAGAAAATAAATAGTAAAAAGATTAAAGAGTGTTCAGAGTGTTTTGTTAGACGAGATATAATAATTCCTAAAGTTAAAATGTGGTAAAATAGTACGTATTACTTAATTTTGGTAAAAGAAAATTCACGATAATGATACTTTTTAACTAATTTACTCCTACCTAATTTCGATATATTGTATAATTCAAATGTGTCTCAAGTAAATAAGGTTACGTTGCCATTTATCACAATGCAAGTGACCACTTCCACCCTTTGAATGGACATAAATACACATGGAACTAATTCGTTAGACGTACATTTGTTAACTATTGGGGAATTGCGTACTTTTCAATGCTGATTTAAAAATAGAAAAGTTATTCTAATCGTTGCAATATAAATTAAAATGCCGATAATATTGAGTTGCTATTTCAATGTGAATTTTGCATTGAAGAAGTCACAGCTTATGAATTTGAAAAAGACATTTTTGAAAATACATTCAACTTAAAAATGTTTAAGTAATTCCACTGTGGTGACAATGCCGTGGTTAAGCACAAAAGTTGATACGATATTCAAAAGACATATTATCTTGATTGAATTAAAATAAAAATTTTTATACTGTATTTTGGTTATTATAAGCTACTCGTATTGTAAACCCTCCCACACCACATAAGATTTCATAAAACCGTGAGTT
>QUOG01000018.1:3982403-4011079 GCA_010416905.1 Polistes dorsalis
ACACTAGTGCAGGCGCCAACGTGCACGAACCTGCATAAGCGTTTACAGTATCATTTTTTTTTTTTAAATAGAAGAGTTGGAAACTGAATCAATAATAATTTTATAAATACTGTTTCGAATGTTGACAATAAAATTTTCAAATTATTAAATTTCTCTATCTTTTTTTCTCGTTCTATTTCTTAGTTTCTTTTCTCGCAATAAGTACATATTTATATATATATGGATCAATTAATTATTTTTCAGATAATAAATATAAGTTTCGCTTCTATCAGGCGTTGGAGGCCACGCACATTTTTTTTTGTTTTATATTTTTAATACTTGTAAAATTTTTAGGCCTTACAAGTCTTCAAAGAATTTTTCATAGTAGTTTAATTTTGCAATATATTTATATAATTAAATAATGTAAAATAAGCGAAGATCTATTGAGCTTTTGATAAAAAAGCTATGATAAACTCTTTTGTTGTTTTAGAATGTTCCATTAAAGCAAATATAAACCTAGTACTCTTTCCTCTCTTCCATTTCTTTGTATTTTAGTTTTCAAAGTTCTCCGCTTTGTCTCGTATTACGTTACCTAGTGCCGCAAGCGGTAAAATTGCACTTTACTGTTCACGTTCCATTATGTGATAGTCTTTCATTAATGTATTGCAATTTGTATAATTTATTGGGTTACCGTAAAGTGCGGGTATATAAATACATTTGTTCGATTTATATTTTAATTATATAAATTAGTTTTTTTTTCAAAATTATTTTTACATACATTATAAATATTAAATTTAAGACAATTTTTTTTCTTATTTTCCCGGTAGGTAGTTGAAAATCGCACAATTCTGGTAATATTTAATCGAATTTGGCAATATTTTTGTAGTTTAACAGCTGCCATATCGAAGAGTAATTAAAACAAAAAGTTGTGATATTTGTTTTTTCAATCAAAAGTTATTGCGTCTTAAAAATAAATAACAATGAGTGAGGAGATCGGAACATTTTGAAGTTTTTTTTAAAAAAGAGAAGAACGCTGCTCAGGCTGTTCAAGATTTGTGAGTTTTATGGACATGATGCAGTATCGGTATATGCATGAGATAAAGTTGGTTCAAGTGTTTTCAATCTGGGAATTTGGATGTCAAAGATACACCTTGGGTCGATCAATCACAAGAAAAGTCGGTGAAATCATGGAGCACAGTGACAAAAGGTTATCATTTTACTTAAAAAATGAAAAAAGGTGGTCGAACAAAACGACAGATATTTTATTAAATAGATTTCATTTAAAATAATAAAAAAACTACTTTCTTCACTTTTGCATTAATTTATTTTGAATTTTACATAAATAGAACGTAAAATAATGAATAAATAAAGATTATTTTTCTTGGATAACAAATTTTATTAATAACCACTCACTTTAGTGGATTTTTTAAACGTGCGGTATGCATTAGTTTCCGGCAGATTTAATAATTATAGTTTTTTTCCGAACGCTAATAAAGTATATTATATTCCTCTATCCCTGATTGTATTGTGCGCTAATTCTCCTAACATGGAGTTCTTTAGTGATTGTGGTACGCTAATGATCAGGAAGAAGAAAGGTTGAATTAAAATAAGAAATAAAACACGTGGTTTGAGCAAATAGAAAATATATAATATTTTTATTAGCTCGTCAGAGAAAAGCCTTGCGGCATATAAACCCTTGTTGATAAATTGAATATAATACTGAACAGCGTCCAACCAAAGATTGGACACGTAATTCACCTCTCGCTTGCTTCGCTCCTATATAGGTATAATAATGAATCTCGCCTTTGGCTCGTCTGTAAAGTGTAAAGAGAGCTTGAACACTTCGCTTATTCTCTTTTTCATCGGTTTGCTGCTTTCGCGCAGATGCTCCTCTCTCTCTCTCTCTCTCTCTCTCTCTCTCTCTCTCTCTCTCTCTCATGTGGAAGTATAAGGGATACTTATACCTCGTTTATATACAGGGTGATTTACTAACTCTTGCCACCAAGATAGCTTCGAAAATATGACAGTAGCAGAAAAGTATATAGAACAATAATTGCTTGAAAAATTCGGGAGTATAATATGAAGTCAGTTTTTTTTTTGCTAAGTTTTATCGCTTGCGAGATTTAAGGGTCAAGTTTCTTTTTTTTTTTTTTTTAAATGGAATTTTATGTTTTGGTACTTATTTTCTAATAACGGCTGTCGTAGCGAATCCAACTATGTGTAATATTAAATACATTAAATATTTATTGAATATGACGTGTTCATTAAATCTGACTATGTCTGACTGTTCCGTCCTTTGTTGGACACCTGAAATATGATGCAATCCTGACGCAAGCACGACGCGGAGAGAGCTGTATCGTGGCTGGGCTAGTCGGTTCACCAGACTTGACCTTTGTTGATCTTATACCATTAATACCTTAATGTTGCACATTGTTGGATTCGTCATGACAGTCGCCATCAGAAAATAAATGCCGAAACATAGCATTCCATTTAAAAAAAAACAAACTTGACTCTTAAATCTCGGAAGCGACTAAAACTAGCAAAAAATAAACTAATGTCATATTATACTCCCGAATTTTTCATGCAACTTTTGTTCTATAAACTTTTCTGCTACTTTCATACTTTCAGAACTTTCTTTGTTGCAAGAGTTAATAAATCACCCTGTATATTGTTTTCTTGTATAATATCTGTCCTCGTGGGGACGTGTACTCTCCAGCGGAAGAGAATAGCAAATGCGGTTTTGTTAGCGGGCCTAGCAGGGCGTGCTTAGCAACAGTTTAAAGAGGGGGGGGGGGCGAATATTGACACTCTTCGATATTCTCTAAATGACTAGAGGCAACAATAGCCATGGCAATATTTTAAGTTAGATTAATATAACTATACGTATACCTACATTAAAATTAAATAAACTGCAAATATTAACTTTTGAAGTGCAAAAAAGAATATAAAAAGTTGTTTTCAAACGAATTACATACTTTCTAAAGTAATTTACATTATATTTTATTGTTTAAACTAATTAATAAAACGCGTGTCTCATAAAGCCGTACAATAATAATAAAAGTAGATCGTTAATTACGGAATAGATCTTTTTTGTCTCATAAGCACGGTCAGTTCAAAATATACTGTACGTACTATTTAGACACTATTAACCCTTAGCGCTCCGTTGGCTCCGCTACGGAGCCATCCGTCATTTGTTTCGTAACTCCGTAGGCTCCGCTGCGGCGCCCAATGTTTTTAGCATGACTAGGAAAAAAAAAAGAAAAAAAAAATTTTTAATTTATTTTTCATTTACAAAAAGAAGGTGCATATGTGTATAAAAGAAATAAAATCAAAAATATTTACAAGCACATGTAATTCTTCTCACTTAAAATAAAACTCCTTCTTCATACTCGTTTCGCTGCGAAAATGTGCTCGAGTTGCTGGTAGGCAGTGGTACAAAAACGTGCATAGCGCTAAGGGTTAATATTGGGTTGGCAACCAAGTGATTGTGGATTTTAAATAAGAAGGAAAATTCCAAATTCAATAATATAACTATTAATTTCATAAATAGATAATATAATTTTATTTATCAACTAATAGACTATCATATAAATATAAAAAGTTATCAAAAATTCGCTGTTTAAATAACTATAAACAAAATTGCAAAATTTGCAAGCAATTTATGTATTCAACGTAGTTAAAGGGATTTCTATGTATTTCAAGCGAACGAATAATTATTTATTTTTTCTTAAAAGTCACAGTGATCATTAAAGCAGTAAAATTGTTTTATTTACTTGTTCGGATGTTCCAATTTACAAAAGTGATTCTTATATTTAAATTAAATAAATGCGTAGTCAAAATATTTTCTATCTATTGGAATGTCTCATCAGAAGGGACATATGTTTCATGGTTAGGTCTTTTACCTTATTGGAGAGTCCTAACAATTGCCCTACAAATTCTACTGTGATAAGTGCATTCAAAAAATTCACTTAGGGGTAGCTGATTGACCCATCAGTCCCAAAGCAATATGCCGGAAAAGTATGGCTTTTAGCCTAGAAGAAGTCAATCGTTGTCCGAAAACTTTTGCTAATGCAGAATATTATTTTTTCCACCTCCTTTAAGGCAGTCAATCTGATTGTTCTAACAGGATCTTACTTCCGATAATAAGTAGCAACCCCTCGTAAATTCCAGTGCTGATCGGGAAAAATGTATGTTGTAACTAAGGAATGTAACAATCAAATCTGATTGTCCTATTACATAACTTCAGCTATCCTTAAAGATAAGTTGCTCTCCAGTAGGAGGGGGTATAAGGGTTACTGACTAATTCAACTCCCATCACATATGTATATGATATCAAGTACAGTTTCATAGAGAAAATACATTCAGAATTTAATTGGTTTATTGAGCAGTAAGTGTTATAGTAAGTTGGGTTGCTTCTGGTCAATCTTTCTATAATTGTAGGTGCGCAGCTATATCCCCTCATTGATTATCCTCTGGAAGAAATATTCCTAATTCCGTAAATCTAACTTCTTTCTCACTTGATATAAGAGACATGAGGATTAATTAGAGATCTTGTTCATGTCCACTAGTCTTACTGCAGAATCTAGTTGCTTTGTAGGATGGGTTGTGTCTATAAAACTCTGTTTATCAGGAACTAAAGCCCCAGAACATGTCTGCTGTACTGGTGATAGACTTTTCTTATGAGTTATCATCTTCCTTAATTTCTTTGATCTTTTCTTCGCAGTTCACTTATGTTATCGTGGGTTCGTGTTCCACTTCTGACACCAAGTCGTTTATGTCTCAAAGACGAGAGTATTAGAATTATGTTGCTAACCCTGTTTTAGCTACTTTGCATTCACCGAATTTAGCCAGGACCCAGGCAGGTTTGTTTTTCCCAAAGATTAAATAACTGTAAATAAAGGCAAATTACGAAAAAGGGTTATGAAAGGATGGGATGAGGGTGAATTGAAACTTTTAGTTTATTTGTGAAAATTGTAGTTCACCTGAACTCTGGTTCTCAAAATATTTCGTATAATTATTTATTTAGAGAAATTAGAACAGGCTAGTCTTTTGTACGGTCGCTTACGTACTTCTCGAGATGTTCCGAATCAAAATAGTCGTTATCGGTGGAAAAGTAAGTTTTCTGGTAGTGAATCGAAATCTTTTGAGTTTGAAGGTTATGTTGACGGATTGATGCCGGTGTGGTCCTCGATACTGGAAGACAATGAGCAGGAATAATGAATGTTATTAGTCAAATAATTGTAATAAAAAACGTTATAACCATCGCGACCTGGCCTGATGTCTTTTTTATATAGACCAAAGAAATCCCTGATGGGGGTGACTCAAGCCCCATTTTTGGTGTCAGAGTCAGGCCATGCTTCCCCCCTACCAACGCATCACAAGGAATCTTTCTCATACTTATTTTGTCACAAACCCACTTTTTCGCCGCGTTAACATTATTATTACAAGTATGCCTAGGCATTCGTCAGTTTTGCATTGGCGGAGGTCTGATTCGGTACGATAATAATGGCCGTGGCTAATGTAGAATCGGATTTCTTGTAGGAGCGCTCGGGTGCCTATTACTTTTAGTTTTATATTGCAGATAATATTTTATTTCTGCTGATAAGCATATAATATTAATTTAAATTAAAAATTATATTTATTTATATATATATATATTAAAATAATTATTATAATTTAAATTAAATAAATAAATAAATTTTTCTAATAAAATTATTTATTTTATAAAAAAACATAAGTCATTTCATTAGAACTAAATTCAATATTATAACAGCTGTACACATATGTACTCTGTATTTGACAAATGTACGAATTATCGCTTAGTTTTGGCAGCACACTTTAAATGGGTACACAGTTATCAAAGAGATCGCCTACAGCTAACTGTTTAAATATTCATATTTTTTTATGTTAATACAGAGACATTTTTTCTCCGATCCAATATAAATTGACACAAATTTTCCTAGTAACCTAATATGATGTAAATAAGCTTATAACACGGGTGCTATCCAAAAACGAGTTATTCTCATCAAGGTCAACATTACGTTGAATGCTTGAATATTTTTAATATTCCACTAATAGGATTTGCCGGGAATAGTTATTATAGAGAATAAAGCTCGTTTTTGAATTGATGGAACTTCCCTCGTTATAAACTTTTCTCTACCTTCAATGTTCGTCGTTAACGATTAAGCTTTTGGTGAAATTTCGGTGTCGGAGCAAGGATTAAAAGGGCATAAAATTAAAAGGCAAGTTGTGGTAGTAGTAAATGACTGTAAAGAAGGTAGAAGTAGTAATAAGTAAGCGCAATGGGGGCGCAAGAATTAAAACGTAGGTACTTATACTATAAAGACATAGCATGTACGGTCGTCTTCGGTATGTGACTCATCCTTTTACTTTTCCATTCGTTTTTTCTTCATCGCAAATGAACCTAAGTAACGTTGACATCTTCTTTTATATAAATATTTGCAATTATTTTATATTTATAATACTTTAATGGAAATGAAAATCTGTTGTACATTTCACATTTACATATAATCTAACTCTAACATTAACGTAATCTATAAGTAAATACAGAGTTAATCTGTAAAAATTTCTAGCTGGTAATAAAACTTTATTATTTTTTATACTACGAAAAAATTCTTAGGACAATGTTACGCTATTTTAAAGGCTGTATCTGTTAAGAGATATTATTTCTCAAAATACATTTGTTTTATAGGATTTCAGAGTCATTAATATTTTTTGAAATTATACTTAATTTTTTTTTTTAATCCTTTCGTAACACTAAGTGGTAAAATGTTAGGATACAATGTAAAAAGCTAATTTGCTTAAAAGGAACACAATTTTATTTTTTTTAAATATCATACATATACGTTATTACATTTGTGAAAATTATGATCGTAAAAATATGTAGTTCTTAAATCATTTATTTTTTTATTCCAAAAATTTCTGTTTTTACTTCAACCGAAAAATTAAAGTCGCGCGAATTACGAGATATTTTTTTCACAATACTTTTGTGTACCGATAACTTTTTGATATTGAATCTTAATATTATTTTATTCAGACAGTCGCGAGAATGTGGGTGAAGGGATTTTTTGGACTTTGTAAAAAATAGCAATATGGACGACCTGAAAATATGGTAAAAACATTATTTGAAAGAAAAATTCTTTACATCATCAAATGCGATTCTTGCAGTGGAGTAATTTTCCACAATTACTTGTATTATTTTTAATATATTTATCAACGAAACCAAAGATAAACGAGATTTTTCAGTTCGTAATAGTTATTAGACTCATCCTGTATGAAGTAGAATAGATTAATCGATTCAGTAGTAGCTTGCTTTAAAATAAATTACGTTCAAAGTGAAATATTCGTGAATAGTATTTATTTTTATTTATAGTATTTCACGAAGTACAATGAGTCATAAACGTTTAGTAATAAATTTGAATAAACGTAATAAAGATTTCGTAAGATAAAAGAAACATTGGATATTATAAATTAAATATAACCTTTTAGACGAATATTCAATCTTTCATGCTAATGTCGTTTTTAGATATGAGAGCCTTAAAAAATGTAAAATTTGCGAGTACTGTGCATTCAATCGAGACGAGCAAGCATAATTTAATAAATCAAAGATTGAATTGCTGTCTTATCGAAAGATCTTCATTTTCGATCAGGAGGTGATATATTTTTTGCTATTAGAAAACTGTACTCTAGCGGTTTTTATTACCAGGCAGGGTCGTGTCAGATAATAAAAATAATATCTTCTCATCGTAAATTTTTTACGAGATTTTAAGATGATAGGTGTTTTTTATGAATGAAATCTTAGGGTTTTTTTCATAAACTGATTCTTCGAATGGAAAATTATAAGAATACAATGTTAATAAATGATTAATTAAATCAAGATGAATGGTTAAATATTATTTATTTCGCATATTAGAATTTTTTTGGAAATAATAATAATTTAATAATAATAATTGTTTGGAAATAAGCATTTCCAACGGACGGCGCCACCCGACAGTTGTCGCGCGATGAAGACACGCCTCTTTCCCCAGCGACTATTGAAGACTCGCCGTAACGCCGGCTTTTCCGGCAGCCATTACATTCGAAGTTCTCTTACGCGTACAACGTGCTCACGGGAAAGAAATCTCAGTCTTGCTCAATGTAGATCTCATACTAGTTCTTTGACCACTCAAGTGATTAATACAATCTCTCAAAGCCTTGCTCGCGGGATTAATATAATCCAGAACGTCTCTTAAGCAGTCTCACTTACGGTAACACGTGACAACCACCTGTTTTGTAACTGAAATATTTAAAATTATACCATAGCAATTGTAAAGTGCTCGGCGTTCATCTCATTTTTTATTTTTATTTTATTTCCTAAACAATAATAGTAATATAATTTTTTTTACAGTTAATAATTATTACAATTGTTTAAAACATTTTTTATGCGTGGTCTCGTCTACGTCTTTATTTTCATTTTTCTACCGGAATCTAAGGAAATTTTATTATTGTTTCATTTTTATTCTGATAGTAATCGTATAATTAAAAAGGCATAATAAAAGCATATTTAAGAAAAACATGTTTGCAAGTCAAATAGTGTTGGTTAAGCAAAGTGTCCGTGTTTAAAATCGGAAAATCAATGTTCTATTTTGCATAAGTAAACGTATGAAGGAGTTCAACCATTTCGATGTAGAGTAGTTTGCTTAACCTCTACACTATACATAATCGATTTTTACTCACTCTTATCCACTGGTTTCTATTTTAATTGCGTAATTACCTAATTGCCTAATTAACATATGTAACAGCACTATAATCATCTGTACGATTGAATAATCGGTAGCTTTGGAAGGTGTACACGTATAAAAGATCAACAAAAATATTATCTCTAATTTATTCAATCAATTATAGTCGTTAGGTAGATAACTGCATAAATTTGAAAGTAACATGATGCAATTGTAGAGAGGAAAGAAGCTGGGCATCGTGTCATTTAGTGATTAATCATTCACCAATTGAATGTCGAGAATTCACTGTCACTGTTCTAGGGATATGTCCGCACGACAGTTGTATTAAAATATATATATTTACATAGACCTCTATGTGAACTTTCGAGATAGTATTTGTAAATAATGTTCATCGGATGGAAGTTATTGTACGGGAAGGTAATGCGTGCAAAGAAAGTTCAATGAAACAAGAACATGCTTCTAATTTATATTAGTCGTGCAGATGAAAGGTAAGACTACGTATCTTCATTGAATGAAACTTGCATGTTCTTACAGTTCACAAAAATGAAATACTCGTAAATCTTTCCACAGTCGTAAGACACTTGTGCACGCGATACACGTATACGAAAGAAGGTCTACTAAACGTGTATTATACTTGTTGACAAACTCAGATGAATAAAACTAACCCCGTGCTACGTGTGCTAGTGTAGAAATTTTTTTATTTCAATGACTTTGGGTTGTTTAAAATCATCGGTTGTGAAATTGTGAAGTTTCATTTTTAATTTAAAATGATTTATAACGTCGAGTAAATTTAAAACTATTCCTGAAAATATATTGTTTGTATGTTTTAATCGAAAAGAGATGATTACATTCAAAATAAAAAAGAAAGTTTTTTTTTTTAGCGAAAATAGAACAATTTTTCGAAGGGTAATAGAAAAAAACTCATGTTTTTATCACAATACTTGAGAAGAAAGTTTCTTCGAAATGAAATGAAACTAAAAGTTTTCTCATTTTGTATGCGCAAACATAAACGTACAAAAATACTACGCACGTTTTATCGTAATATCAGAATGTTATGAGAGAAAGATAATAGTACGTTTTTTCTTAATTTTTTCAGTTAAGTAGATCGGTCAGCATAACCGAGAACTTGTATCCGATTTAAAGATTTAACCAGAATCGTGCTCACTAGTAATCACGTACTCTCTTTGCATGAGTCCTCATAATTATTGCACCGTTCTCTTTTATTTTACAACGTGACCTGGATCAGGTGTTCCATTTAAAGAATATAGTTCGGTCATGCAAAGATAACGAACACAACTTTTTCATTCGTCTACAGCCGACACATCGAGCAACAACTTGGTTACACATTAATGTATTTTCTTAGAATTTAATAGATTTTTTAAAGAAAATTATTTACAATAGACTGCTTTCCCAACTAATTTCTGTTTTGTTAAAAATCGCAACGTATATTTGTAAAATTAATATCACAAGAAATCTTGAATCAATGGTTTGAATCCTTGATTTTATATTTTTATTAAAATGACAATAATAAAAAATTAAAATTTTTAACAAGTGATGGGTGGATTAAAATGAAATATATATATTATTTCTTGAAAAGATCTCTGTCCCAGATAAATGGTACGCGTTTCAATTAATATTTAAAACTTAAATGTATACCATAATTAGAAAAAATGTAAAATATTATTTTTAGTAGCTTATGACAAAAAAGATTTTAACGTTTTATTTTACATATTTTTATTTAAATGTTAAACTAATATTTCAAAACAAACCATCGTTAAATTTCTCATACAAAATGATTATTAATGGTGTAACGACAACAGAATTGTGTCAGGATTTATAATAGTTATGTAGACAAAGGTTCTATTCATTTTCACTGAAATTGTGTCAATGATTCTACTTCTATAAACTTAAGAATTGTTTAAGTAGAAAAAGAGGTAGCGAGTTGAACTCGTGGGAATAAATAATCTGTTATAAAATTAATAAATAATTACCATTTTCATAAAATTATACTTTTGTATCGAGTGTTGGTAATTTCTTTTCTTTTTTTCTCTTATGCATGAATTACGTTCTGTAGCAATGGATGCACGCAGTCAATGTATGGCATTGTATACTTAAATAGTACAAATTTAGTGTAACTAATGGAGAGAGAATATTCTCATCTTTCCTCTTTTCTCCCCCCCTCCTTCTATTGGAATGAGACGTTTCCTATTTCCGCTATTTTTCTATGAAATAATGCTAAAGTTCCAAGCAACGTTAAAGGAGACTAACGAAGACCGAAAATAATGCACTGTTATTGGATTACGCAAATGTGTGTTTACAAACACTGCATCTTCAGAAGTGTCGTATCCGGTAGCATGTTTAGTTTACTTTATCTGCTACAAACCGACAGAGCTTATTATTAATTGTTATTTTTTAAAATACCAATTATTCTATTGGTCAATATTTGTTTAATCGATATTTTACTCTTTCCATGTTCCTTATTCTGTTTTTAAAATCACATTATTACAGTTAATGTTTCTTTTAGACCAAAAGTAAAGTTTAATAAAGTTTTTGGTTTCAAACGCATTACCTTTTAATGTATTTCATATATGTAGGATTTTTAATGGGAAAAACAGTTTTATTACAATTTCTAATGGTTATTACAATACGCAGATCCTCTCTCTTACAACGCTCAACACTCACTGCTCTTTTGTCGCTCGTGCATTCATTCGTCGCATTCACACCGTCTTTTATTTCGTCCGTTGTATCAGGTTACTTAAAATCTAACCAATACTTATCGCCTTATGCTAACAAACCATCGTCTTTGTCGGCAGACCCAAAAGATAGAACGGCGACGCTTACCGTCTCCTACACTCGGCCATTCTGCAGCGGTATCTGTCCTCAAATACCGTTTCGTTTCACATTCATTCATTCGCATCAATTCCATTTACTCATATCCATTTACACGTCTGCCACAATAATCACTAATCGTCACTCGACTCACTATCACTCAATCCGATGTTTATACTTTCGACCCACGGTTTCATGTGATTCGCCGATGTAGAAGTTTGTAAAGGGCCCTCCGATTCACCTACCTTACGCTCCACATATCGATCATTACGCAAGGCTTTTATTATCTGATACAGACCCAAGCATTTCGATGCCAGCTTCAAGCCTGGTGCCAATTGCGTTCGCTTGATTGCCACCAAGTCATCCTCGTTATATCGTTTTGCTTCCTTACGTCGTTTGTTATATGTTTTTATATTTTCCCGCTGCACTTTCTGCAACTGGTCTCGAATAGCATCTCTAAGTTCATCGCGATCTTTTTGAAACTCCCGTAGCCACTCGGTCTCTATAATTTCTCGAATTTGTGGATCATTTCTTACTCTCATATGCACTCCAGAAAGGACGTTGAAAGCGGACGTCCCTGTACTGCGATTTGGAACGGCATTTAAGCACTGTTGTGCCCTTCCCAAATATTTGTACCAGTCTTGGGGTTTTGGCGCCGCTAACTTGGTAAGAACAGGAATAAGTGTTCTGTTTATCCTTTCAACTTGCCCATTTCCCCTAGGCACACCGGTTATAATTTTTACGTGCTCAATACCTTCCTCTTTACAATACTCCTCAAACTCACGCGCAGTAAAGGCGGTGCCGCGGTCCGATATGATCCTTCTCGGGTTTCCGAATATCGCCGCCTGCTTTCGAAGCCTATCAAGAGTTTCGGCTGTATTTGTTGACCGAACCGCGTACAACCACACAAACTTAGTTAAAGCATCTACTACCACTAAGGTATGTCTATAATTTTTCTTCGTCGAATTTAGCGGCCCCAGATGATCTATGTGATATACGTCCAGCGGTATGCTGCCCTTTTCAATAGGATTAAGGAATCCTTCCTGTTTACCCTGTTTTCGTTCCGCTAAAATACAACTTACGCAAATACGTACAACCTTTTCAATTTTTGAGCGCATATTCTGGAACCAATAATTCCGTTTCACTAACGTTTCCGTTTTTGCTGCTGAGAAATGCCCATTTTCGTGAACACGCCTAATTATTTCGGTGATCATTGATTTCGGTACAATTAATCGCATTTCCCCTTCGTCTTGTTTAAACAATAGACCATACCTAATCTTATAATCACTAAGCTCATCCTGCCGCGCCAATTCGAAGAATTTCTTAAGTTCGTTATCGTTACGCTGCGCCCTACCAATCCTCACATTCACACTCTCATCGCTTTCATCTATTACCATGCTGGTCGGCAATGGATTCCGACTCAACGCATCGACATGCAACATACTTTTACCTGGTCTATGCTCTATCTCATATTGGAACTCTTCCAATAACAAAGCCCACCGAGCCACTCTCACACATAAATCCTTTTTCTTTACTAGTACAACCGGACTCGCGTACTCAGATAACGATGGTTGAATAATACCGCTAGATAACCAATCACTGATGTGATTCTCTACCTCCTGCTTTTCCGACGGAGGTAAACGTCTTGGCCGCTGATAAACTGGCTCTTCGTCTTTTAGCATCAAACTCATTTTAGCACCAACATCGCACACTTTCACCGGATCATAATTACTAATCAAGTCTACTACCAATTTTTTATGCTCACTCGACGGAATGTGCGACAGATCTAACTCATTCGTATCATATACACAGTCTATATTCAAGATTTCGACTACTTCCTCACTGTTCTCCCCGCTTCCCGACGGTTTGCTAATTGCAATTTTTCCCTCTCTAATATTAATATCCACCGTATCCAAGAAATCAGTTCCTATCAAAATAGCATGCTGCATCAATGTATCAGGTACCACGGAAACTTCAATGGTATATTGATTACCATCAATCTCAATACCCGCAAAGAATTCCCCTAACGTTTTATTGTCCTCCGAGCCTATTCCACGAAATCTGATCTCATTCGGTTTCAATCTAGGCGATCCTATTTGTATGTATTGTGCTGCTCGCATTAGAGATATATCGCTTCCGGTATCGATTAGCGCGTCGATTTTCTGACCATTTATTACTACTTCTTTGTAATACTTACCACGCACTGATCGCGAGATATTACATGAATCTTTGTTAGTAATACGGTTTCTAGGGCAATTAACCGCGATATGACCAAATTCTCTACATTCGAAGCACTTCGTACCTCTACTCTTATATGGGCATTCCCCGCTAAAATGACCTATCGCACCGCAATTTTTGCACCTCAAACAGCTACCCGATACGTTATTTATCTTTCTTCTAACGCCAGCGTCTATGTTGCTTCGGCGTGTCGTCGAGTTAACAATCTTCACCTGCTGCGGGCGTCCCTGTAGCGATATATGCTCGAACGCGCTCAGAAGAGATTCCTTCCTTTTATGACCATGCACCCTTGCTTGATCTCGTAGCGATTGATCTGGTATTCCAGCGATGACGAATTCGATCATTTCTTCCTCGTCGATCTCTATCCGGTTCGCTAATATGATCTTCTCATGGAAGTAATCGCTAAAAGACTCGTCACGCTTCCAAACACGTTCCTGGAACCTCGTTCGCAAGGTCATCTTGCTGATTCGCTGATGGAACATTTTTCGCAACTCAACTAAAAGTTCATCCACTGTGAGATGCAGGTATTCTCTCCGCGATCTAAACCACTCTAACGCTCGCCCCTTTAAACGCTTTACGATCATCACTTTCGCCTGGTCTTCGGTCAAATGATACATGTCACGCAGGTAGTTTACGTGGTCTTCCCATATTGTAAACTCATCTGCCTCCCCTTCAAAGTATCCAATCAATTCAGTAACAGCTTTTAAAGATAATTTATTTATCTCCGTTTGCGCAGGTTGCCGGTTCGCCTCTTCCAACCCGTACGACTGACCAATAGCAGGATTTTGTGTTCTTCGCAGGATCTCTATTTCCTTCCGCGCTAGTTCTACTTCTCGTTCCGCTATCTCTTTCTCTTTTCGAAAGATTTCCATCTCTCGTCTTAAAAGCGCAAGCTCATCTATACTCTCACTCACCGCGGCTACGGTTGTGTTCCGCGTTTCTTCGACATCCCTCCTCGCAATACTGTCTCCTATTACCCAATTTCCCGATGGATCAGCTTCCATAAGGCGGGCTATCAACTCGCTTTTAACACCTGTCGTGGCAAGTCTCAAAGCTGCCAACTTCTCCTTCAATTCCGATACCAAAAATTCCGAAGGCGCTTTACGTACGTCGCTCATGATTTTTTCTTCTTCTATATTGTTTCGCACACACGACTCTTTGTCACGCTGTTCAACGCTAATTCTTCACTATCGCAAAGGTTCACACTAATTCACTATCGCAAAAGTTCACACAATTTCGCTATCGCAGTATTCGCTGTTGTTTTTCCGCAATCCTACTCTTCGCACGCTGTAGCTCTTCAATCCCGGCTGAGCCCCCAATTTTGTAGGATTTTTAATGGGAAAAACAGTTTTATTACAATTTCTAATGGTTATTACAATACGCAGATCCTCTCTCTTACAACGCTCAACACTCACTGCTCTTTTGTCGCTCGTGCATTCATTCGTCGCATTCACACCGTCTTTTATTTCGTCCGTTGTATCAGGTTACTTAAAATCTAACCAATACTTATCGCCTTATGCTAACAAACCATCGTCTTTGTCGGCAGACCCAAAAGATAGAACGGCGACGCTTACCGTCTCCTACATATAATAATATGTGAATGAAATATCGGAAAGATTATTTATTGATATAAAGTACAAGAAATTGTCGAATTCTGCTAAACTTTGTTATGTCTCGGATCAGAGAGCAAATAAAGTTTATTTGCTCTTGAGGACTGGAATTGTTGAAATAGTTTGTTCTGGTCACACTGCCTACACGTTTTACTTATGTAGGCGGCCCTAAAATCGTTAACTTATAGATTTATAGTGACATACTTTTGGTTATCTAATAAGATTTAAGCGAATATACGATTCTTCGAAATGAGGTGCGTAAATATGGGAATTAAGCACTATAGGAATAGTAAAAAGAAATAGTATGCAAAAGAGGTTGTAGAAACTCGTGCTTATCATTTGTCGCGAAATACAAAACGGGATATACGAATTAAAACAAATATAATATATTCCAATAATAGTAATAATTACAATATTATTAGCTGTATAACAAAAATATATTAATTCTATTCTCAAAAAAGATAAAAGACGCCGTTTTTACAATTTAACTGAACCTTAAGTCAATAAGTTAAATATAACTATCTTTACAAATATATAGGTATATATATAATATATTAGGTTTGTAAAGTAAAATTATTAATGAAATAGTTTAAACTGTTTTGAGAATGACTACGATTATAGTTTCCCTGAATAGGGCTTTTCGGAGAATTTTAAATAAACCGCATTGATTAATTGTTCGTAGTAGACTTTTGATGAATTATGAATAGCTTAAATTAAATAATTAATCAGTGAAAATGATTTTAAGTTTTTATTATCTTTTGTTGCTTAGAACTGGACTACTTAGTTATATAGGAAAATACTGGTTGTTGCGTTAGTTTATTAACCTATTATAAAATGCTAGCTGTAATATAAATATTAATCTGTCAATGCTTTTTCACGTGTAAGAATCAACTACATCATTTTCTAAGGTTTAACTTTGCTTTTGATTCGAATTTATTCTGACCGTTCCGTTGTGTGTGTCTAATAAAATTATGAAAGAAAACCTTGCGTGCAAGCTTTCTCGTGGGTCATTGGTTCAATCAGCAATGAAATAAAAAATTCGTTTTTACCACTGTTAAGTTAGGTATTTTATAATATTGTTTACAATGCCATAAATTTAAATAACATTGTTGACTCAAATAGTTTCGTTTGTTTTGAGCATTTAATCAATAAATGTATATTCCAACTATATTACAGATTAGTGGGGTGCAAATCAATGAGCTGTCGGATAGGCTTCATTTTATTACCTGTTTGAAATCATAGCGGAGTTTAAATTTATGTAAGGAATTCGAATACTCGACCATATTCTTCTAAGGAAGGATGAGAAAGTTTTTGAATAGTATTGTATGTACTTTTCCCGATTCCTCTAACGTGAAATCCTTTCGTGGTTTTGAATTGTTGGTGCAACCAGAAATTAAAATTAAAATTAAAATTAAAATTAAAATTAAAATTAAAATTAAAATTAAAATTAAAATTAAAATTAAAATTGAAATGAAAAGTCGTGACTGAATGAAATATATGATCGTTTATTGGTTTGCTGGGAAAAAACTTTAACAGCATAAGGATCCTAAGTTTTTCTATATATTGATACAACGTTAAATCAATTCGACTAAACAAGGGTGGCGAATAATAAGTGGCTCGCACACCTACGTATAAATTCGATCGTTGGCAAATTGTTCGTGTTAGGCGAGTATTGTTTCATGCTTAGATGAATGTTGTTTCGCGCTCAGATGACATATTAGTTTCTTTCGCTGATCAGGCGAGTTATTTGCACTTGTACGTAGAAGGACGACGAGCTTATTGACTAATGCGCGTATATGAACATGGGGATCTGGCAGCTCTCACTTATGTATGTATGAGAATGATGAGCTGACTCTGACGGTTCTCGTTTATGCTTGTATAGAAAGGTATAAGTTCGTTTGGTCGCGCTTAACACGTTCCCTGCCATGCTGTTTATGAGATGTCAATTTCTAGGTCACGTATACCGTTTTCGGTGCACGACTCAAAAATAGCTGTAAACGTCATTACGTCACATAAGATAGTGTTATCAGCAATTACTTTTAGATGAAAACATTTCAAATGAATGCAAATTATTTTGGCTTACTAAAAATTGTACATGTGACAGGGAGCGTTGTCAGTACACTTCACTAAATGTAATATTGCTGGAGTGATCGACCTGTAGACTTTTGAGAACAAAATCTCATATCCTCTTGAATCGTCAATACTGAAATTATAACTTAGAAGTTTAGCGTGGCCACGCGAAGAATGAATACGAATCGGCACAGGGATGGAAAAGACTTGTGGTTGTTCTGTCTATCCCTACTTTTGATATTTTTTAAGTCGGCAAAATAAAATCTTTATCTATAAAGCATAAAAATTGTTTAAAAAAAGAATTACATTAACACATTCCCGGCCGCTGACGTGAATTCACGTCATTTTAAATTTTATTCCTAATTACCGTTGACGTGAATTCAAGTCCTGTAATTATTGTTTTTGAATGCGGCAAAAACATTAAGGCGCTTTCGATAACATAGCATAACACGGATTTTGGTGTTCGCAATCCTAGAGGTGATTTAGGGTATATTGGGCGCGTTTATTCCAAATATGCAAACCGGTTTTTCTATTAGCTCTTGTTTTTAAGAAAATCAGTTTTGAAAATTCACACTTTTTTGAACTTTAGACCATATTTGCAGCCTAACAATTAACCATAAATAATTTCTAATCATAGCAGTAGATTCTGTAAATCTTTACAAACAAAGTGATATATATAACTTATGTGATATCTATTTGTAAATATGTTTGGACAAGGATTAAACCTAGCGAGACGCAGTCTCGGTATGAATTTTTCGGTATTCTTCTCGATTTTACGTCGTATTGAAGAATCTGGGGCAAACTTAAACAATGCACAAATACAAAATCGAAATTCCAAAGAAATATTATAATTTTTATCCTTGCTTTAACGATAGAATTTGGCGGTAACCAGCTTCAGAATTTCATTATTTTCGCCGGTACTCGGTATTAGAAATTTAAAAAAATTGTTGACTGCGAATGTGTTAAATAAAAGGTAAATTAGATCTGTTCGAATACTTTTGTTAACCGAAAATGTGGTATGTTTTCTTTTATGATTTTATTATTAATATTAAAATATGACCTATTGTTAAAAAGAGTAATAAAGATAATTTTTTTATAAAAACTTAAATATGAGGCTTTAAAGTTGATTATACTGTAACGTTAGAATATTTTTGCGAGTCATTGAACATAATATGTAAGGTTTTAAACAGGAGATAAACAAGTAGGTACTATAGTGGCGCGTACGTTCAAAAAGATGACATCGAGGAAATCCACTGTAGTGGTGTACCGTAACTAAGAGGTTAACCCTTTCATTACAGTAGCTTCGTAAGTACGTTGCTGTTAAACGAGTTGTCGGAACAAGAGTATGCACTTCAATGTAGGCCGACTATGTACTTTACCACGAATTGAACGTATAATTTAACGTCGATGGAACATAACATTTGATATTTTACCGCATCGTGTCAATTTTGAGATTATTATTCAAGTTGTATTAAACTAATATTACATAACTCTGTTATGTCCTGTTTAATAATATTTACAAAGGTGATCATTTCTTGGTTAAATCATTAAGCCTTTACCAAAGAATGATCTTATTGAACGTGAGTTAGATGCTGAGTAATGAAACAGATGACATAGCTAGATTAGATGTAAATGAAAGTAATGTGATAGCGAAATAGGTTAGAATTAAAATATACGAAGATCAGAGATTTAAAATTAGAGCTTTAAGTTGCTTACCTTTTTATTAGCGCTATTAGATTATTTTTTTTTATTTTATTTATTTCTTACTTCGCCACTTTCGGGTTTGGAGGGTATTAGATTATTATATAAACTTTATTTCAATGATAAGTGAAAATTATTAAATGAAGATTCCAAAAAGGTTCAAATTAATTTACAGAGTTACTGATATAAGTTATTTTCCTGAATGAAATTGATTGATTGCAGTTATTTCATCGTTTAAAATACAGACTTAATAATTACTATCGGTTTTACTAAATACAGGATATGGATTTAATAACTAATCAAAAACTGGATTTATAGAGTATTTGTTTTTATAGGTTGGTTACATTTTAATGACTAACTGACTTTGATTCTTACCGATCCTTTTTAACTACATGAAGTTCGAATTTACTGAAGATGACATGTAATTATGATTGGGTACGTTAATTAACACTCATAACTCTGATTGGTTAAGAACCTTTATTGCATTACGAGAAATTTCAGACTAATATAAGGTTTGAGATATTTGGTTGAATGCGCTTTTATAACTAAAAGGTGATGTAGCTTTTGTGAATTGTTTGTCTTAGGAGTGTTGTACATGTATATTCATATAGTCATGTAAGGATTTTCAATTTCCGTACTCTGCACGGACACATGCACGCACCTTCTTAAACTGCTTGATAATAAAATTTTACTTTTCCAAGCTTCCATGTTGTACGGACAGAGTAAAAGACAGGAGTTCGTTTACTATTAACGATGTATTCTGTTATTTTTTTACAACATAGATCAGTGTGGCGATCGGTTTTTGTTATGAGTTCTGTTCTTCTTACGGCTTTATTTACTACCCTGATTTATTCCTAGATTCTGTTAAATTATAGCCTATTTTTCGATATTTTTTGAAATTCCTTCGCTTCGATAGTTCTTGTGAACTTAATATATAGCGGAGGTTCAGTTTTCTCTGAAGTAAACATGGCCAAGGCTTAATAAAATAAGGTACTTTTGTAAGCATTTAATTTAAAGGGAAAAAGGGGGTTCTTTCTATTTCTTTGCTATACCCTTATGAGAGGACCGTAAGAGTAACCCCTCTCCGACTTTTTTTCAGACTTTGCACATTTTTTGAAGTCTATGAGAATATTTATTGTATTAAAAAAAATAGATATTTAAGCATTTTTCAAAAAACGAATAGAAATTTCGCAAAAATGATCTCGTGTTTCTGATACGTTGGATCGATTCTTTGACAGGAAAAATATTTTTCTGGGTCTTTCTTAATTTTTTATTTTTGTTATTATAAATTATGTTCAATTAATTTTATTTTTGTTTTGTTTTTCTAGAGAGAGAGGACGTTATATTAATTGTTTAGAGAATATAATGAAAAAGGTGCATTTGTATTAAAAAACGTGTGAAGTTTCTTCTTTTTGCCAACATAATTATTTTATTATATTAAGAAATCAACATTTCTCTCTTGATCTCGTCTTTTCATAATTTAAAGAGTTCTTTTGCTGTGATAGATTTTGTTTTATGATTGTTTATCGATATCTAACAATGCATTCGGCTACTCTTGTGCGTGTTTGATCTCAAGATTTTTATAGCTTTATTATTTTTCTTTTTGTCGTGTAATATACTTTATAATAATGAAAACAAAAACTAGAAAAGATCAGAAAAAATATTTTCCCTGTCGAGGAATCGATCCAACATATCAGAGACACGAGATCATTTTTGCGAAATTTCTACCACCATTTTTCTGAAAACGACTTAATATCTAGTTTTTTTTTTAAAAGTGCAACGAATAATATTTTCATGGATTTACTACAAGTGAGCAAAGTTTGAAATAAATCTGACAGGGGTCACTATAAACGGATCCCCTTTTAGTTATAGAATTTAAAGTTGATATTCTGATGCGATCATTACGGCGACAAATTCGTTGAATCATTTTACAATTTGTTTTCTACTTGAATTTTAAAGAAACAGTGTATTTTTTATAAACATGTTTTAATCTATAGAATGTACAAATGGTTTAAATAAGGATTTATCAAATAACAGTCTGTACATTTATTTAATACATTTTCCGACGATTTATATATGTGCAACATAGATACTCGTTTCACTATTTGAATAAGTCACGTAGTTAATTTGACTTTGGACACTAATTTAACTTTATCATCAAAGCATGATTTAAATAATATGGATGTTACGTTACAATCGTTCGATTAAAATCGATTGCTTTTAACAAGAAGCTAATAATATTTGACAGTAATCAACTGCTTCTAATAAATTCGCAAAGATAACTAACTGCGTAAAGATATTCGGGTTCCTGCAATGGAGTTGTAAGAAAAGAGTTGAATTGATTTCTTCCTTGGTTATAGATGAGCCTAGTTTTTTATATATAATATTTGAAATATGTGCATTATTCTCAACTACTTTTGAAATACGTTGTCTCTCAATCGATTATATCTATGTTAGGACATGCTCCAAAATATAATATAAGAAAAATATTCTTTGCAAGCTGATCCATTCCTGTCGATACTTTCACAGTAGTAAAACTTTGAGACAAGAAGTATACATTTCTTCGGTTTATGACCTTTCAAGTGTAGGTTTATCCGTCCTTGACATAGTTTGTTCTCTATTGGTTTAATAAATTTATTTATTATATAATAGATTTAATTATAGAATGATTTAAAAACTAGAAAATACTTGGCAGCAGCAAAATATCGAAGTAAAGGATCTTCGAAAAATTATGAAACATAAAAAGAAAATAAACGCAAATAGAAAATAGTAACAGATTGTAAGAGTGACCAGGAATTTTTAAAAGTTTAGGGCCTCAACAACGGTGTGATAAAATATTTGTTGCTTAATAAATACCGTAAGGCATCGATTGGATCCTAAACAAGTTGCTAAGTGGAATATCTTAAACTTCTCGCAAGAAAAATATAATATTAAGAACCAAAAAAATGAAGTTATTATATGCAAGACGTAGCATAACTAAAGCTTTGAATATGTTACGTCGTGTGACGTAATATAAGATTGTTAGAGTCGTGGAAGCTTTGCCAGGAAATGACCTTTACGTTAACCAACCTTACGTTGCAAGTGTTAACTTGAAACTGAATAGTGGAATAGGTGTCACGGATCGATGAAATATAATAGAAGATGATAACATTGGAAAATAAGTTAGAATTTAACGAAGCAGATAAAAGGATAACGAAAATACAGATTTTAAGTCACTTGCCTTTTCTTCTAGCTGCGTGTTGATTAGAGAGTAGATTTAATCTTAACGATAGGTGGATGATTATGTTCGGGAATAGTTGTGATAGAATAAAAAACGTTTTTTAAAGCTGAAATATACTTTTATTACTTCTAGAAAAGATTTAATATCTTACTCGTTTTATACTATCTAGAACATTGACTTATTTGACTTATCAATTGCTTGATTTACTAACTGACAAATGTAGAATACAATTTTCTGATTGATTGACTTATTTTTATTATCTTTCGTTACCTGCAATTCTTCTTTAGATATACTTAGTTTTTCATATAAGAAATATTTATCCTGTACATTGGATTTAATCGTTGCACATAAATATTATTGTCTATGAATTGGAGTAATTTAATATTTAACAAAGTTTCTATTATATTATGAAACAAGATCTAAATGACAAAAAATACGAAGGATTTAACGGAAATTATTTTTATATGGAAAGCTGATGAATTTTTGCACTAATTGCAGATAATACAAACTGTTAAAGAGTGATGTCGAGAATATTTCAATTATATATTTATTTAATTTTATAGAACACCAATAATACAATTCAGTTTTTATCTAAAAATTTTAATTTTATAATATTGAATCTTATGTTACCGTAACGTTATTATTTCTTTTTCTCTCACACTTACTCTGTCCGTATTTGTCTATGTATTTCTCCATTAACACAGAATAAGTAACAGAATAAGTGGAAAATATTATACGAATGGCTTTGGCACATTAGAACAAAAATATAAATTCCTGTAAATATGTCTTATTTGAACTTGTTTCGGAGTTATACCGAATTATACGTGATGTTTCTATCGAAATGATTATTACAAAAAGCGGAAATAAGACGTTAAACTGGATGTCGAACAACGTATATAGTTAATGCATTATGAAGCACCGCTGTATTTTTACCGACTACTTTTACAATTTTTAAACAAACGATTTCCAAACAAAAATAATCTATCATGGTGGTCTTGCTACCCGACCTGTTCGTTCCTCCGATTTGAATCTGCTGGATTTTCACTCGTGAGGTTATTTAAAAAACATTCTGTATAAAGAAAATCCTATAGACAATGCAGAAATACTTCATGAAAGGATTTAACAAAATCTTCCGGTATATCCGAGCAATGGTTCGAAAATATGGAGAGAGAGAGAGTAAGGCAATCGCTTGTAAAATAACTGCAATCTTGTGCATAGGTACAAGGAAGTCATTTTGAACACCTTTCGTGAATGTAAGTGCATTCAGTTAATCCTAACTCCAATTCACTATAACTCCGAAACAAGGTCAAATAAGACATATGCTCATATAAACTTTTTGTTCTTGTTTTGATGTGTTAAAGTCATTTCATAGTATTTCGCCTTTATGCTGTTACATCCTGTATATTTATCTGTCTATCTATATTTGTATATTTATGTTTCACATATTTCCACTCATTATACTTATACACTTTCTCACATTTATGCTTTCTACGAAATTTTTTACACAATATATTCAAGACCCCCGCCCTCATACACAAGTGTAACATATTTTTAATATTTATTATTTAAGAACTGATTTCTTACATATTTGAAAAATTCACTTCTTCTATTAACAAACTCCATTAAATTGCTTAAAAGCTTTACGTCATTCAGATCTAACATCCCAAAATACAAATACTCCAAAAAATCCTTAAATCAATTAGCTTTACTCATGTCAGTGAAAAAAATCCCGTGGCATTTGAAAATGCATTTGCTACGCGAAGAAATACATGCACTAAAAAGTAAGCATTGGAATAGGTTAGAAGGAATGATTCCAAAATAGAAATGGACAGATATATATTCTCTTCGTTGAATCATACATTAAATTAGTAAGTTAATATTTGCACTTATAATTTTTCTGTCGAGTCATGTACTTTAGTTTTAGTTAAAAAATCTGCTGTTAGTATCTAGAGTTTAACCAGTACTGATTATTAAGTTCGAATTTCTCAATCCTAAGATCTTCAGAAAAATTATTAAATAAAAGTAAAGATTAATTAGTAAGTAAATTAATTCATATAAAGTTTTCATACATCTGTCGACATTAATCGAATATATTTGTCTACCATTAATACGAACTCTGATTAAGATAACATCACATCGATGGGACTTGTAAATGACAAACCTTATTATTGTAATATGTTGTTTTTTGGTACCTACATTCAGAACAATCTTTTACTCGAATTAATTTCCTCTTTACTATTTTAACTATTTATCCTGCTTCATCATTAATCATCGTACTCAAATTTCTTTAGATTATTACCTTATAAAGGCCTCGCAGCTTGATCGGACTGAAAGTGACTAAACATTAAATTATACTATCGAATGTTACAATAGGAAAGAAAGCAACGCATACATGTAACAAATTAATATCTAATATTACCGAGTAACTAAACTGGTGAAATACAAGAAGTGTGTATGATGATAAATGATTTTATCTATTGTTGGTAACAGAAAGGATTAAACGAAATTACATTGCACAGGATTCGGTAAATAACGAAAATATTCAATTTTCCGGATATGTTCACTTTGTATGTTAATCAATTGTTTATAATGCTCATTGACATAATTAGTTTGCAAATTCTGATTTTTATTATTCTATTCGTCTGAGATCATTCGAATGATTTCATTACTTTCATTGATTGATGAAAAATCAGTATATATCTATCGATTGAAAAAACGAAAAAGGAGAACAGATCTTGTTCCGAATAATTATTCTTCGAAATCAACTCTTAAAATATTTTCTCGAGCTCTAACAATAGGGTAAAAATGTTTAATAAAAATTTGAATATTTTTATATATTCACAAGATTGTTAAGGTTTTAGCAAATGTCTCTTGTGAGATATAAACGTTTAAAATTGTTCAAATTCCTTTCTTGTTCGGAAGTATTCGTGACCTTTCCAACTCTAAACTTTATAAATCCACCGTATAAACTTACCGTGTTTATTCCCTGGATGGAATGAAGTATCAACTACTCTATATTCACCTTCGATTACGTAGAAACGTGTTTCCGCAAAATAATATGACGAAATGCTGTACATGTAACCTGTGAATATTCTTCTCTTTTCTATTCAAGACAATAAAAAGAATACATATGTCGTGAAAGTGATATTGACTGAAAATCTTAATATATGAACCTTTTATCATACAGTTGTCACTTTCCAAATATCTTTTAACGAAATTGCCTATAATAATTAAACGATAAAATGAATTGTCCTTTGATTTTTATCTTTATCGATTTATTTACCTTATTTATGAATTAAAACATAATTAATTAACAATGTACATATCTATGTTATTAGAAACATTTAATTATTCGCATTAAAATTATTTTCTAATTGATTAAATCTATTGTAGAATATTATGGTATTATATAACTTATAGGAGTTGATATTTAGATAATAAAAGGATGAAATCAGATACGTTTATTAGGGTCTTAAAAAATTTTCCCGAACTTCCGTTACTCGCATTTGGATTTTCGGTTACAGTTTATTTTAAATATTTACGGAATGAAAATAATTAAAATTCTATTAGTCAAGGGTCGTGAAATAATAGAGGAATAAAATTTATCATGGTTGACAACTTTCTACTATTATTATCAAAATTTAAGCGAAATTGTTGTTGTTTCTTCCTTTTTTCATTTTTCTTTCTTTTACCCTTTAGTTCCATCACTCGGTAGAAAATACTGATTCATGGTTCGACATTCGTTACTACGCAGGAAATTCTAATCTAGCTTACGTTAACGCTTTGACGTTGGCTTAGAGTAAGGATTAAATTTACGCAATATCCATGGACTAAGCGTTACGCTTATAAAACGAACGAAACAATTTATATCCTTTGATCGAGCGATCGAGCAAACTTTTTTTGTTCGCTCGTGATCGCATAGTTCAAATTTTCCGTTCAATATTCCAGTTTCATCCGTGCACCTACTACAGCCCGTACTATTTTTGCATAAATCTGAATATACATGTTCTGGAACACCAGAAGCATAATATCACGATTATATTCCGTCGAACGAGTGAGAAGAGAAAAGAAAGAGAATTTGTTTCTTCTCCTGAGAATTCTATAATATCAAGTGATATTTCACAAAGAATATCTATTATGATTTATATCACGAGAAGATTCTGAAAGAAATCTTTTGTGTTAATCTCTTCGGGAGACGTATATTTTAAAGTGGAAAGAATAAGATTGAATTTTCTTAATTAATTTTGTGTCCTATTTCTTTTTTATCGATAGCGATTTAGTGAGCTAGAATAAATAGAAAAAACAATGAATATATAAGAAAATGATCTTAACTTTTTTTTCACGTAGAATAATTTTAATATAAAACATAATTAAATATATATATATTTTCGAGAAGGTTATGATTTTACAGAATATCGTCTAATTATTAACGAACTATTCGTATAATTAATGCTTCAAGAATACGAGATTAAGAGAATTGTTAATAAATAAATTGTAGTTTAAAATGTTTTTCAAATCATTGTAAAAGTTTGTTTCAAATTTTATTCTTGACGTATGAATAATTCGAAGGTACATGTTTTGATTTTATTTTGGTATATCAAACGCGTGCGTTAATGTGGATGTATACATAGCAGATATGACGTTGATACGGAAACGCAAACTGGTTTCAGGTCAAGCTGACGTGGCTGAACCTGTCAAGGGAATATCAAAACATACAGGAAGAGAAGGAATCAGTTTTGCATTAATATACATATCAATGTTTCAGAATTGTATTCTGTGAAGACATTGAAATTCGTATAACAATCGGGTAAATGAGCAAGTAATTATATTTACCTCATTAAAAATAATGATCGGTTACTTATAAATTATTTTATTTGTGCATTTTGGATTGAATAACCGCAATAAAATATTTTTAAACTTGTGGATGTTTCACTGAATGCAGTACTATTAAGATAGATAAAGGTTTCAGATGTTCAATCAATCGATATTAGGGTAAAATGAGCTTTTCTTTTTATTTATAACGTTAATATGAGATATCTTACACTTGTTTTGATTATTGGAGTTACTGAACTTAAAAAAAATTGTCTGTACATATTTTCAGGTCTTTGCTACAAAAAACTTTATAGATACATTCTGTAAAATAATATAAGATAGCATAATATAAGATATAAGAAATGAAAATATATAATAAAAATTAACTTTCTTTTATAAACGTTAAATTAGCATTCTTTCATCGTGCATCATATCTATGAAGCAATTGATTCAAGAAATTCTTTGATCATTGCAAATACCATGCTTATATTACTATGCTCTTTAATAGTCACTTAAACAACCGATTAGGACATTACATGAATAAATATAGTTTAAGAGAAATTAAGTTTATTATTGCTTTTCTTTCTCTTATTAAATCGTTTACTAAATAAAATGTTTGATTAAAGTAAGCCATTTTCTATCTTTTTTTTTTACAGTTTTTGCATTATAATATAAAATCAGAAAATGATCGGATTTTTAGGGATCTACAGTATTTTACATCTCTAAAATATCATAACTAGAAATTTCTGAGCAATAGTGTATTTCCTTATGAATGTTTACCAGAGATTGAGTCTCCGAAAAAATTTCTTTAAATTATTCTAAACATATTTTAAAAATCATTTTCAACAAAGAATTAATTAATTTTACTTACTCGTCGAAAATATTTACATTTACAAACTATTGAGCACTATAATGCTTTGTTTTTCATCATAGATTTTTTTTTAAATCTTGGATATTTCGTTATATAACAGATGAAAAAAAAAGAAATAATCTGTATAGTGTTGTTCATAGTTTACATTGTTTACTCGTAGAGATACCATGGGAGATCCACATTACCGCCAAACCTATTACTGCTGACCAAATTAACAGTTTTCAAACTTTTGGGTATAATTTTCCACATACAATCTCATCACATGACTATTTATTTTTACGGAATTTTTAAAAGTATGTATACAAAAAATTTTTAATTACTTACTTTTTCTCCCTTATTTTTTTGAGGGAAAATATTTGTAGCCTGTCCCATTTACTACGACCGGTCAATTTGACCAATCAAAAAATATTTGAAGACATTCACCCTTCCAAATTTAGACACTCAATACAAAAAATAAGATTACCTAAATGTGCTCTCTGAAGGACAAACTAAAAGCGGTATGAGTCTTTTTATTACATTGTGTGAAAGTGTCTTTCATTACAAAAGTGTAAGCAGATTGTAAAGTAAGGTTGGTGTTACAGTACAAATTTATAACGAAAGAGAATAAT